>PUFA01000297.1:1200000-1640262 GCA_003508835.1 Eonycteris spelaea | reverse complement strand
TATGCCCATTTCCTCCCCCTCCCCCTCCCCTTTCCTCTCCTCCCCTCCTCCTCCTCCTCCTCCTCCTTCTTTTTTTTTTTGTCTAATTTCATGTCACTTTCCTCAGTTTTCCAAGCAGCAGGTGCCACTAACTGTTCACAGGTTCCTCTTCTATGAGCTCCAACCTGTGTTTTGGTATCTACCTGTAGAGTCTTCATCCTCACTGCTGGAGCCAGAGAAGCTCTCTAACACCTAATCCTTAGATACAGAAACACGAGCAATAAAATTATTTTAAAAAGAGGCTCCCCCATTCCTTCCAGTTTCCTTGAGTCTATGGTGAGTCATAGGCAGCACGCTGATGTTTCCCACAATTCATGCACCTTCCCTGGGTTCTGTGGGGTCAGAACTCTTTACCTAGACATTGACCACAGTTACCGACCTTCAAATCAGAGATGCTGAAGGAATCACCTTTGACCTTTTCACTTCCACTTGCCCATGATTGCACTCCCCTCTAAACTTACGAACTGAAAATTCCAACTGTTATGTCCAAACTTGAATGACAGTAGTAGGATTGACCACTTAGAGCTTTTATTGTATTCAGTTCACTGAGGTCATTAAAGAAAGCCATATCAGGCCATTGGACAGAGATCTTTCCTGTACGACTGTTCATTCCACTACATCCAACCCGTGTTTCCAGCAGAAACCCAGAATCGGGGGCTTCCAGAACAAACCTGCAGAAAAGCCCCACTTTCTTCAACACCTAGATGTTTTCCTCAGCAACTGACTGATTTGACGATGCATACATTTTTCATCTGCTCCCACATCTGCCTACTCTTAGAGGGAGGAAAAATAAACCAGTGAGGCTCCCTTCATCTTGAACACTCTTACACAGGCTTTCGGTTCTCTTGATGACGGTAGCGCACCAGATGGGCAACAGTGGTTGCGTCGATGACCCAAGAGAAAACATAAGGGACACCTGTGTGAAAGGGTGAAGCTCATAATGGAAGGTCTCTCAAGCCCCTTTGGTTTGGCAAGGACAAATTTCCTTTCAAAGAGAAAAACGTTCTGCAGAGGAAAACGCTCCCTGCCATACAGTTTGTAACTGCTGCTCTCATTTTTGGTTACCCTCTTGAATCGGGTCTCAGGGGTAATAGGCTCTCACTAGACCGTCTCCCTATCTAGTCATTTGTCTCTGCCATCTAGCACTAACATGTTCACATTATCATATCCTAATTTTCCTAAAAAAGCGCAAAAGTAACTTTTCTATTTCAGTGCAAGGAAGCGTGTTTACCTTGGGGATAGATGAGAACTCCACATCTGCAGTGTCACTAGGGAGCTCCTCCACCACCATGTGAGGGAGAGCTAGAAAGACATAATTTAGCTGTCAGTCACTAGTGATGCTGTTCAGGACCTACTCCCCAAGCTATGCAAGGTGTGCTCATGAGGCAAGAGTGTGTGGATGTGGGCAACTATTAAGCACGAACTGAGCTGCTGCAGGGTCATCCTCCTGGGTGGCTGAAGGAAGGCCAAAAAGAGGGGCAGGAAAGAAAGAGAAATGGAGCCTTTGGCATGAAAGCTAAGGGGAAGCCAGTGTATCTGACATAATCCTAAAAAGGAAAAATGAAAATGATGCTATGTTTCAATGATAGAGTTTCACTGACTCGTCTTGCCCATCGTAAACCTGACTCAGTTCCCCCTTCCTTTTGGAATATTACAAGACCATCTCAGCACATGCAGCACATGCATTCATATGTGCTGCTTCTGTCTTCATCTTCAATACTGGATTTTTAATCTTTGTGTTATAATGAAGTGTACATCATATGTATCCTTATTGTGGGTATATAGGTCGGCAGCGTTAGTAACATTCATAATATGGAGATCATCTCTACTGTCTATACCCAAATGTGTCATCTTACCCCGCATACCCTGTGTTCCCATTAGCGATTCACTCCACCTGCCCCATTTCACGCCTTTGATCATCTCCACTTTCTCTCACAATGAATTTGCCTTTTCCAGGGACCCCTTATAAGTGCAATCACATGATATTTGTCTTTCTTTTGACTGCCTCATACCTCCACATATAAATATTATTCCGTTATTAGTACCCATTACATTTTATTTATTCACTCATGGATGGACGTAGAGGTGGTTTTCATCTGTGCATAACAGTACTATGAACACTGACATACAGATAACCGTATGACACCTTAATGGTGATATGTGCTATTTTGATCAGAGAATGTCTCAGCACCGAGTGAAACTAAATGTAAACTCAGGACTTTTTAATTAATAAAAATATTATTCCACTAATTATAACAGATGTATCACACAAATGTCAGATTCTATGACTAGGGGAAATGGGAGGGGTGGATATGGGAACTAGGCGTATTATCTGGTCAAATTTTATGTTCCTCTAAACCTATTCTAGATAAAGTATGTCCATTTTTACAACTCTGGAGATCCTGTACAGGGAGAGATCTATTCACCTCATTGCCAAAATCAGGTAATGTCTAAGTATTAGCTAGAAATCCTGCTTACTATTTAATGTGAACCACATTTTGGTTGTCACTGCATCTTTACATCTATAGTTAATACCACTACTGATCGAATGGAGACATTTAAAATACACCCATGCAATTAAAAAATAACAGCATGGCTTAAAATTTATGCAATTTTCTCTTAAAATGAAAACACTGAATAATTATTCCTGAATTGACTTAATGGGCATATTTCTGCAGTACCTTCCTCAGGCTGCACTGAGGGATGTACCCTGAAGTGTGGCTGGATGGAAACTCTTCTGAACCTCTTCTTCCTCGTTCAGAAGCTGCACGTACCTGGGAAAAACCTTCATACCCCTTGGGATCTCAATGCCCTGTTCTGACACCTGCAAATGTTAAGGTGGCCTACTCATTAATATTAAGTAATGAGGCCAAAAATCATTACACATAAGGAAAGCTATGAGAAAAGGAACTGACTGGTGCTATGTAATTGCTCTGTAAGTTTCTGATTGTTGAATGACTACGAGTATAAACCAGACACTTGGTAGCAGCTGAACCTAGAGAGGGGACTGGGATGGTTCCACAGCAAGTGAGGGGGGCAGGTGACTTTTATCCTTTGCATGAGGGTGATGCTTTCCAGTTCACAGAGAGTATCTGTTATCATCTCCTGAAATCCGCACATTGGCCTTACAGCAAGGAAGGCAAAGCAGGAGCTGCGACTTATAATTTACACTGAAAAGCATAGAAATATACAGGGATTAAGCGATTTGCCCAGAGACACAACACTGATGAGTGTAATCTGGGACGAGCACATGGATGGTATCCTGGACACAGAGAGCCTGAACTTTAGTGGGAGGGAGATGATGTCCTAGAGAAGGAGGCTGAGCCATGTGGAGTACATCTTCATAATGCAGACCCTGCTTTTACTTTTAGGCTCTCGACCCTAAAACAACAGTTTTTTTTGACAAAGCCCCTCAGAAGAACCAGGATACTATCCTTCTGCATTGGTGCTTTGGTGATTCAGTATTTAAGGGCTGAAATCTCCACTGTCTGCTGACTGCTGGTCTGAGCAGCCTGTGCTATGCCTGACTGACAGCGGGCAGTGGCTTCCCTAGTGCAGAGTGTGCCACCTCCCTGCTCATTCCTCCTCACTACAGTCCAGTGTCTCCAAACTCCTCATGCCTTCCTAGACCCTGCAGTGGGATGAATTTAGCAAACACTCATGGGGTCAAACAATGACCTCAGTGAACATTTCAAGGGATGCGGGGCTAATGGGACTGCGTAAGGATTTCTCAGCATTAAAGTTCCCCCAAACAAGTCTGTCCACCCTAGTCAACCCAGTGCGGAAGAACTTTAAAAGCCAGAGGCAAAAATTACAACAAAGAACCCAACTTGGAATCAGCAGGCACATCTTCCCCCGGTGGATCTGCCAATAGGCCTCTCAGACTCCCTCTTATTTTCCTCCCGGTTGCCACGGACTTCACCACAAGCTTCCTCCTGTGACCACAAAAGGAATGGGTATCTATTCCCTGGGAAGATGTGCTCACGGCACCTTTCACTGGCTTGCCCAGAGTGTAACCATCCTCTTGTCTCAACTTTCATGGTCACAAGCAATAGGTGAAGCCTCAGGATATGTTATTTCGGGTTTTTTGAATGGACAATAAGTAACTTAGAAAACAATGGAGAACGCGCACAAGTTTTTACCTTACCTTTTTTGTCCCATGCAACAAATGTTCAAAGTTCTTCTATTTTTTTCTTAAATGGTTCCTTCTTCTCTTTGTTGAGGAGATTTGGCTGTAGGAGGGAAAGAAAAGAGCAAGTCATGTGGGAAAGATAATTTTCAAATAGTATAGCAAGAAAAGATGATTTCAAATGCAGCACGCTCAAAGCCCAAGGACACAGTTCCTCTTTCTATGATGTCATTAAAAGTGGGGAAAAACAAATCAAACTTTTACACACATTTCATTTCTCTGTCTGATTTCATATCTCCCTTCCCCAGTCTCCCATGTAGCACATGCCACACAACTATTCCCAGAAATCCCCTACCACTGGATCCGATCTGACTATTGACACCTACCTGGATTGTCTTCATCCTCACTGCTGAAGTCAGAGATGTTCTCTAACAGCAAATCTTCAGAAACAGAAACAAGAGCAATAAAGTTATTCACAAGAGAGTCTACCAATTTACCTAGCTTCACTTGAGCCTATGGAGAGTCACATGGCCTTACCCTAATCATTTATTCATTTTTCAGACCTTCCCTGGGATCTGTGGGTCAGAGCCCTGGAACAAGACATTGATCACACTTGCAAACCTTCAAATCAGAGAAACGCTGAAGCAATCACCTTTCACCTTCTCACCTCTGGCCCAACATTGTTCCAAAGTAATCAACCAGAATTTCCAACTGTTATAGACACAATTGAATGTGGTTAGTGTTTTATTATATTTTCATTCACTGAGTAAATAAATAATCAAGTTTCATTCATTAAAAACAGCCACATCTGGCCACTGTCTGCATACTGGAGAGAGCAACTCAAGAGTTCAATAATGTGGAAGGTGTATCCTCCCTTCCCCTGCTGGTCACTGCAGAGTAGTTTGCGGGACTGATCTATTCATTATCATGTGTCGACTTCATGTACTCATGTGGTTCTGCCACATATTACTTGAGGCTCCGGCATTGTTAAAACATGGTCAAAACCAGATACTAGAGCATTCCAGGCAGCAGGCCCACGTGGAAGCAAAGGTGAAGGGCATGGCTAGCACACTTGTGCTAGACAGAATCAGTGGGTGCTGGGACGCTTCACTTCTCACTCTTCTCCCCTTTCTGAGCCATGACTCTGGAATAGAGCCTGGGAAGGCAGTGGGAAAGGCCCCAAAGAAAATGGAAAACTTGTACATTGAAAAATAGGATTAAAGACCACTCAACTAATTGGAGTGAAATACTGTGTTCACGGGTTGGAAGAGTTGATACTGTTAACATTTCCGTAAAAGCCAAAGGATCCACAGATTCTTGCTGTACATACCAACATCTCAATGCCACCTTTATAGAAGAGAAAAAATCCTACAAAACATATGGAACCACAAAGCCTCCCAGTAATCAAAACTGTCTTGACAACAAGAAACAAAGATGAAGGCTCCACACTTCCTGACGACAAAACACAAGACAAAGCTTCCGTAATCAAAACAGCATGGCAGCGGCATTAAAAACAGCAGACAGATCAGTGGCAAAGCATTTGACAGTGCCAAATGATCTTTCAGAAAGGTGTCAGGTCAACACAAAGGAGAAAGGGTAGTCTCTTCAACAATCAAGACAATGAAAAGACACCTAGAGAATGTAAGAAAAAATTGCAAACCTCATATCTGAGTAGGGGCTAATATTTAAAACATATACAGAAAGCTAACATTCAATTGCAAAAGAAAACAAACTAACTAACAAAAAAACAGCAAAGAACCAAATAAAAAATGGCCAAAGACTTGAAAAGATATTTCTCCAAGAAAGCATACATGGTCCACACAGCTATGAAAGGCGCCCAACATCACTAATCATCAAGGAAATGCACATCAAAGAGACCATGAAATAGTGCCTCTCTCCTGTCAGAATGCACATTGTCCAAAAGAAAAAAAGGAGATACCAGATATTGGTGAGGAGTTTGAGAAACTGCAACCTTTGTACACTGTTTGGTGGAACGTAAAATGGTGCCGTCATCATGCAGAACAGTATTGAGGTTCCTCAAAATTTTACAAATAGAACTACGATGTGATCCAGCAATCACGCTGTTGCTATGCATCCCATGGAAATTAAATCAGAGCCACAAGGAGGCTACTGCATTGCAGTGTTATTCACAATAGCCCAGATCTGGAAACAGCCCCGTGTCCATCGACGGATGAAGGACGAATGGGTAACAAAACTATGGCATATACATTCAATGGAATATTATTCATCTTTAAAAACCAAAGAAATCCTGCCATTGGCAGCACCAAGAATTAACCTGGAGGACATTATTCTAAGTGAAATTAGCAGGTCAGAGAGAAAAAAAATACTGTATGATTCCACTTAGATGAGTATCTAAATTTGTCAAGTCATAGAAGCAGCGTAGAAGGCTGGTTGCAGAGAATGGGGGGAAGTGGGAATGGAGCTATGTCAACAGGCCGACAGTTTTGGTCATGTGAGTTGAACAAGTTTCAGAGATTTACCTTGCGACAACATGCATACAGTTATTGATTCTGTTCTGTGTACTGAATCGGGTTTAGAGGTTTGATTTCATGCTGTGTGCTTATTGTTACAAAAAAATGAGAAGGAAATAGAAAGCAAAAGTGAAAGAAATGAAATAAAAGAGAGAAAGGAATATTGTGGGGGCTGCTAGGAAGGGAGAAAAAAAAGGCAGGTTCCAAGAGAGGGAGGGAAGGAGAAAGGGCCTGTTTGTCACAAGGCAGATAGGGGAGACCATAGGACAGGAGAAAAGCTCCTCTCTCCAGGTTTAGGGAAGGTGGGTCTATACTGTGTTAGCTCCAGCAAGATAGCCCTGTCCTTTCTCATTCCCATTTAAGACATGTTCAAATGTCATCCTCAGTCTGGGCCAGGCTGGGTTCAGGGAATTGCGCTATTCTGCCTGTCCTGATCTTGAAGCCACCACTTGGTCACCACAGAGCCTGGGTGCCCTTCCTGTGTCTAATTCTGTTCCTCTAAGTTGTTTCCCTTTCAAGGTCAGGCCCACGCCTCTCGGAGCTGTCCTTGCAGTTGGAATCCACTGGTGGCTGCCTCTGATTTCATGGAGACCAGGTGGTGCCAGCCCTCATTTTAACATTGAATCACACCCACTAGGGTGCCCTTCAACTCCACTGAGAAGCTGTGATCTAAAGATTAACGATTTCTAGGACAACCCTGTCTCAAGGAGACAGGTTCAGGGATAAACTATTGACATTTTACATTTCAGCAGCTTCAGTTTTGCTTAGTGAGAAAAAAATGGAAAACTACAGGGCAATGAATTTCTACTACATTCATAATTCTCACAGGTGTCCTGGTCCAAAGAAAACTCAAACCATCACTTGGCTCATTTTAAATGATATTGACTTAATCCAACTTCCTGGACTGACTTCTTACAAAGCCCTCCAGAAAAAACCATGACCCTATATCACTGTGGGTTCCCAAGCACATGAGAAGTGATGCTCCTGTCACACTGCGGAGCTTCTCTGTCCCACCTCGCAGTGCACAATGTCCCTTTTGTCCTCCTTTAATGGTAGCCCAGTGCCACCCTGACAATCCTGAAGACCTCTCAGTTTCTTGCCCAGCACACGAAGTCCATAGCTCCGAGAAGTGACAGAGACAGATGACACTGTGCATTTTAGCAAGAGTGTCTGAAGTAAATATTAGACCTCTTTGCAGAAAGTCACAGTGAATTGCCCCCAAATATGCCTGGAGGCTCATCCTGGTGAGGGGTGATATTCTGTACTAAAAAATATTTTTATGGCATGGTGACAGAGATTCTAAAACATGGTTTATCCATTAATAAGCTAGGGAACATCATCCTGGCCAGTAATGGAATTTGGTTCACATTAACTGAGGTATATTCGTGCCATACAATAAATGCATACATTTATATTTTGCAAGGTGATTAATATATACACTTAGGTCCCTATCCATTCATGATGCCATGTTGAGGGGAATGTTTATTAGCAAGCTGACCTCAGCAACTGTGGTCTTACAGTAACATAAATCAACAGAAACACGCAAATCACAAAACATCAGTCACACACACACACACACACACACACACACACACACACTCAGAATCACACCACATGGATTCACATGTACACACACTCTCAGCCATGCACACAAACCTACACCTCCTCACTGGGACAAAGATCATGACCACAGTTCTTTACCTAGAAAATCAGTTTCTGTGACCACATCTCCGATTCTCATTGCCAGCAGGAAGCTGGAATCAAAGGGGGTCTCCACACCAAAGCCAGCAAGAACACCACCCCTTTCTTAGTTTCTAGATTTTTCCTCAGAAAATGAGGATTATAGAATACATACCCTCTTCAAGGGCAAGAGGAATCACCTGCAAAGACATAAAATACGATGAGGGTCACATCCTGCAGGGTCCTGTTGGCACAGGCCCTTGCTTAACTCGCTTATGTTAGAAAACGCTGGCAGTGTCAGTGGAACTCACCAGCAAGAACAGGACAAAACTATTCAGGTCGAAGGGCACGAACTGTCCTGGGGATCCCTCTCCCAAGGCCATTTTGGGTGGGCAATTACAAACTTCTCTTCCAAGGGGGAAACACTGCTAAGACAAAACAGCTCCCTCCCGTACGGTTTGTAGCTGCTGCTGTCATTTTTAAGGCCCTTTAGGATCAAATATCTCTTGGTGTTAGACTCACTCTTGACACTCTTGCCACCAAGTAAATGTCTGTATCATCTGGAATGTACAGTTCAGTTTTTATCTCTTAATTATACAGAAACAGTAAAAATCCCCATTTCTATTGCAAGGGAAGTGGGATGAGCTGACCTTGGTGATGGATGTCCCCTTGGGATCTGCCCTCTCACTGGGAGGCTCTTCCTGCAGGCCCTGGGGCGGATCTGTGAGGACACAGAGCAACTGTCAGTCTTGGTGCTGCTGCTTATGAAGGACTAGGGAGCTCTGCTAAGTGGGGACGAGAGAGCACCGATGAGGGTGGTGGGAATGTATGACTGAACAGCTGCCGAGTCTCCTCCTAGCTCGAGGAAGACAGGCCAAGGAGAGGAGCAGAAAGAAAAAAAAATGTGCCTTTTGCTTTCTCAAAGGAACCTAATCAGTGGGAAACACTCACTCAAACAAAGAATAAACACGACAGTCATCTGTTTCAAAGACAGGGGCCTGACCCCTTCTGCCTGTTTTGAAATTCCACTAAATTGCCAAAGGTCTTTGTGATTTCCTCCAAAACCACTTCTTCCTGCATAATCTACACATATTAATACTGTGTTCACCAAAACTCTTCTGTAAGGCTTTTACTTGATGCAAAGCAACATTATTAGGGATATAAGTCACGTCTACATAAACTGCCCTATTATATTTATTCACTCATCTTTTTCATTAAGTGAATAAAATACAGAAGATCTGGAAACAGTGACATCCCATTCTGTAGCATTGATGCCGTCATCTGTGATCATCTCCTCCCTGTCATTTTTTTCTATATAGTCTGTGTTTTTTTGTGTCATTGGATCAGTGTCTGTCCACACTCACACAGGCCTTGGATGGTAGGACACTTATTTACATGGGAAAGTCATGGTGGGCACAGTCTCTGTCTATCACAGCTGTGCAGGAGGTTTGCAACGAGGGGGACTCCCTCAGGTTTATGCTGAGTTCTCACTTGCCACCGTTTTTTGGGTATGTGCTGACAGGGTTTACGTGTTTCTGTGGTTTGCTTGTGTCCATCTCTTTGATTTTTAACTCTTTGGGACAGATGCTGAATGGTGACCCAAGCACTGACAGGTACTGACTCAGATAGCTCATCGTAGGGCCTCTCACGTCTTACAATCTCTGTGCTGACCCACGCCATGTGAACCTTATATATGCCTTTTATGCCAATGACTATGCCAAAGTCTGCTGTTAAAGTCACAAACAGCTGCCCTGGTCTATGTGACCAGTGAAAATATCTACTCTTGATAGGCAACATTTGGGAGCTGTGAAGACACTAACACTCCCAGCCTTGTCCAGATTTGCTGGAACTCCCTTGCTCTGTGACTAATGAACCCGTGGCTGAGTGGTGATTGCCTGTCAGTGGTCCAGAGCATCAACATAGGGACCCACGCTGGGTTCACATGTTGTCTGCTCCACATAGGAGGTCAGGAGCTTGGGCCATTCATCTCTGTTCTGCATCCATCTGAGGAGACGGAAATTTAAACAAGCCTGCAGACACAGCTGCGGAGGGAAGAACGACTTATGTACAGTGGTCTGTGAAGATGGGAATTTATATAGCAATTGAACTTGGGTAATATGCGGTGGAAGTGGGTAAAATCCTGAGGAAACACACCATGCACACATACTCGCATGCACTATCACAGCACACACACTCTACAAAAACACCCTCAAACCTCAAACACACAAACCCCACCACCTAAGAGTCATAACTGCTGCCAGGACGATAGACCTGGCCAGAATTCTTTCCTCTATGATCACTCCCTTCCATTACACCCCCAACCCTCATTCTCGGCAGGAACCCGTAATTGGGGCAGGGGTTGGGGGAGCGCTTCCAGACCAAATTGTCAGGAAAGCCCCACCATGGTCAGAACTTCAATTTAGCCTCAGCAAGTGAGTGATTCCATAGTACATACATTTTTCATCTTCTGTATTCTCCTGCCATTAGAGAGAGAAACAAAAAACAGTGATAAGCACTTCATCCTGGACACTCTGCACAGGGCTTCTGTTCTCTTGATGTCTTTAGGATACCAGATGGGAAACAGTGCCTGAGTCAATGACCCCAAGAGAAAATGTACAGAATACCTGTAGGAAAGGTTTGATTCTTCATGGAAGGTCTCCGAGTATACTTGGGTTTGCAAATGCAAAACTCTTCTTCCAGGCGAAAACTTCTATGCAGAGGAAAATACCCTACCCTACATTGCATGACTAATGCTGATATTTTGAATGCCCACATGAATTCAGAATCACTCTGAATGACAAACATGCAAAAAAAATCACACTCGACAATTTCTTCACCAATCAAATTGCCTCTACCATCTGAAAGTTACATGTTCACATCTGCATGTCTTAATTTTACTAGAAACAAAACAAATCAACATTTCTATCGCAAAGGAAGGAAGGCAAGCTTACATGCAGAATAGATGGGTCCTTCTCAGTGGCCCTGTCTCCAGAAGACATGTCTACCACGACATCCGGGGTGGCTATGGAAACACAGAGCAACTGTCAGGCATTGGCGATGCGGCTCAGGACATGCTCAGGGAGTTTTGCCTGATGTGGACTTTGGACGGGAGGGTAGGGAGTGGATGATCGATTGGTACAAACTGAGCTGATCGGCAAGGGCGTTGACCTGGGTGGATGAAGGAAGGCACACAAGGGAACCGAAGAAATGGAGAAACACAGCCCTTGGCTTTCTAGCTAAGGGGAAACCAATCCTTGTAAAATGGTCAATCTAACAGAATAAACACTAAAATGCATGCTCTGATTTAACAAGAGTCTTCAACTTTTGTATGGTTTTGAGATTCAACTAAATTGCCATCGTCTTTTTTCCTTCTTCCAAAATCAATTCTTCTGGCAGAATTACAGATGCTGCTATTACATTTAGTGTCTCTTCTGTAAGATTTTTGTCCTTGAAGAAAAGCAAACAGATTGGAGGACCGAACTCAAGTCTAGGAAAAGTATCTCATGAGATTTACTCGCTAATCATTTTTTATGAACAAAATCAAATGCAGAAGATTTGAAAATACTGAAATGCCATGGTTTAAAACAGTCACTATCGACCCTGTGCTATTTTCCTCCCATTGTTTTTCCAAGAGAGTGTGCATGCACTTAAGAGTCAGTGGCTGTCCATACTCACGCTGCCCATGGACAGTGGGACGGTTCCTCGCACAGAGGAGGCTGGAGGAAGCAATGCCGCTCTCTACCCCAGCAGAGTAGAGATGCGCGGCAAGGCTGAGGGGCGCCCGGGTCTCCACCAGGACAAATCTGAGTGCTGACTTGCCACGGTCCTTGTGTAGGTGTTTGCAGGATTTGTGAGCTTTGGGGGTTTATTGTGATGTTATCTCCCTGACTCTTAACTGCTCTGAAACAGGGGCTGGGGAGGAAGCCCAGCAGTGACAGATGATGATGGGCATTGTCCTCACACCCCTTTCAACCTCTCAGCTGCCCAGGAGCATGTGGGCCCACCACATGCCTTTCACAATGATTACGCCACGGCCAGCTCATGCACCTGTGGCTGCCCTGGGCTATGTGACACTGAGGACATCTTCTCAAGATGGGCTGTGTGGGGGAGCTGTGTAGGCACTAGCACTTCCAGGCATGATCATAGACGCCGGCACTTTGTTGTGGTCACTGATAATCTTGTACCTTAGTTGTGAGGGCAGGTCAGTGGTACAGAGCATGAACATAGGGACAAACGATTAGGTTCAGATTTGGATCTTCTGTAAGGAAGTTCAGTGCCTGGGCCATTCATCTCTGCTCCACCTCCACATGAAGAGGGGGAATATTAAGTGACCTTCACAAACAGCCAGGGGGAAGAAAGAGTTAATTAAGGAAAGTGTACAGTGGTGGGGAGCCCCTTTTGAAAAGTAGACACATGTATTGTGCTGTGTGAGTGAGTAGTAAACTCTCCTGAGGACACACAGGCACCCATACACATTCATATATTCACAATCACACCACACACACATTTATAAACACCACACCAAAACAAACACACAAATCGCAACATGACATATCATTGTTTCCACGGACTATAAACTTTCCAGAGTTATTTCCTAAAATATCTGGTGGTTTCACCACATGCCTAACCCTCATTCTCAGTAGGATCATTAAATCCCAGAGACTTCCAACCAAACTGGCAAGAAAGTCCCACCTTCTTTAGCACCCCACTCTATCCACAGCAAGTGAGTGATTACACAATCTGCACATTGTTCATCAGGTCCATCGTCCGTCTGTAATGGGAGAAAGAAAAACACTGTGAGGGTCATATACCCGGACACTGTTCACCCAGACGTTCTATTCTCTTGATGACTTTAGGACACCCATTGATAAACAGTGCCTAAGTCATCGACCCCAAGACAAAACGTACAGAATACCTGTGGGAAAGGTTTGAGCTCTTCATGGAAACAGCCTCAAGTCCCTTTGAATTGGCAATTACAAAATTCTTTTCTCAAGGAAGAAATCGTGATGCTAAGGATGCTTCTTGCAATGCTCCAGTCTGAAAGTAATGCTGTCCTTTTGAATGCTTTCTTGAATCAGGTATCAGGTGGTCACAGACTCTAAGTCATCATTCTCTCAACTGTAGATTGTCATTATCATTTAGGAGGTGTGTGCTCACAGTTTTAGAACGTAATTTTTTTGAAAAAGAAATAAAACAGCTTTTCCATTTCCAAGGTTGGAAGGCCTTCTTACATTGGCAGGAGATGGGACCGCCTCATTGAGACCTTCTCTTCTAAGCTCCTCCACCACAGTGTCAGGAAGCTCCCCCATATGGTATCTGAAAGCTCTTCCAGAACCATGTCACAGGGAGCTAGGGAGATAGAGTCACTGTCAGTCATTTGTGGTGCTCAGTACTGTCTCAGAGAGCTCTGCTTTAGGTAGATGTGGGGCTAGAGAATGTGGATGTGGGTGGTGAACAGTATGGACTGAGCTTCTGCTGGATATACTCATTGGTGCATGAAAGAAGGCCAATGAAAGAAGCAGGCAAGAACGAGAAATAGAGTCTTTGATAGTGTAGCTACAGGGAATCTAATCCATGTAATATCACCTAAAATGCATGTTAAGTTTCAGTGACAGGGTTCTGACCTTCCTTCTCTTCTTAAAGCCTGGCCAAATTACCACTTCTTCTAATGCTACGAGGCCATTTCAGCATCCATGCATTCATACATGCTGCTAGCGTCTTCAGTATGTATCATATTGGACACTTTACTTTTATTGTGATGAACTTTACATCATATTTATGCTGCTTTTAATCATTTGTGACTATATCGGTCAGTAGCATTGATTATATTCAGTGTCGTGGACCCATGACTGCTGTCTACACCCAAGACTTTTCCAGGAATAAATCACTCTGCCTTCACCCTCCTTCTGGCCCTTTCAATTTCTGGTATTCTGACCCTAGATAGAAAATTCTAGAATTGAGCTATTTCAGAATGCTCATATTGTTGGAATAGTAAATTATTGTCCTTCTGTGCAGGCCTGATGTAATTAAGGCAAACATTTTTCCAAGGTCTGTCCATGTTGTAGCCTATTTTAAAATCTGATTACTGTTAAGGTAGAATAATATCCCACTAGGTGTATACATCACATTTGATCCACTCATTCTTTGATGGGCTTCAGGGTCCTTGCCACTGTCTGACTATTGTGAATAATGCCATTATGAACATTGGTGTGTGATACACTACTGGTGATACTAGATGTTACGATCCTCTCAGAACTCACAGGATGTCACAGCACAGAGTGAATTTTAATGGAATGTATGGACTTTTAATTAATAAAAATATATCAATTTTTTCATTCATTGGAACAAATTTATCTCATAAATGTGAGATTTTTTTTTATAGGGGAAATCTGTGGGGTGGGATGTGGGAACTTTGTGTATTATCTAGTCAAATTTCATGTTAACCTAAAGGTGTTCTAAGTAATGTCTATTAATTTTTACATATCTGAGACACTGTATGAGAGAGAGATATATTCAGGTAATATTGCAAAATCAGCTAAGGTGTGAACATCAACTAGAGACCTTGTTTACTATTGAACATGAACCACATCGTGAGTTGTCAGAGCATCCTGACCTCCATGGCGACAACACCACCGATGGACTGAACACACGTGCCTTTGTGCCCAAGAAGAAAAAAGAGAAATAACGCAGTGAACACTTGCCTTAGGAATGTATGGAACCAGGCCCCAAAATATGGAGCAAGTGACAATTTTAGGATATAGATAAGAGTTTTGTCATATTTGTCTACACTTCACGTTTTGTTTTAGTATAGTGCAAATCACTGCTGATTTACAACTAATTTCTTTAACAAATGAAACAGGTCTAAAGAGGTATAAAACCTACATTAATATAAACAGTGTCACATCTTGTAAAGATTCTTCAGTTGAGCAAGAGTGGGAAAAAAAAACAGGTAATGTCGTGTTTTCCCCAAACGAGTTTTTTTTTTTTTTAACATTCAGGTATTTCACTTTTAGTAACTAACCTCATGAAATATTGTACACAAACATGGGGAGACATGTACAGAATGTTTACAATAATTGTCAAATAAGAATTTTAAGGATCCCAATTTGATAGAAAAGTGTGTGTGTGTGCGCGCGCGCGTGTGTGTGTGT
Source organism: Eonycteris spelaea (assembly GCA_003508835.1). Lineage (NCBI taxonomy): Eukaryota > Metazoa > Chordata > Mammalia > Chiroptera > Pteropodidae > Eonycteris > Eonycteris spelaea. Next base: position 1,624,771 of record PUFA01000297.1, on the reverse strand, counting down.
GTGCAGACAAAGGAATTGAAGGCAAAAATGAAAAGAGTTAGGGAGAATATTCAGAACAACATTTCCCTCTGATTGGAGAAACAACATTCACAATGCAGTGATGGGGAGGGTTGCAGACCCCTGTTTGGAGATCAGTGTGAAGCAGAGGACTCCATTCCTGCCGTCCCCTCCCTGTGTGTTCATGGTCATAGGAGATTCAATGAGGAGATATAAGGAAAGCCCTTGGAGACACATTGTGACAGTGTCAGTGCTATTTAGTGGTCCAATTAAGAAATCTCAAAGGATATGCAGGAACTTACCCAGTGATAATTCCAGAGACCGAAGCTGGAAGGCTACAGAATGGAGAAGGAAGAACACTCAGATTTTTATGCACATTCTATTGCATCTTTCAAATTCTCTACAAGGGTTTATTCTGGTTGCTCTTAATATAAAAAAGAAAAACCATGTGATTAGAACTAACCATTCAAACTAGTGGCACGAAACACAAGCATTATTTTGTTGGTGGTCATGGGATTGGCGTTCAGGCAAGGGGCAATGGGCGGACACTTTCTGTTCTGTAACATTGGGTCTCATCAGAGAAGACCCCCTTGCTGGTGTATCTTAGTCCCATGCCTGCAGCTAGACCTGGGCATGGTTAGAGGACGCACATGAGACATGCCAATGTGCCCTGAGTGTCCTCACAGCAGGGCAGTCTCAGGTCATTCAGATCTAGTACTCTGTGGCTGAGAGCTCCACAGGGCAGTAACCAGAGTGGCCATGCAGAGGCTCATTATCGATACAGGCATAACTTTACACATGACAGTGTTGTTTCCAAGGCATCTGTCACTGACAAAGAACACTAGTGCCACCTCTGCTCATAAGAAGGGACCAGGACCCCACTTCTTCTTAAAAAAAAAAAAAAGAAATTGAAAACATGTTTGAAACTTTTACATGCATAGATTAGTTTTAAAAATACTCAGTAGCAGGGGTAGTCCCCAAAATATAAGATACACAAATGGCACCTTTTGTTCCACAGTCAAGTGTAATAAACACACGGGGTGGACTCCTGCCTCTACCACCATGAACTTTTTGAAAAAAACACACACACACAAACACTAGGGAAATGTACCGGAGAGTTTTGGAATGATGAATACAGGTCTACGCACATTGATGCAGAGTCCACCGCTCACATGGGGCCACTGAAGCGTTAAAGGGGGAGGCATGGTCTGGAGGATGCATAAAGCAGAAGCTATCCCACATGGGGAAAGAACCTCGTGGTCATGAAGGGCAAGCAAGTGGAAACAGGAAGTCAGCCGGGGGATGTTGCAATAGTGCAGGCAGGAGGGAGTGGGGACCAGTTGGAGCGAGGGATGGAGGATGAAGTTGCAGAAGTGCACACAGGAATGAAGGAGAGGTGATGCAGGACAAGACTCTGAAGGAGGTGCTCTGGACCGAGGCCCTCCATCTTTCTGCAGAGTGCACAGGCAGGGCTCAGCCGCTGTGGTGACAAATACCCTGCCTTAATGAGCATCAGAGCCACCAGCCTCTGTGAAGTGCCATGGGCCTCGTGTGTCGGCACTGAACATGCACACCCCCATGGGCCCAGCAGTTTCACACCTAGCAGGGTTTCCTGAAGACACACTGGCCTGGACAATCAAGATCTAGTATCATTGAACCAAAACCTGAGCTGTGAAGGTCGGGAAACAGCCTACCTGCCTTTCAACAAGGAACTCAGTGAGGAAACCAAAGACTGTGTGATAATCTCTTAGATTTTGAGACTTGGGGAACATGCTTCAATCTGTATATTAAAAGAACACCCTGAGCATTGAATGTGCACATGCAATGGCAGGGTCTATGATGCTCACATTACTGGGCTTTCAAGAAAAAGGAATTGTTTCGTTGTCTCAAAAATAGTGCAATGCAAAATATTTGTAGGGAAAGAAATTCGAATCTCATCAACCTTCTTGTAATAATTGGTGAAATAAGGAAAAGGAGTACCACAGTTATGTGAAGAACACTGAGCCATGGCTTTACACTGTCTGTTGTAACTCGCGGGTAGGAAATGTACTGACATCCACACCATCACGCACGATCTCCGATAGTACTGTTCCCATGACCTCCTTCCAGAGCAATAAAAAAAAAAAACTTCAAGAAATTGTCTAGTAAAATAGTGATATACGGACACATGGAAAGTACCAAATTTGCATTTATTTTTCTCAATTAACACTGGGGGAGCTTTACAGGAGAGAAGGGGTGACTTGATGGTAGTGACTAGGGTGAGTGTCTATAATAATTCATTGAGGCCTAATTTGTTCAGAAAGCTTTTCTATTTTGGTGATTTATTTTATATAAAAATAGTTCAAATGAAACCAATAGTAGATAAATCGTTTCATGGAAAAATCTTCAACAGGAAACATAAAATATACATCTACATCCAGTTCTCAATCTATACAATAGAGACACTAGTTAACCATCTGGTAACTGTGTTGAGGAGGGAGAGGAGGAGCAGGGAGGAGGCCCCTGTTCCTTGGCCTGATCCAAGCTTCCTAACACTGTGGAAACTCCATCTCTGCTGAGACTCAGGCTGAGGCCCCTGGTCCTGACCTGTGGGTATTGATACCAGAGCTGCAAGGAAAACACAGGTGCTAGAGGCCCTGGGGAGACCAAGAGACAGTTGGGGAGGGCTCCCAGGTGAGGGCCTGCAGGACCCAGAAGGCTTCTCACACCCTGGAGAAGTGACCACGGGCTCTGGCTTCCCCAGGGGTCAGGTTGACAGGACACTGAGGCCTGGTGCTACTCTCAGCTGGGGGTGTTGTCTCTACCCGGAGTTTCTACAATGTCTTACAGGACCAACTGAACTTGGGCACTTGGTCGGGCAGCTTGCAGGTGACTTGTGGCCAGGACAGTGAGAGTGATGCAGAAGGACGGACGGACTCTGGGACTCCAGGGTGAAAAGGCCGAGCCCCTCTTCTGATGACACAGGTGGGAGTGGTGACCCTTCCCTTCAACCTAACACTGAACGTGACCCATCGTGAGCCCCGCAGAGCAAAACTGGACAGAGACCCGGAGCCCTTCCCTTTTCCCCTAATCATCTTTATTTTTTAACATCCCAACGCTTTGCTTGTGCCTTGCATTTGAAAAACCATGATGTTGTGGTAATAAATAAAAAAAGTTATATGGCTTAAAGTGTTCCAATATGAAAAAATTAAGGACACTGCTATTTCAAATGTAATTAAGCCAATTATGTTTTCTTTTTGACAAATTTGAGAAGGAAAAGAAACTTAAGCATTTGTAATGCTACTCCCTACTGTGTATCCAATGAGCATTGCATTAAATTTTCTTCAGTATTTTTGCCATTTGTTTGGTGTGTGTGTGTGTGTGTGTGTGTGTGTGTGTGTGTGTGTGTATCAAACCTATATAGAACCTTAGCCCCAGGCCCTCCACAGGGCTCCAGAGATGCTGAGGGGTCCCCAGCCAGGATTGGACCCTGCAGTGTCCCCTCACTTGATGCTGGGACTACGAAGTGCACACAGGGTTGCAGAGCTGGGCCAGGTGAGCTGCCCTGCTTGCATGAGAAGGAGCCCAAGTGCACTCCCATCCTGCTCCCTATTCCCGAGGAAGCCTGATGTCGGGGAGGTCAGGACAGCCCCTCTATCTCATCACACCCAAGGATAAGGGATCCGGTGCTAAATCTCTAGCTAAGAGATGCTCCCTGTTGACCCGAGGGCGTGGATAGGGCACACGTGTGTCCTGGAGGGCCAGACAGTAAATAAATCCTGTGAACTTCACACGTAAAATTACTCGTACCGAAGCCCTCTCGTGAGATTAAGGAGGCCGCGGAGTGATGGGTCCAGCAAACTTAGAAGCTCACATGGCTAGCGTATCCCCTCTAGGAAGGATGTTCTCAGGGAATTCTTCATTTTCCTGCACTTTTTTTTTTCACCTCCTTGATCCCTTGCATGTTCATGCAATAAAGGTCGCCCTACATCTCTCCTCAGTACGGTTACTTTTAATAAAACCTCCCCTCCACCAAAAAAGGTAAGAAGAAATGAACATGCACATTTAATGCCTTAATCTTTCCATCCCAAGCATTCCAAGTCACAGTTTTTCTTCCGGTCCTTCTTCCACCTGAATTGCTTCCTTTGCTCCTACTCCTGAAGCACCTCCTAGGGAATTTCTAGAAAGCTACAGGAATGGGAAAAATGTGCTTCTCCAGAGCCATCTTGTGGGGGGTGCCCAGGGCAGAACCAGATCTCACAGGCCTATCCAGCAGGGTGGGGCCAGCACTTCTGACTCCCAGCCCAGCTCTCTGCCCGGGCCACTCAGTGGAGCACGAGATGATTCAGTGGTGCAGGAGGGGTTCAGGAGCCAGGGCAACACTAGCAGAGAGGATGTGGAGAACTGGAGGGAGATGTTACAGACACTGACGTTTCCAGGACATCTCAAGTGCCTGGATGGACAAGGTCCTTCAGGACGAGAATCATAATAAGAGAGGAGGAGGCTCTCGGAAGTATCACAAAGAAGAGCGAACGAATAAGAGAAAGACAAAAAAGAAAGAAGAAATAAGATCCATGTAGATGTCGCTCTCTGTGCTGGAGTCTTCAAAATTTGCAAAACAATCCTCAAGTGACAAGGGCTGTCATGATGTTGGGTGGCCGTGGGAATGGAAAGTGGAGAATGATGAGTCGAGGTGAGAACTCTGGACCCTGCTGTTCTCAGCCGAATAAATAAAGCCTGATCTGAAGACACTCTGTCCTCCCTTCTAAGCTCCTCCCCAGGGCCTCGATTGCTTCACCTCTGCAATGAAGAGTGGCTCTCAGGTCTATAGGGCCCCCTGTCAGCCTTTGACTTCTGTAAGTGTGACCTGGAAATCATGCCTGTGTCACCTTGTTCCTCTAAGCTCCCACTAAACTAGGGAAATTGTTTAGTATAATGTAAAGTAAGTAGGAAAAAGTAAATATTGAAAATTATTGCAGAAATGAATGATACTGAATAGAGAAAACCAACAATGAAAATCAGTATCTAAAGGACCAAACAAATAGATAAACCTCCAGTCAGGCTGCTAAAAAGAAAATAAAGAGAGGTGAACCCATTACTAACGTCTTCGCCCACAGAGGAGTCATCACTCAGGACTGCGTAGACATTAAAAGACTACTAAAGGGATATTTTGGGCAACTTATGCCCACAAATTTCATTGCTTAGGTGAAATGAATCAATTCCTTGAAAGGCAGAAACTACCAAACTCAACCAAGGTGGAGGAAATGATCTTTGTTCATAGGTATATTACTTAAATGAATGGAATCCATGATGAATAACCCAAATAACAAAGTGGCAGACACAGACGTTTCGCTAGTGCATTCTGCTACATTCTTACAAAGCGAAACACAGTTTTACAGCACAACCTTGCCTTTGTGTCCCTCAGTGTTTACCCAGGTGAGTTGAAAAATTATGTAACAACAAACCCATACACAGGAAAGTTGATGGTAGATTTATTCACAACCGCACAAAACTGGAAACATCCAAGATGTCCTTCGATACACGAATGAATAAATGAATTTCAGTGAATTCGTTCAATGGAATATGTTCCACGGGTTAAAAAACTGAAGAATATCTATGAAAAACATGAAGGAAACTTGACTGTACATTACTAAGTGAAAGAAGTCAGCCTGAGACAGTGAAAGGTGAGTGATTGCCAGGAGCTCAGGAGAAAAGGCAGAGGGGTTAACAAGGGAAACAGGAGAGTTTAAGGTCGGTAAAAATATGTGGCATTACACTGTAATGGCGATGTGTGATCTTACCCATTATGGCAACAATGGATAGCAATAACATATCAATATTGGTTCATGAGACACATTAAAAATATTAAAATAGAATTTCAAAGCCATACCCACTCCATCCTATTCAGAAAGACTTTTGTATTCCAAATTTGAAATGAGGGAGAAGAAAATATGATTTAAAGGAAAATAAATCAACTTGTTGGTGAAGAGGTTGCTAGATGAGTCAGAATTGAAAGAGGAAGATCTTTCAAATGGAAATGGCTGAAAAATGCAGAGCAAGTGTAAGAAAAGTAAATCTTCCTGAAGAGGTAACAACAAAAAAAGTTAGACAATGCTATGAGTTTACATACACATAGAGTGTCATTTCATTGCCGTTATCAACTATTTACACAGAGGAAGAATAAAAAGCAACATTTCTGGTGTACAGTCATCTCAGATAAAATTGTCCATCATTAATCTCACTTTTGCTACAGAAAAGGACAAAATGAACACGTACAAGATAGACTCAAAGGAATTATTCAGCACTTTAAAAAGATGCTCAGAGGTCAGATAACAATCCTGGTGGCAGAGCCCGGGAAAAGTCCCCCAGGAGGAGGAGCATGAGTTGGTGGTCACTGTGTCCTCAAGGGATTCGCAGGTGGTTCCTCGGAGGCTCCTCAACGATGCAGCCCATAAGTTGTCAGCTTCAGATCCTTCTTTTGCAAATCACAGATTAGGATCACCTGAGACAAAAAAAAATATATGTATAACTAAACTATTACAAAACAGAAAAAATAAACGCTTAATCCAGCTGACTCTGGCTGTTCCTGGTCAATGCAGTGGAGCACTGTAAAGAGTGGTCACGACCCCTTCTAACTGTCTGAAAAACCCCACGATATAGAGATACATTTCATTACATACAAACGGAAAACTTTTATATGGCATATGGTTCAACAGAAAAGTAAAAAAAAAAAATTTTGACGAACTAAAAACCTCATGTGTATATTATAGTTTTGGGGAACTCAATAACAAATTATTGAAAAAGAAAGAAGACTACCAGCAATCCATTCAACGTGCTGGACTCGACAGTCACATTTTTTCAACATGAGTAAAGCTTTCAAAGAAAAAAACAAATGGCTTTTAACCTCAGTCAAGAACTTATATTTAAATTACACTGCAATACCACTGTAGCTAAAAAAAAGTGCACCCAGGTACCACGTCGCACCTATCAGAAGTAAAATTACAAAAGTTCGACATGTACTATGCTAGTGTGGTTGTACGCGAGCTTTAGGAAAGCATCAATCGGTACCTATGGGAGGAATTTGACAACATCTAGTAAAACTGCATTAGCACTTACCCTTTACTCAAACCGCCCAATATCGTGAAATCAATCCCATTGAGAAAATGGAAAAAATATGAAAAGAATCACACACGAGGCCATGTATGGCAATACTTAGTTCTAATCACTGTTTTATGAAAATTTCTATCAACAGCCACCCAATGGCTCTGAGTTTTCCTAATACTTTTAAAAACTATTGCGAAGGTTCACCAGGTCAAGATAGGTTGTTTTGAACTGTATTCTGATGGTTCTGTTTTGTTGTTTTGTTTGTTTGATTGTTTCTTTTTGGTTACCCCAATTGAAGAAAGCATCAGTGCTATCTGCTCCTGTGGGTTTTTCAGGTCAGTGCCCCTGAGACTGGTCTGAACTCTTTCTTTTTAGGATTAATTGTTATCTGTTTTTGGTAGTCAGAGCATACATCCATACAGAACTAATTGAAATGTAGCTGCTTCTATTCATCTATTGAAATGTTTTAGTAATATTAGAATGATAACCTCACTGAAATGTTGGCATTTAACCACTAATAATATCATTAGGATCTTGTGTCCATATGAGTGTGTGTGTGCGTGTGTGTGTGTGTGTGTGTGTGTGTGTGTCTGTGTGTCTGTGTGAGAGAGCAAGAAAGAGAGACACAGAGACAGAGAGGAAGATAGCTTTTCTTAACCAATGATTAAATTTATATAATGGCTAAAGAAATATTTAGGGTTTTCATTTTTCAATGAGTAAGTTAGGAAGGGTTACATTTTTTTTCTGAAATTGTGTCAATTTGTACACATTTTCAAATACATTGGCATAAATTTGTTCGGTATATGGTATTGTCTTTTTATTTTTCATCTCTGTTGCCTTGTAGGTATATCTTCTCTAAATTCAAAGAAAGTTGATGTGATTTTACTTTTTCTCAATCAATATCACCAAACATTTGGCCATTATATTTTTCTAAATAGAACCAATTTTGGCTTATTTAGTTTTTTATTATTATTTATTATTATTATTATTAATTATTATTATTATTATTAATACTATAATTATATTTTCTCTTTCATCAAATTCTAATTGTACACCATTCTAGTTACATTATTTGGATATAGTGCTTTCTTTTCTAATTTAAATTAAGTAATTAAATTCATTAATGTTCCGTCATTTTGCAGTTTAAAAATAAATAAGGCTATATATTTCTCTCACTATTTTGCATCCTCTCACAGTTTTTTTTGCACAATTTCAGAGGCAACAGATGGTCTCGGTTAGTGAGGAGATAAGACTTTAGGGTTGCAGAGTGCCAGAAACCTGATGGCTTTTCAGAAACTGAATTAGATGAGCTTTAAGTAGCCTAAATGAAGCCATGTACGAAGAGCACCTTCCTGAAAACCAAAGGCGAACCAGATATTACATTTTTAAATTCATCCTCGGCTTTTTTTTTTTCACTTCTGTATCTGCATAAATTTGTCCTCTCTGTTGTTTGAAGAACAAGTGGTACAGCTAACCTAAGGCCATACACAAGTACACGAATGATGGGCAGTAATACAATGGTACCTTTTTTATTGCATGGTTTTAAACATTTAGCACCGTAAGAATCTATGGATCACAGAGAATATATTTCCTATCAAACCTAGTCTCTGAAACACATGAAGCCTTTTAAGTTATTTCTCTCTTTAATCTTTCAGACAATAATTTAAAAGTCTGAATAATTTGAGAAAATCTCCTACACCAGGATTTATGATTAAAAAACATTTGAAGCGTTAACTAACTACATGCATGGACTCATTATTGCCTCTACCACCTAATTGGTATTAGTTTCATCACTATTATTTTCAATTTATCTGGAATTCACAATTTTATACTCTTAGACATCCTCAGAGTTCTTCTAAGTTCTGTTTCTGGACCCACCCTGTTTACATGACCTGATTCATTCTACATGAGGTCCATTAGCAACTGATACCCATATAAGCTCCTTTCCCAAAGATTGTTTACAGAGGTTTCTTTTTATAAAATTTCATGTTTTGTCAATATAATTAAGATTTCCATGTTTGTCTGTGTATTGGTTTAAGAATGTTGAAACATGATATGTGATTGGGCACAATGAATACCTATCAGCCAAGAGCCATCTAAAAGAATTGTTCCTAGTGCCAACAGGTTTATAAACTTGTAATCTATCATATGACCAATGAGCCCAGCATTTGGTTTATGTAGGTCTTCTACAAGTTTCACTAGAATTGTTTTCTCCCTATCACGAAGATTATGTAGTCATAGCTTCTTAAAAGTCTTAATCATAGCTTTTGTTACTCAAATCTACTTGTTTGTGAAATCTCTCTTATTAGGGCTCCTTGAATTCCTGTCCTCGCTAGGACCAGTTCCAATCCAGTTCTTCCTAAATCATTCTGAGCTGTTTATTTCCTCTACTGCTAGATTAGGTCCATAGTGCTTTCAAAGGCTTTTCTCAAGTCATTGTTGATGCTATGAGTCAAGTTGAAATGTTGATGCTATAAGTCAATTTGGAAAGTTTACATCTCACAGTGAATAAAGAAACATAAAATCATTTGGAGAAATGCTCACTCTGTCCCAAGTATTTCTTCATGATAGACAACCATGAGTGGAATGAATGAAACTCATGGTGTAGGACGATTTAAAAAGCCCCAAGGAGGGAGGGGAAAGGGTGGGAAATAAATAAAATGTTAAATACATACATACATACATACATACATACATTACATACATGCTAAAAAGTAAAATAAAATTGGAAAATCCTGCCCTCCCATAAATTTGATAAACCCAAATACTTACCAACAGTTTTGAAGGGCAAGCATTCTGCAGGCCCTCGCCACAGTGCACATTATTCATATTAAGTAATTCTCTCAATCTGAAAGGCAAAATAGTTCATCTTCATTGTCCTACTCTGCTTTTCTCCTACTCAGTGTCATGATATATTTTTCATCTCTGTGCCTGTTTTTCCTACATGTGGAATTCTACTCATCCCCGGACAGGTCTTGACCAGATGACACATCTGCTATGAAATCTTTCCAATCTCAAAGACCAACTAATTGTTCTTTTATGGTAGCTAAGAATAATGCTTTAACTTGCTTCTCAGCCTGAAAGAACTCTCTTCTCTCTCTCTCGCTCTCGCTCTCGCTCTCCCTCACTCCATGCGTCTACTCATGTGTGCAACCCATTTTCTATTCCTTCATTTATTTCACTGTTGCCTTGCAGAGAGCAAGCATGTATTTCTACTTAGTTGAATGGCTGAATGATATTATCTTAGGTTTCTTCTAGCCCTAGTGATCAGCATTGCTATGACTTCATTAATCTGAGACTTGTACCCAAGTTGCAGATTTTAAAAATAATCTTATTTGTGTCTATAAATTCAACACTCATTACTCACATGTATATCAGGAGTTTGGTCATTAGGAAAATCCCAAGGATGATCATTAGAGCGACAAAAAAGAGAACAATGGCAAAGGAGAGACAGTGCTCCCCACACATCATCTCTGCACGGACATTGGGAGAGAAGCTGATTTCTGCTCCATCAGCAAACTGTGATCAGAGGACCTCAAGTCCAGTGATTAGTCTCCAGTAGGTCACCTGCTAATGAAAAGAGAACAAAATTAGAAATTTCAGGAAAAAGATGTGAAGGTGTAATTATTCCTCTGCCTCCTTTCTTGAACTACAGTCACGAAATAGTAAAGGGTGACCAGAAGATTGTTGAGGCAAGGAAACCTGCAGGTACATCGAAGCATAGGAGTGAGTGGCTACTGTTCATGGTCTTCAAATGCCAATGCTTTCTTGATTCTCCAAGTGGAGAATGACAAATAAAGTCTGTCTATCCTCATTCAACATGGATGAGTTTCTGTGTCTTTTAATTATACATGTATTCAAAATTTTAATCACTTTGCAATAAACAGAACTGAATTATGTCACATAATTTCAAAGCTGGTATTAAGGTTTTTATTTTTTTATTTTTGCAGTTCCTTTATTTTTTTAACAGTTGGAAACATTTTTTTTTCTCAGAAGCCAAAGGTGATGAAGTCATGTGTACCCGTCTTCCTGTTCAAGGTATCGTATTTAAGGAAAAGAGTGTTGGATAGAGGTGAGGAGTACGAGCTTCAGATGGAGGAATACCTGAGTGTGAATTCCAGTGATCTCACTAAGATTATGTAACATGTGCAGGAAAGAGATGTTAACTTCACTGAAACTTATGATAAGAAGGCTTATTTTTAGGAAAAGATAAGAGATTGAAGGTACATGTTCCATAATAACCAATTGATTAAGCATATCATGATAGTAATAAACAGATTTTGGAGTGTAACTAGTTTCTAGGGCTCCTTCAAAGTATTAATTCTCATAGAGAAATCATAAAATGTTCTTCACTTTTAGGACATAAAATGACTTGCTTAAATCTAAACTCTATTAAGTGTCAGAACAATGATTGGACCCAGGCAATCTGACTCCAAACTCTCTATTCTTCAGCACTGTGCCATGCATAAATGCCATATTTCATAAGACATGTACACACTAACCTGTGAGAAAACATGGCATATGAAGTATGAAGGTGAAAAAGGAGAATTTGATCATCTCAATAAAGTACATTTATTCCACATTCCAATATGGCAAGAAAAAAAATGTAATATGACTATCTGTCAACTGGCTTTCTGAGAAAAACAGTGATGTCAGGCTGAATAATTAGTAGCAATTTAATGCAAACATTGGCTAGGAATTAATCCCAAGTAATGTAAAAGTTGTTCATGCTGAGATATCTAGGAAAGCATTCTGAGAAAACTATGCTGATGACAATTAATAGGATGATAAAGTGGGAAATGATTTATATCTTAAACACAAGCATTATAGGCATCTGCACTGTGCTTAGCTCTTTCATTCATTCTTGTGGTCATTAAGTAGTTTTCCTAAACAATATCAAGCTTCTAGAACTTGTGAAAACCCATGCTATGCTTAAAGATTAAGTTAGGAAATTGCCTATAATAACATTCATCTATGTCATTGAACATTCGTTTTTGAATATGCTTCACATGTCAGCAATTAATTAATCATTTTCTAACTAAAAGTACATAATACAGCAGATAGAAATAAATGACACACTCTTTATATTCATAATAATAACATGTATCATCAAATCGATTGCCATTTTTGTGGGTTCTTTTCCCAAGCTTGAGAGAAACTAAGTCAGTTTAATAGGTTTTCAATAAAATACCAATTCAACAGTGAACTTGCAAGAAATACTACTTCGTGCATTTTACTATTATAATACTCCTGCAGGTCGAAATAATTGAATAAAATACTGGGAAGAGTTTAGAAACATATTGGAGGCTCCTGAAGTCTAGGGAGAATGACTTATTCAATGTCCTCCACCCAAATTATCCTGTGCTTTTTGTGTGAATAATAGAAACAAATAGATGGACTAGACTGTCTGTGACAGTTCATCTCGTCCCTGTGTTCACCTGAAACGGAGAATGGGGTTGGGAGCAGAGACACAGATATTTGGACAGGAAACAGAGGCTCAATGATGCGTTAACCTTTACAAAACATCGGTAACAATTCAATACCTGAACCATGGAAAGCCTGAGCACCACGCCTGGAACTCAGGGCGGATTCCCAAAGCAGGAACTACTTTCCTCATTGTTATAGTATCAGTTTCAAATCCTACGATGCCCCAGCTCACTTAGCTTCAGTTGTTTTCTGTCACATGTAGAATCAAATCCAAAGTCCTATGATGGCACATATGGCCCTGCATGGCTTCCCCTCCCACAACCTCTCTGACTGTTGTTTTCTTCCCTCTCCCATTTCATCCTCATGGGCCAACCTCACCTCTTGCTGTCCCCAAACACACCACACACTCGTGACTGTGAAAGAATACAGCATTTACATGCTCACAGGGTCCCCTCCACACTTTCTTCTGGGCTCTGCTCAAATGTCTCTTCCTCAGGGAAAAATCTGTGAGCATCTGTATTAAGGACCTGCCATCCTGTTATCCCTCACTTCCCTTCATAGCACTTCTTGGACCCACTGTAGCAACCATTAATATACAGTATAACTTACCCCCCCAAAAAAAATAAATTCGATGAATAAGAGAGGCTGAGAAAAAGAAAGTGTCATTAATTTATCACTGATACTTACAAAGGATTTGTGCCCACAATCATACACCTATGAAAAGCACAACTGCCTCTCAGTCCTCCGATTCCCAGTTCTGCCCTTCCTCAGCATAGAAACACAGATGTCTTAACATTCTCCCACTTCCAGCCTTTGTCCAGTGTCAATGTCTGGCCCAGGTGAGGCCTTGCAATCTTCAAACCACAGGTGTTTCCTCTACTGAAACCATCACTACGATCATCAACAGTTCACAATCTTTAAACAGGCCGTCAGTTCTCAACCACTAATTTCACAGAAAAGTCAGCAGGCCCCTTGAAGAATGCTTTTCACAAGCAAAGAACTTCTGGAATGTCCTGAGAGTGTCCTACCTGGGGGCTGAGCGGACCCCACTCGATGAAGGACCCAAGGAAAATGAGCATAATCCATCCAGGTTGAGGGGAGAAGAGCTTTCTGATTCTGAGAAAAAAAACATCCAGTGTGAATCTGTGAATAAAAAACATGTTTTCATTGCAGAAAATACATAAGGCTATTACCAAAACAAGAAATGTGCAAAAACAAAAACAAAACAAAACAAAACAAAAACCACAAAAAAACTCCAATATTTATACATAGGATGTTTTAATGATTTGGACACTTGGAACCTATGTAATTTTATTAACCAATGTCACCTCTATAAATTGAATTTAAAAATCTTACCAGTTTTACACATTAGGAAGAAATTCATTACCAACCCATCAATGTTATCCATTTTGCAATAGTCAAAATCAAACAACTTCTCTAATTAGATCTCTTACACATTCCATTCTAACCTGAAACACTAAATTAGAAAAAAAGCTGACAGTGAAAGAGATAGACAATTTCTGTTTTCTACATCTGTGTTATACTTCGGTGATTTAAAAGTTCATGAAATGCTAACAGTAGGGATTTTGTTGAAATTTAGGAATGTGGAAAAGGAGACTATTTTGTCAATTATTTCTGTTGCTTGCCTTGCCTCCAGCACTGCCTACCTGACTTCAGAACCCCGACTCGTCAGGGTCCCTTTCTTGACATGACTATCTTGGCAGCAGCCTTCTCGAATTAGTCTCTTCCTTGAGATTTTTAATGTGGCCTCTCTGGGGTGACAGCATTGGATGAATTAATCTGTGAGTGTGTGGATGGCTTCACCTTTTAACTCCTCCATGTGATATGCACAGAAACTTTATAGACAGTTAATTAACCCACATTAAAATGTAAGAAAGAACTCTAGAAAAAAAGAAAAAAATTTGAAGAGAAAAACTCTATGTCTACAAAACAAAACAACAAAAAATGGATAAAGCGTTGTGAAGATGTAGTTAGGAGAGTGTTAGAAAGGAGGAAATAGGAGACACTCAGAGAAATTGGAAAGAATAAAAAGCAAAGCTTTCCTTTCAATATATCCCAATCATTGCATCTGGATAAAGACACAGAAAAACTAATGCTCTCTAATACCCTTTGCTCACTCTGCAACACTATGATTTGTTTTCTTGTATCCCATGGGAAGAGGGCTTTAAGTCACAACTACATCTGCACCTGTCCAGAAGAATTCCAGGTAGAAGATGGGATTATCACCTGCAAGCTCTAAGGAGCTCTGTCTCTCAGTGATGCTCGCTTACAGTCCTTGGTTAAAGGTCTGTGGTGAAGACATACTGGTGTTACTGATGACGGTGGTCAGGGAGCTCAGGAGAGAGGCCACATGAGCTATAGTATCCATCCTCTCTGACCTGGGAACACAAAAGGCAAAAGCGTTGGCTATGATGTTTTCATCACCACCCTTCTGCGTGGCCCACCATCGGACTGCCCTTCGATGCTTCCCAGAATCACTATTTTCTCATAATTGCGCACCAGTTCCAGCTCCAGCATTTTGTACACATAGGGCAGCCAACTTCATGTAGCAGAGTACAACAACTTCATGATGTACGACACAGGCCACCTTCTCTGAGGAGGAATTCCAACAAGAGAAGTCAGTGACCAGAGCTGAATAGGTCTCATCTGCAATCAGTAAAAACAGAGTAAGGTATAGGTTCAAGAAGACAAACACATTTGTCCCAGTCTTCAAGAGTCGACATTGAATGATTGATTACTATAGAATATTCATACCACAAGTCTCTCCCGTCTGTCCCCCGAAAACTATCCATAAGCATCTCATATCCAACATGCAGGTACCTAGGCCCTGACCAAAAGGCACAGTCTGCTTGGACAGAAGTCCGCTAGAGCATTAGAGCGAACAGAGGGAGTTGATCCCACTCCTCAGAAAAACAGCAAGGAAATAATTTCTCCCAGGAACACAGGCCTCCAGAAAAAAACACCCACTCACGCAGGAAGTCGTCCATGGAACAGTCACATTTCCCCCAGGGTCATTCTCCCACATCCAGGAGGTGTCTCCTGTGATGGATGTTTCGGCTTCCTGCCCCAATGAAATGACATCTCACTTCTGTGGCAGCTTCATTAAACCTTGATGTCGTTTTAATAAACGAAATTATCAAAATAAATACCAAGTATTGATAAAGAATCATACTAAACACTAAGCACATCCACTTATTTTCATTTAAAAATTCTCTTCTATATTTTTACCGTGTGGAACCCAAGGAAAAAGCCAATGATAATCGGCAGCATAGATTGCCTAAGAAGGATTTCTAATTTCTTCCCGCTTTAAAATAAGAAAAGGTTGACAATTAGACACTTTTTCAACACTGGTGCTTACTCCCAACTGACACAGACAACGAACTTCAAACAACCTGATTCCAAAGCAGTAAAATTTGTCTGAATTCTAAACATGCCTCAGAGTGTCCAAGGCTCCCCAGTGTTTGTTCAGGACCTCCTCAGTCAGCGAAGTCACCAAGCTGCCACCACAGATCACCCACTCGAATTTTCCCAATTCTACCTCATCCTCCCATGCCCTCTGCCTTATTGAGCCACTCACCAAAACAGGACACACAGATGCAAATGTCTATGAGAAACAAGCAGGGGACATAAAAGAACTAGGTGTACAGAGCATCAAATAGGCAAGCAGTACTGCCTCTGAATTCCTGCACGGCTTGTTCCTATAAGCAGAAGTTCAGTTTTACTTCCATATGGAACAGATTTCTCATTTAAAGTGTTTAATACATGTTCAAACACGCTTCAGAATGATAAACGGAGAGAAAAGGGACATGGATCTTGCCTGTGTACAGGACACGACTGGGAATCTCTGGTGTCGCGACGAGTAATGCTGGTAGCAGCTCAGGAACACACACGAGGAAATTGGCCTTCACATGACACTTGTCCTTGCCTGATAGGCGGCTCTGCTCAAGAACCTACCAGGAAAACACAACATTCACAAGAAACAACTAAAGAACCACTTTAAAGAGGTCAAATGCCTCCCAGTAGAGAAATGAAATAATCGCTGCTGGGGAGAAATGTGCCTAGAAGTAAATTCAGGACTCAAATCCCCAAATCTTTTATGTCATTATCCGACCTCTGTGATTCTCAGGGTTCTCATCTCTAAAAGAGGAAGATGTCCTTCAAGTCACTGGCAGAATATTCATAAGTTTTCATCTCTCTCTAACAAACAGCACACACACACACACACCAGACTCAAATAGTATTATAGAAAAATAACAAAATTACAATGGATGCACCAATTCAATATTATTGAACTATTTCCATCAAGTTGAAATGAACATATTTCCAATTCCTTCCATGAGAACACGTTCACCTTACTACCACGACCGGGCTAAATCTAAGTGTCTGAAAGGAGTGTTATAAGCCACTCTTACTCACAAGCGTGGAAGTAATAAAACCATAGAAGTAGAAAGCATGTATTCTGCCTTCAATTTAAAAACAAAAGCAAACCCAATTCAATAAAACAATTCGTGTATAGTACAAGAAATCATCCCGAGTTACTAGAAGTAGCCAGTGCTTTCAAAATCATACTGAAAAACAGAGTCGTGGGAGAGGCTGCTGGGTACATTTTTATAAAGTGAGATTTGAACTAAGTGTTAAAGAAAGTACATTCTTTTGTCTCAGGTGGTGGCCGATCCATTCTAGTGAGGTTTTTATATGTGGGGGAAAGTGACAGAATGTGCTTGTCAGAAATGGAGGGTGTACTGGATGATAAGTGATAAATTAGGATGGAGAAGAAAGTGAGCTGGATGCTTTGTCACACGCGACAAGATTCGTGTGTTGAGCACCTGATGGGAGACTAGGAACAGGAGTCTTGGAATTCGTTTCCACCTTAGAGCCCGCAAACATATCTGTGGATGGATGATGGAAGGATGGACAGCCAGGCTGACAGACAGGCTGACAAACAGATGGATTTGATACCGAACAACTTTTCTTGGCTGTTGAAGAGGATATGTTTTCAAAGTTTGTGTGTTACACATCTAATAGCTTTCTCTGAAGCGGAAAAAAAGCAGCAGAGGAAGTTGCTAAAGCAAGACAGCTTCTACATGAAAACCAAAAGACAACCAGATATACCTGCTTCAGCAGCACCATAAGATTCATCTTGTGTTTTCTCTTCCACATCTAAATTGATTTGCTCCTCTGTAGTGTTCAGAAGGGCCCAGCACAGGCGACCCAGCTGTGGAGAGACCAGAGCCAAGACAGTTAGTCATGGGGACTATTTAAGTTATATGACGATACACTTATGTATGGTGTTTTGCAACGAATGAAATGGCACTGAATAGTATAGAATACAAGAAAAGTTTCCTATCACACACACTCACCTAACACACTGACCATATTCAATATTTTTTATTCTAATTCTCATATGAAATTCAAACTCTAAATAACTGGCTTGAAATCTCTCTCTGCATTGATATTCCGTTAATGTTGAAGACTTTGGGCACATAAAACGTACTTTCACATCGTCTGTATCACCCATTTCTGTTTAGCTCCACCATATTGTTTAATGTGCCTGGTGCTCACATTTATAACTTGTAAAATTCCCTTTTAAGCCATAATTCTGAATCCATCATGTTTAGATATATCTATATGTTTGTACTACTTGTGAGGACTAATAATAATTGATAACCAAATACATGTCTTTTCCAACACACCTCCCAAATTCTGTCAATGCTTACATTATTTCCATTTTCTTGTTCTTTTTAATTGTTATCTTTTTTACTGCCCTTATTTTAAACCGTTGTATAGAATTTAGGGTTTTTTTTCTGTAAATATAATTCCATTTTCACACTTTCTTTGTATGTTTATCCAACATTCTATTTGCTATTATCATTGCATAACTTTTTCTTTCCACAAGAGTTCCAAGAGAAGTGATTGGACACAGTGAAGAAATATCAGCCCTGGGCCTTTCTAAGGAAATGGTTTCACATATCACATTTAAAAACAATTAATCTGCCACCTGCTCAAAGTTACGGCTCTTCTTAACTGGCCGCATACTTGGTCCTTGAATTTCTTCTTCAGATGTATTTTACTAGAATACATTAGTATTCTAGTATTAGTATTGTCACACGTTGCAGTTGTAACGAACACATCCTGCACTTTCTAACACAGATTCCTAATCACAGTTTCTTCAGCTTCTTCAGCTTAGCATTTCTTACACTAACTCCACTTACTTGGGGAAAACTCTCTGCTTCATGCTCCCTGAATCCGTGTTCAAACTTGAATCAGGTACCCTTTAGTCCTGCTAAAACCCCTCACCCTGGGATTTCTCTTTTCTGCACTGCTGCAGTAGGTGCATAACCCTATTCATGCCTTTCTCTATAATAACTTATTTACACTTTATTTTGAAAGGTTATGTTTAGCAGTGTACTAATGAAACATAAACACAAATTGGACAAATTATCTCACTGTGACTTCCTAGAAGGCTTTTTTTCTGTAAAATTGGATTAAAAAGTGTGTGTAGGTGTGTGTGTGTGTATTTCTATAGGTATGAGTAGAAATATGTATTTTTGAAAACTATGTAATATTCTCTAGTTTCTTTCATTCAACATCCAATATTTAATATGAATTTCTAGTTATGAATTCCAGTGATATGTATTTCTCGAAAGGTACTCTGAACAACCATCTTCTTCAGTTGGTCCATCCGCACCAAATCTGCTGCCAGGTCCTCCAACAAATATATGAATGAGCTTTATTTGAAGTTTGATTGGTAAGTGCAAAACAAACAAAGAAACAAACAAACAAATAAATAAATGCTATCCATGTTTTAATGAATCACAATATTAGTATATAAACAGTAATTCTGGTTAAAATAAAATAATTAATATTAGCTGGGCTACTATCGTACCTCCTCCGAGGTAGCTTTGTTGAAAGGTCCAGTGTATGTGTAATAAGACTTTGACTCTGCTTAGCACATATGACTATGTCTACATGTGTATTCATTTCCAAAAGTGATGTTAACCAAATTATAGCATTCTGCCAGTGATTTTCACCTTAAATGTGTCATGATCATTTTTCAAAGCTAACAATTTATTTCACTCATGTTTTTGAACAGCTATGTAGTACACTATGTTCCACTATGTGTTTCTTTATTTCTCTAGTGATGAAAATGTCTGTTTCTTTATTTTTTGGACACCAATCTGGAGATAAATTATAGACATATATTATGTAAATCACATATATATACACATAATTTATAGTTAAATTTATATCAATATATAGAATTCAACATATGGATATGTATTGATAATACAGTATATATATACATTTATCAATGTGCACTTTCCTACTTGGACAAGGAATCTGATATAGGAGGCAAGCAGCAGTAAGATTGTAGACTCATGGGTTTGAGACCTTTAATATTCTCACCAACAACTTGGGAGAGTGCTCAGTTCCTTACATTCTCAACAACCCTGCTTACTATTCATATTAAACATGTTGCCAACCTAAAAATCATACACATTCACATCACTGTTTTAATTCTCTCTCTCTTACTATCTCTGTGTCAGTGTTCATGAGGTGGATGAAATCCTACTCACCCCAAATCAGATCCAGCTCAGATGGCAGCTCTGTTGTGAAGCTTCTCTCAATCTCTTAGGCCACACATATTATTCTCTTCCTGGTATCCTATCATGAAGATGTAGATTTACCTCCATAACGTACTGTGGAGTTATCTGAGTAGGACACCCATTCCCTAATTCTGAATTTCTTAATACACTGGCGCTCTGCAATACTTGGTACAAACTGTCGTTCAGCCGAATGACTGGCGATAATCTCTGCTTTCTTCTAGCTCTAGCCGTGCAAGGAATTCATCATCCTTGGACTTATTCACTAGTTCACACTATTAGCAGGTACTGAAACTTACTTTTTAAATAAAAAAGATATCCATGACTCATTACTCACATGAACAACAGGAAAGGGTTTAGAGATCAGGGAACGTTCCGGAACAGCTGGATAGACACCAAAATGCAACGATGGCCACGTACAGGGAGAGAGTGCACTCCACAGACGAAATCAGGACAGTCTCTGGCGGGCAGACAATCTCCTGTGCCGTAGGTGAACCCTGAGATCCTATGACCACTGCCAGCCACAGCTCAGTGAGTAGAGTCCAGAAGGCCTCCTGCAAAAGAAAGACCAAAAGCTGACTTTTGGAAAAGATGAAATTTTCATTCCACTAAGTCTTAATTATCATTCCACCTGAATGCTTGATTAAGAACAAACACAAATGCTGAAACTTGACTTTAACACGACCCAAGCAGAGAGTTGCAAATACCTGTTGGTTCAAGAAAGGGGTGAGGTCCTGTGTGCTCTCCGTGGTCCTGAAGTCACATCTCACCGTTGAGTCCCAGATTTTGGACACTGCTCTCTACCCTTACACAGGCTGAAGTTTTCCATGAGTTTTATTGGAGAAAGATTTCTAGGCATGCTATTGAATTGTGTAAATTAAACAGACTATTAATTATGCTACACAGTATACAGATCTGAGATTAGCTCATTTTGACTGTTTTATTAAGCTTCTGAAAAAATGTTAAATCATGTATATTTTTCTCTGAGAAACTTAAGGAAGTGAAAACTTGTACCGGTATTTGCTGCTCAAGATAATCTCTTTCAGTAAAACAATATCGCATAGACATCAAGAATGGGCTTTGAATGAGGAAGACCAGGGTCTGAATCCCAATAACCTCTTTACAACTCTAAGTAACATGGGCGAGGAACAGAGATAATGAACTCAGCACACGTGTTTTGCATCTGAAAATTACCATATAGTAGCTTGGGATTAAAAGCAGCTTGGGATTAAATACACATAATCTACAATAATTGCTGTAATATGCATGTATTACAATAGCCATCAGCATACATTAAATACTTACTCATGCGCTAAGCCTTCTTCAAAGCACTTCACTTATTTCATCTGATTCTGACTGTGGACCCATAAGTTAGTACACATTTTATTATCATTTGATGCACACTCAAGTACTGTGTTAATGATTATGATGATGTGAAGTGGCAGAGCCAGAAAGGGACTCCAAAATTTGCTTTTCTGCATTCTGCCATATACACACATAATATCTCATAAAAATATAGATGACATATATGTGTGTGCACTGTATATTTACACACTTAAAATAGAATCAGGCATTGTTTCTGACTGCAACTAAAATGGAGATAAAATTTTGTTGTCCAAATTAACATAGATGCATTTGCTACCATAGGGAAATAAACATTCACATGTCTCACTCTGGCAGGGACAATGATTTCCATTTTTCACTTACCTCTTTCTTGCCAACTATAAAATGGCTGGAAGTATAGCCACAAAGTCTACAGGTCGCAGGAATCCCAGGACCTATAAATGAAGATGAAAGAGATGCACACCACTAGGAAAGCACTCAATAAAGATTGGGGCCCACACGAACCCAGAAACAGAGCTGTAATTGCTCAAGGCAACATCATCTGTGATAGCCACATCCTACAAGACCCAGATGTCCAGCCATATCAGAGTGGACACCTTGTGACAGACGACTAAAGTGGAAAACCATACAGGAAGGAAAAGTAAATGAATACAGTAAATGAATACTTGCTCCACTCAAAACATAGATGATTCTCAAAAAAAAAATCTGAGCAAAATAAAGCAGACACTTCGGAGTCCATGTTGAATTATTCTGTTGGTAATAGTCCAAATCAGGGGGAACTCTGGTCTGCAGTGATAGTAGTCATGGTGCCCATCCTCAGAAAGAAGTGGATTGGAGAGCTGCACCTGGCTGTGGGTGATTTCATTACTTGACAAGACTAGTGGTTACATGGTGCTCATTTTGTGACATATTATTGAGCTATACATTGACATTTCACATACTTTCCGTAGCTGTGTTTTCCTTTAATAATTAAATGCTTTACAAATTGGTATGATAACATAAGACTTGTTGGGAATTTTTGAAGAGAAAGAAAAAGAAGAAAGAAGAGAAGGAAGAAGGAAGAAGAGGTGGCGGCAGCGGAGGCAAAGGAGGAGGAGAAGGAGAAGAAGAAGGAGAAAAAGAAGTACTACGTCCTTTCAGTCTGTTTCTTTATAGTTCACTGACCTCAGGTCTCCTGGGCTGCTCAGGGATCACTGGACAGATATCTCTCTCCATGGCAACTCTAGGAGTTAGTCCATTCTGAGTCTGTTTTGCTTTTTACATGACTAATGTCTCAATGAGTGTTGGTGATAAACTCTGTGGTAACGTATGGATGCCTTATCTGATATTTCTTTCATGTGATGTGAGGTGAACCTTTTTGAGACCACACATTAACCTGTCAGAAGAGGTGCAATTGTTGTATCTCATAAACAAACTGATGGACTGTCATCAGGATTTCACTGGGGACTGGTACGGTGTAAAAAGAAAAAAAAATAAGAACCAGAGCTTTCATAATTACGAGCACAAAACTATGTTTGTAATAGCCGTGGCCTCAATTTTTATATCTGGAAAGGAGAAAGTTGAATTCAATGTCCACTAATGTCCTTCCTTCAATCTTAAACTCTATGATTAATTTCACCGGAAAAAAAGAGAAGGGCCCTAGTTCCATCATACATTTTTACTTTGCATAGAAAGTTCAGGCTGGAACCGGTGTTCTCCAACCTTCAGGTTAAGCATTCATAATTCCATGAGTGTGGCCAAACCTTACGATTTTAAAAAAATGGTTTAAAATGTTCAATTACAGTTGCATACAGCATTATATTTGATTCAGGTGGACAACCTCAGGATTAGACATTTGTATCCCTTACAAAGCAATCACTCAGATAAGTCTCGGACACATCTCATAGTTTACAGTATTATTGACTCTATTCACTACGCTACAGTTTAAATCGTGCGACGTCATGTGTACTGTACAATGTCAAATTCCCATATCTGAACTTCACTGAAAAAAGAGAAACCAAGAATGCAACATTTCTGTAGAAGAAACATAAAGGGGGCCTTATGCTTCCCAAACTGGTGGTGCCTTAAGTAGGCTGAGCACACTCTGGATCAGGTAGCTGCTATTATAGGGAGCAGAAAGGGCCTGATTCCCCACAAAGTGTGGTTCTGTGTGCTGACCTGCCCTGTCTGGTGATGCCCTAGAGGACCAGCTAAAGGAATTGACTTTCTTCACCTCTACTAGCTTTTTGACCATAATACTTAAGGGAAAATGCTCATATGACAAGCAGATGAAAGGAGTAACAGTTGAGGTAAACATAACAGTAACATGAAGCCTTCGGAGGAAGAATGGGAAAAAAAGCTGAACAGAAATTCAGGGAGATTGATTCAAGAAAAGTGGTGGACTTTCAGTAAGGACAGTGAGCTCACTGGAGCGTCGCCTTTCCTCAGCCCCATACCCTGCTCTGTGATCCGTAGGAGACTTGCTAATTAAAAGTCAATATTCACAGTGAAAGCAGACACTCACAGCCACACACAAGGCATAAAAATGCTTCCTCAGGAACCCATCACTATAGTCTATCCCTTGGCAGAGTGTTGCAGGCTCTTAACTCTAAACGCAACGCAGAGCTCCTGGCTGGCCTGAGGGAGAATGAGGGCAGAGGGGCAGCTGAACCCAGTCTGACCATCACTGTCTTGCTTGAGTAAAGTGAAGTGGTGTGAGGGCACCCTGTCTGCCAGGAGAGCCCAGGCACATGACCCAAAATGGAGAAACCTGCTGACCAGGGACTCTCACGGATGGAGTCCCCTAGCTCCATGGGTCCCTCCAAGGTTTGAGATTGGGTATGGGTGGAGGTGGGTTGGGGGGAGGCTTTATTTTCTCAAAGGGAATTTTCCCCCTTTCCTGAGGTCTAGTTCTTCTTCACAGCCACATGCAGCCCTCCGACCCTACCTGCATTTCCCTTTAGGCCACCAAGGGGTTGTCTCATCTTAGCGAGACCAGCCCACATGCTCCTCCAGGATGGGTGTCCTAGCTAGACTCAGGTAGGTAGGTGTGCCCCATACCCAAAGGACCCTCATACTCATGGAACCCTGCTCACAGCAGAAAACATCCAGAGAACACTTCTCCCACATACCTGAAACCCCTACTGCTAAATTCACTGCCTCAAGCCCTAAGGGATGCAGGTCATCATCCAGGTGAGCCCCACACCCAAGGTAGCTACCCAGCCACCAGTGGCATCCGTCCTTTGAGACTCTTTCCTGGGGTGCTGCGGTTCACCTCTCTCCCAAGGGTCCTGTACCCTGCCCACTCCCTGCCTATCCCCGTACCTCTATCTTCAAGTGTGCAGAAGCCTCTGCCATGTCGCTACGGGGCCTCTGTGGGGCAAGACGGAAAGGCCGGCAGGTCAGCGGAAGAATCAGACCAGAACCTGGGCTGTCCTCCCACCACCCCCATGCCCAGCATTCCCTCACACCGCAGACCAGAAGCCATGGCTAGGCAAGCAGCATTCTGACTCCCTGGCCACGGAGGCTGTAGGTCGCTCAGCTCTGGAGCTGCCGCTGCAGTGGGGTGTGGCCTAGGCACCAAGTGAGGTAAAAATTGCCTGGGAGCAGGATGCCACCCATTCTGAAAGCGGCCCCTGGGGCACCCATGTGCCTCAGCATGAAGACTCTACCTGCCAGATGTACACCCTGGCTCCTACATCTGCAGTGCCCAAGCCTCCTAGCGAAACCCTCATAGTCGTGCCCAAAGCCTCATGTCCCACCGCCTTAGATGGGGGAGAGAAGGAGAATTTCATTTGTTTAAAGTCCATGTTCTGGGCTCGAGGAAGTGGCTGGTGATGGTGGCACACTCTCTGAGCCTCAGTTTTCTCATCTTTATAATGGGTTTAATATGATTAACTCATGGGAATGAGATGAGACTTGAATGAGATAGTGTGTAAAGCACTTAACTCACACCCAGATGGGAGAAAAGCCAGCACATGTAAAAGGTTACTGCCGCTGCTATTTTTTGTTGGGGGCTGCTCGGCTAAAATGGCTGCCTGACCAAAATGGTCGCTCAGCAAATACTTAAAGGCTTCCCTCTAAGGCCCGCGTAAGTCTCCCGGATACCTCCGCTTTGCTTCCCGCCAAACGACTTTCGGCGGGACTTTCTGTCCGGCCCCTTTTAGTTACGCAATATCGCCTGACTGCCCCTGGCCAATCAGCCCCGCCAACGCAACATCACCTGATCACGCCCTATATAAGCCCGCAGCAAGCCTTAATAAACGAGGCTTGATCAGAACACTGTCTTGCCTCCACTCCTTTCTCTCGCCCATGTTTCCTTTTCAGGTGAAGTCCTCCTCGGGTTCCATTAAATAACTGCGCCCCGCTGGCCGGGGCAATTTTTAATTATTATTATTGTTGTTTCTGTTATTGCTGAGAGTCTTACAAGACATGCTGGCTCTCCATCCAGGAGAGACCAGGCCTTAAGGGGTTCCAGCCCCTGCCACACAGCTCATTGAGAGAGTGGGGTCCTCCAGGGGGAGGCACCTCTCAGCCAGGACCTCCAGGGCTGGGCAGGCAATGGGCTCTCTGAAAGGAAGGCATGTTCCACCATGTTTCTGAATCTATCCTCCCTGAATGAAACTCAGGTCAAGAAGGAGTTATTGAGTACCTACTATGTGCCAGGTTACTATGCTGAGGTTACTGAAGTGAGAAAACAGTCATAATGCCATGCCCCGTGGAGTTCGAGGTGCAGACAACAAAATAATAGGTAATGATATAGTTGTTTGGAAGGGTCTGAAGAAATATAACATAGACAAGTGGTCAGACAGGGCAGACCCAGATGGGTGGGGATCGTGTTTTGAGATAAGGTGGTTGAGGGAGGCCCCACTGAGAAGATGACATTCAAGAAAAGAGGTAAAGAAGTAGGCTGTGCGGGTTTCTGGAAGAAGAGCATTTCAGGAAAAGGCAACAGCAAGTGCAAAGGCCCCTGGGTAATGAATGTGACCACCACTGAGTGTGACATATAACAAGGAGGCTGATGGGGATGGAGTGGCATGAGCAAGGAGGACAGTGCTCAGCTAAGGTCTTATAAAGTCCTTGAGTCAAATTTAAAAATTCGCTCCCGTGGGCGCCCAGTCACGCAACCTTCCTTTCAGGACAGACAACAGCTCAGAGTGTGCCCTCTCTTTGTAGCATCTGTCAGTGCCAGGGGTCTTGTGCCTTAAGCTACGAAAGCCAACTTTTGGTAACTTAGACACAAGCGGATAAACTGCAAGGTGAATGGGCTCTGCCAAAGTCACGGGAACCTTGAGAACAGGGAAATGGGATGAAACCAAGGTAGCTCGGGAAACCCTGAAAAGGAGACTCTTGGAGATAGTCACCTGGCAAAGACAGTGTGGTTAGGGCACCACCCTCAGGTGAAAGGCACTCCGTCTGTTTGTGGTTTCCATTCCAAGAAGAGAGCATCCAATTTGGCCTGGGACCACCTGCCCATTGCTGGGGAAGGGCGGTGTCAGTCACAAGCCCACCACCCTACTAGCTCCAGTGAGGGTGTGGTGAGTCCCCCAGGAGCCTAGAAAATCTGAAATGGTTGCTTGGTAGAAAATATAACAACAAAAACAACAACAAAAACCCACTGTATATAACAAAATATCTAAGACCTTCTATGTACTGGTCAGTGAGCTAAGGGCTTTGGGCTTTGCTTACATGATCATATTGACTCCCCAGCTGAGGCCTGGGATGTTTTGTCATTGAGAAGTCAGGATCCAGGGCCATTATAAAGGAGAGAAAGTGAAGAACTGGAGGGAGATATCACAGGCAGTGATGATCCCAGGACCTCAAGTGCCGGCAGGGGATCAGGGCCTTCAATGAAAATCACATAAAGAGGGGCTGGAAAGACCCCCAAATACAGGCTAGTGGATAGGAGAGAGAACATGGGAAAGAAAGGAAATTACATGCACTCTTATGCTACTCTGTCGCAGGCTTCATCATCCGCGGTGTGGTCTTCGAGTGGACAAGTACACCAATGATGTGGGGTAACCTGGGAAAAGATGGGAGAGTTAGAGTCAAGGTGGAAACCCAGCATCCTGCTGCTGCTGGATCATGTAGCCTAACCCCGGGATCCATTATTTTCCTCATCTCAATACTCCTCTCCTAGTCATCCCCTAGTCCTGCTGGTCGGAGGGACAGTCTGGGAGCTGGTCAATCCCAGGAAACCAGGTCAGCAGTGCTGTGGATAAAGTGTGCCCTGTAGAATCCTGCCTGCCATGGAGGGCCCAGAGAGGCAGCTGGACACAGGCCTCTCTCACATGGGAGCATTCAGCACCTCAAACGTTGGAGTGACATCAATGTGGAGGCTGAGATGCGCTCAAGGATACTGGAGCACTAGCTGTAATGCCAGAGGAATTGTTCTTTCGTTCATGCAGCTCTGGGAGTGCCCTTTAAATGATGAGCCAGCATGAGCACAGAAGCATGAAAGTGCTTCCTTACTTTAAAAGGAAGAGAATTTACTTCTTACACACCACCAGGCACACACTAGAAGGCTTTGTACCCAGTTTAAGAGTCTAGGAGGGAGTCGTTGTGTCCCTCTAAAGTACATCGATCCTAGGTCAATAACAAAAAACAAAACCACGATCTCCTGCATACAATTCCCAGGAGCGCTAACAGATCAGTGCCCGAACACTGACCTAGTTCTGGAGCAGGGGTAGGTAAGAACGAGACTTGTGGGAATGATACTTTTTAATAGCAAAGTGAGGACACAGGATGACAAACACACCACTCTCAGAGCCTATGGAAATAATTCCTCTTCCTGTGGAATCATTCAGAAAGGAAAAGAACACATCAGAGTTCACGCTCATTTCCTTTTTTCCTTTTTTTTTTTTTTTTTTTTTTTTTTTGTCTAATGTCATGTCTCCATTCCTCATTTTTCAAGCAGCAAGTGCCACTAACTGTTCCTGGGCCCCTCTCCCATGGGGTCTGACCTGTGTTTTGGTACCTACCTATAGAGTCTTCATCCTCGCTGCTGGAGTCAGAGAAGCTCTCTCATACATAACCCAGAGACACAGAAACATGAACAATAAAATTATTAAAAAGAGAGGCTCCCCCATTTCTTCTACTTTCCTTGAGTCTATGGTGAGTCATGGGCATCACCCTGATATTCCTTACAATTCATGCACCTTTCCCGGGCTTTGTGGAGTTGTAGACCTTCACCTAGACATTGACTACAGTAACCAACCTTCAAATCAGAGATGCTGAAGGATTCAACTTTCCCTTTTCCCTTCCACTTGCCCATCACTCTTACCTCCAACCTTACCAACTTGAAATTCCAACTGTTTAATTCAAACTAGAATGAGACTAAGAGGATTGATCAATAGATATTTGATTCCATTTCAGTTCACTGAGTTCATTAAAGAAAGTCACATAGGGCCACTGACCAGAATTTTTCCTGTACAACCACTTCCTTTCAATACACCCAACCCTCCTTCCCAGCAGTAACCCAGAATCGGGGGGCTCCAGACCAGCTGCAGAAAGGTCCCATGTTCTTCAAAACCTAGATGTTTTCCTAGCAACTGACTGATTTCCTGATACTTACATTTTTTCATCTGTTCACGCATCCACCTGTGATTAGAGAAATAGAAAAAAAAAAAACAGTGAGGGTCACTTCATCCTGGACACTCTGCACAGACTTTCATTAAAATTCCCCAAATAAGTCTGTCCACCTTATTCAACCCAGTGGGGAAAAACTCTGAAAGCCAGGAGGCAGAAATTATAATGAAGACCCCAACCTGGAATCAGCAGGCACATCTCCCCCCAGTGGATCCGCCAAGAGGCTTCTTGGGTTTCTTCTTACTTCTCTTCTGGGTTCCACGGATCCACCACCATCTTACTGCTGTGACTGCGAGAGGAATGGGTATTTGTTCTCTGGGAAGATGTGCTCAGGGTGCCATTCACTGGCTTGCCCAGAGTGTTATCATCCTTTTCTTTCCTCTTTTAGAGTCACAAGCAATAGGAGAAACCCCAGTACTTTTATTGCGGTTTTATGTGAACTGACATAAGTAAATGAGGAAACAATGGGAATGGGCCCACTTTTTCACCTTACCTTGTTTTGTCCCATGCAACAGAAGTTCAAAGTTCTATTCGATCTTAATTGCTTGCTTCTTCTCTTTGTTGAGGCGATTTGGCTGGAGTATGGAAAGGAAAGAACAAGTCATGTGGAAAAGATAATTTTTAAATAGAATAGCAAGAAAACATGATGTCAAACATAGCACGCTCAAAGCCCATGGACACAGTTCCTTTTTCTGTGACATTAATAAAGTGGGGGAAAGCTAATTAAACTTCTACACACTTTTCATTTCTCTGTCTGACTACATATCTCCCTTCCTTAGTCTCCCATGTAGCAGGTGCCACCCAACTGGTCCCAGGCATCCATCCCCTCCCACTGGATCCAAAGTAATTGTTGCCACCTACCTGGGTCTTCTTCATCCTCACTGCCGAAGTCAGAGATGTTCTCCAGCACCAAATCTTTAGAAAGAAAATCAAGAGCAATAATGTTTTAGAAAGGGGGTCCCACCTATTCATTTAGCTTCGGTTGAGCCTATGGTGACTCCCATGGCCTCACCCCAATCCTTCCTCCATGTTCTCAGACCTTCCCTAGGCTCTGTGGGGTCAGAGCCCTTGAATGAGACATTGATCACCTTGCAAACTTCAAATCAGAGAGATGCCGAAGCAATCACCTTTCACCTTCTCACCTCAAACCCACCTCTAAAGTTATCGACCAGAAATTCTGTTATAGACAAAGAATGTGGTGTGACCAAACAAATGGATGTTTCATTTTATTTTCATTCAATGCGTTAATAAATGGCCCAGTATAATTAATTAAAAACAGCCCCATCTGGCCACTGCCTGCCACACTAGAGAGCGCAGCTCCTGAATTCAATGATGTGGAAGGTGTATCCTCCGCTCCTCTGCTAGTTCCTGCAGAGTCCTTTGCAGTGCTGATCTGATCATTCACATGTGTGTACTTCACAGACCCATGTGCCTGTGCCACGTGTTATTTGAGGCTCTGACATTGTTCAAAAGTAAGGTCACACCAGATACTAGAGAATTCCCAGCAGAAGGCCCGATGTAAGCAAAGTTGAAGAGCATGGCTAGCAGACCTGTGCGAGACAGAATCAGAGTGTGGGGGGTTTGCTGTGACACTTCACTTTTCATCCTTCTCCCCCTTCTCAGCCCGGACTCTGGAATAGAGCCTGGGAAGGCAGTGGAAAAGCCCCAAAGAGAATGGAATAATTGTAAAGAAAAAGAAGAGAGAATTAAAAGACATAAATAATTGGAATGAAATACTGTGCTCACAGGCTGGAAGACCTGAAATTGTTAACATTGCCATAAAAGTCAAAGGGATCAACAGATTCTTGGTGCACTTAGCGACATCACAACGGCATTTTTACAGAAGGGAAAAAATCCTACTAGTCATATGGAACCACAAAGCATCCCCTTAGTCAAAACTATCTTGACAATGAGGAACAAGATGGAGGCTCCACACTTCCTGAATTCAAAACAGCAGACTAAGCTTCCATAATCAAAACACCATGGTAGTGGCGTTTAAAAACAGGCAGAAAGATCAATGGGAAAGATAGAGTGTCCTAAATAAACTCATTGATAGTACGAAATGATCTTTGAGAAGGATGCCAGGTCGACACAACGAGGAAAGGATAGTCTCCTCAAGATCAAGAGAATGAAAAGACAGCTAGACAATGTGAAAAAAGCTTTGCAAAGCTTATATCTGAATAGCGGCTAATATTCAAAGGATATACAAAAGGCTAACACTCAATTGCAAAAAAAACCCAAAGACTAAAAGCAAATAACCCAATAAAATATGGCAAAAATATTTAAAAGACATGTCTCCAGAGAAAGCGTACAGGGTCCACAGAGCTATGAAAGGTCTCAGTATCACTAATCATCAAAGAAATGCACATCCAAAAGGCCATGAAGTAGTGCCTCTCTCCTGACAAGATGTGTATTGTCCAAAAGGAAAAAAAAAGAGATAACAGATATTGGTGAAGAGATGTAGAAACCATCCTGTCAATGCTGTTGGGAGGAAAGTAAATAGTGCAGTCATCATGCAGAACAGTATTGAGGTTCCTTGAAATTTCAAAATAGAACTACAATGCGATCCTGCTATTGCGCTCTTGCTGTGCATCCCAGGGAAATAAAACCAGAGCTTTGAGGAGATGCTGCACTCCTGTGGGCATTGCAGCATTATTCACGACAGCCCAGATCCAGAAACAGACCCGTGTCCATCGACAAAAGAATGGGTAAAAAATTAATAATAACAGGGTATATGCATTCAATAGAATTTTATGCATCTTAAAAACCAAAGAAAAACCTGCCATTTTCAGCAACAGGAATTAACCTAGAGGACATTATTCCAAGTGAAATAAGCAGGTCACACAGAATCAAATACTGTATGATTCCACTTAGGTGAGTATCTAAATTTGTCACTCGCATAGTGAAGAAGCCTGGTTGTGGAGAACCGGAGGAAGGAGGAAATGGAGCTATGTCAACAGGCAGACAGTTTTCCTCATGTGAGTTGAAAAAGTTCTAGAGGTCTGCCTTGCGACAATATGCACGCCTTTATCAATGCTGTACTGTGTGCCGAATCGGGGCTTAGAATTTTGATTTCATACTGTGTATTTCTTCTCACAAAAAATAACACAAAACAAAATTGAAAGCCAATATGAAAAGGAAGACATAAAAGAAAAAAGAGAGGGGGAAAGAATGGGGGTTGCTAAGAAGGGAGAAAAATAGGTAGGCTACGAGAGCGGAGGGATGGAGGGAGAAAGGGTCTGGTTGTCACAAAGCAGACAGAGTAGACCACAAGGCAAGAGGAAAGATCTCCTCTCCAAGTTTAGAGAAGGTGGGTCTATACTCTGTTCACTCCAGCAAGTAGACCCTGTCCGTTCTCATCCCCATTCAAGATGCGGCCAAATGTCATCCTCAGTCTGGGCCAGCCTAGGCTAAGGAAACCGTGTTATACTGCCTGTGATCTTGAAGCCACCACCTGATCACCACAGGGACTGGGTGCCATTCCTGTGTCTTCCTCTGCTCCTCTAAGTTGTTTCCCTCTCGAGGTCCCACCCAAGCCTCTCGAGATGTCCTTGCGGTTGGAGTCCACTGGTGGTTGTCTCTGACTTCTTGCAGACCAGGTGGTGCCAGCCCTCATTTTAACATTGAATCACACCCACCGGGGTTTCCTTCAGCTCCACGGGGAAGCTGTGGTCTAGAGATGAAGGATTTCTAGGACGACCCGATCTCAAGGAGACAGGTTCAGGGATAAACTAGTGACATTTTACATTGAAGCAGCCTCAGTTTTGCTTGATGGGAAAAGATAGAAACCTACAGGGTAATGAAATTCTACTACATTCATATTTCTCACAGCTGATCTGGTCCAAAGAAACTCAAACCATCACTCGGCTCATTGTATGTGATATTGACTTCAACCAGCTTCCTGGGCTCGATTTCTTACAAAGCTCTCCAGAAAAAACCATGACCCCACGTCCCTGTGGGTGCCACAGGGACATGAGGGTGATGCTCCTGTCACACTGTGGAGCTTCCCTGTCCCACCTTGCAGTGCACAATGTCCCCTATGTCCTCCTAGAATAGAAGCCCAGTGCTACCCTGACACTCAGTCCTGAAGACCTCTCAGTTCTCATGTCATTGGACACAGTGTTTCTTTCCCAGTACACAAAGTCCGTACTTCAGAGAAGTATTGGAGACAAAATGACACTGTGCATTCTTAGCAATAGTTTCTGAACATGAACATTCGCCCTCCTTGCAGAAAGTCCCAGTGAATTGCCCCAAATATGCCTGGAGGCTCGTCCTGGCTCGGATGCCTCCAGAACTGCATGTGGCATGGGGCTACACTGGGGCCACCAGCAAAAGTGAGGAGCCCTGCGCAGCCAGCTAACATGGGTGGGGAGAGAAGTCATTCAGAGGCCTCCCTTTAAGAGAAAGGCATTGCGAATGAAGGAAGTGGCCACAACATGACCATTCAAAATGCCATAAGACCTACTGAGGGGTTATATACTGTACTAAAAGAATTATTTTTGTGGCACAGTGACAGAGATTCTAAAACATGGTTTATCCATTAAGAAGCCAGAGAACATTGACTTGGGTGGTGAGAGGAGTTGTGTTCAGTTTAACTTAGGTATATGCTTGGCATACAGTAAGATAAATCAAGGGAAACACTCAAATCACAAAACATCAATCTCGCACACACACGATCAGAATCACACCACATGGACTCACATGTCCACGCACTCAAACCTACACCACCTCATGGAACTGGGGATCATGGTCACAGTTCTTTACCTAGAAAATCAGTTTCTATCACCACGTCTCCAATTCTCATTGCCAGCAGGAAGCTAGAATCAAAGTGGCTCCCCACATTAAGCCAGCAAGAATACTTCCCTCTCAGTTTCTAGATTTTTCCTCAGCAAAGGAAGGATTCTAGGATACCTACCGTCTTCAAGGGCAAGAGGAACCACCTGAAATGACAGAACATACTGTGAGAGTCACATCCTGCAGGGTCCTGTTTGCACAGGCCTTTGCTCAAATCAGTTACATTAGAAAACCAGATGGGAAATGCTGGAAGTGTCAACGGAACCCACCAGCAAGAACAGGACAAAACTACTCAGGTCGAAGGGCACGAACTGCCTGGGGAACTTTCTCTCAAGGCCATTTTGGGTGGGCAATGACAAACTTCTCTTCCAAAGGAAATATTGCTAAGACAAAACAGCTCCCACCCATACGGTTTATAACCACTACTGTCATTTTGAAGGTTCTTTACAATCAGTTATCAGTTGGTACTAGACTTACTCTTGACACTCTCACCATCAAGTAAATGTCTATATCACGGGGAATGTACGTGCTCACATTTTTACACCTTCATTTTAAGGACGAAGGAATAAATCCCTATTTCTATTGCAAGGGAAGTGGGGTGAGCATACCTTGGTGATAGATGTCACTTCATCTGCCCTCTCACTGGGAGTCTCCTTCTGCAGGTCCTCGAGGGGATCTGTGAGGACACAGAGTGACTGTCAGTCCTTGGTGCTGTCGCTTATGAAGGACTATGGAGCTCTGCTGTGTGCTGATGGGGATGAGAGTGTACTGATGAGGGTGGTGGGTAAGTGTGAACTGAGCTGCTGCCAGGCCTCCTCCTTGCTCAAGAAAGAAAGGCCAAGGAGAAGAGCAGAAAAGAAATGAAAAATGCCTTTGTCTTTCTGAAAGAAACCTACTCAGTGGGAACTACTCAATCTATCAAGGAGTATACTCGACAACCATGCCTTATATTAAAGAAAGAGGCCTCACTCCTTTTGTTTTCAAATTCAGCTAAATTGCCACCATCTTCTAGATTTCCTCCAAATCATTTTTTCCTCCATAATCCATATCTTCTATTGCTGTGTTCATCAAAAACACTTTTGTAATTTATTTAACTTGACGCAAATCAAACTTATTGGAGATATAACTCACTTCTACACAAACTATCCCATTCTATTTATTCCCTGATCCTTCTTTATGAAGTGAATAAAATACAGAAGATTTGAAAACAGTGAAACCTCATTATGTAGAATTGATGTCATCATGTGTGATAATGACCTGTCATTTTGATTCTATACAATGTGTGTGTGTGTGCCATTGAGGCACTGTGGGTCCTCTATCAAACAGGCAGCAGACAGGGGGACAGTTCCTTACGTGGGAAAGGCATGGGGGGCACAGGCTCTGTCTACAGCAGCTGGGCAGGAGTTTGCAACGAGGGGGATGGGAATCGGGATTCCCCTAGGTTGACTCTGAGTTCTCACTTGCCACCATCCCTTGGGCATATGCTGACAGGATTTGGGTGTTTCTGTAGTTTTCTGTGATGCAGCCTCTTTGATTTTTAACTCTCTGGGACAGAGGCTGAGGTGAGGGGTGACCCCAGCTGACAGGTATTGTTCCAGATTCTACTTCGTGGCGCCTCACACCTCTTACAATCTGTGTGCTGACCTGCAGCATGTGGACCTTATATGTGCCTGTCACATCAATGACTATGTCAAAGTCTGCTGTTAAAGGCACCAACAGCTACCCTGGTCTATGAGACCAGGGAGGACATCTACCCTTGATAGGCAACGTTTGGGAGCTGTGTAGACCCTAGCCACTTCCAGCCGTGTCCACATTTACTGGAAATCCCTCGCTCTGGGACTAATGACCCTGTGGCTGAGTGTGAGTGTCAGTCAGTGGTCCAGGGCATCAACATAGGGATGCACGCCTGGGTTCACATGTGTCTCCTCCACATAGCAATTCACGAGCTTGGGCAATTCATCTCAGCTCTGCCTCCATATGAGGAGACAAAATATTAAACAAAGCTCCAGATACATCCACAGAGGGAAAAATGAATTATGTAAAGTGGTCTGTGAAGATGAGAATCTTTTTAGAAAGTGAACAGGGGGATTATGTTGTTTAACTTGGTAAAAGCCTGAGGAAACACACCACGCACACATACTCGCATTCACAATCATAGCACACACACTCACCAAACACACCCTCAATCATCAAACACACAAACCCCACCAACTAAACATCGTCACGGCTGCGGCCACAGTAGAAATGACCAGAATTTTTTCCTGTACCACACTTCCTTCAACTACACCCCTACTTTCATTCCCAACAGGAACAAAGATCAGAGGGCCTTCCACACCACATGGGCAGGAAAGCCCCACAGTGGTCAGCACCCAGATTTAGCCTTAGCAATGAACTGATTCCTGAATACATACCTTTTTTATCCTCTGCATCTACCTGCAATTAGAGAAAGAGAAAAAAAGAAAAGAAAACACTGTTAGGAGAACGTCTTACAGGACACTCTGTTCTCTTGATGTCTTTAGGTCACCAGATTGGAAACCTGAGTTAATGACCACAAGAGAAAACATACAGAAAACTTGTGGGAAAGTTTGATTCTTCATAGAAGGTCTCCGAGTATACTTGGATTGGCAAATGCAAACTCTTCTTCAAGGAGGAAAATTCTATGCAGAGGAAAATGCTCCCTACTCTACAGTTTATGACTAATGCTGTCCTCTTGAATGTCCTCTTGAAGCAGGAAAAATTATGTAAAAAACTCACACTCAACAATCTCCCCACCAACTAAATTGTCTACCATCTGGAGTGTACATGTGCACATGTTCACAATGTAATTGTGCTAAAAGAATATAAATCAACATTTCCATCACAAAGGAAGGAAGGGGAGCTTACATGTGGAATAGATGGGTCCTTCTCAGAGGCCTTGTCTCCAGAACTCTCCTCCACCACGACATCGGGGGCAGCTAGAAAAACACAGAGCGTCAGTCATTGGAGATGCTGCCCATGTCGTACTTAGGCAGTTGTGCCTGATGTGCACTTTGGACGGAGAGTGTGGAGTGGATGATTGCTAACTACAAACTGAGATGTTCAGCAAGGCCGTCTTCCTGGGTGGATGAAGGAAGGCACAAAAATGGAACAGGAAAAAAGTAAAAAGACAGCCCTTGGTTTTCTAGCTAAGGGTAAACTAATCCATGTAAAATGGTCAATCTGACAAAGAGTAAACACTCAAATGCATGCTATCCTTCAAAGACAGAGTCATATGATTTGTATATTGTTTTGAGATTCAGCTAAATTGCCAACATCTTTTTTGCTTCCTCCAAAATCAGTTCTTCCTGCAGAATTCACAGATGCTACTTTGGGATTTACTAGCTCTTCTGTAAGATTTTGCTGTTGATGAAAACCAAACTGATTGAGGGACCGAAATCAAGTCTAGGAAAAGTAGATTTACTTTTACTCACTAAAAGTAGATTTACTCACTAACCAATTTTCATGAACAAAATCAAATGCAGAAGCTCTGAAAATACTAAACCCCATGATTTAAAAGTCACTAACAACTCTAATATTTTCCTCCCAGTTGTTCTTTTCAATAGATCGTGCATGCCCTTAGAGTCAGTGGCTGTCCCTACTCACGCTGCCCATGGACAGTGGGACAGTTTCCCACAGGGGAGGCAGGGGGAAGCACTGCAGCTCTCTGCTCCAGCAGAGTAAAAGATTTGCAGTAAGGCTGAGGGGCGCCTGGGTCTGCATCAGTAGAAATTTGAGTGCTGACTTGCCACTGTCCTTGAATAGGTGCTTGCAGGCTTTGTGAGCTTTTTGAGATTTATTGTGATGTTATCTCCCTCTTAACTGCCCTGAAACAGGGGCTGAGGAGTGAATGCAGCACTGATAAATGATGGTCAACACTGGCCTGACACTTCTCTCAACCTCTCAGCTGACCAGGAGCCTGTGGGCCCTCCATGTGCCTTTCACACAATGACTACACCACGGCCGCTGTTACATGCAACTTTGGCTACCCTGGGCTATGCAACACTGAGGACATACTCTCAAGATGGGCTGTGCGTGGGAGCCAAGTAGGCACTAGCACTTCCAACCATGGCCACAGAAGCTGGCACTTTGTTGCTAGGTCACTGATAATCTTGTGCCTCCGTGGTGAGTGCAGGTTAGTAGTATGAACACAGCGACCCACGATTGCGTTTAGATTTTGGGTCATTCATCTCTGCACCAACACCACATGAGGAGAGGAAATATTAAGCGACCTCCACATACAGCTGGGGGTTAGCAAGAGTGCATTATGGAAAGTGAGCAGTGGTGGGGAGCTTCTTTTGAAAAGTAGACGCTTGTATTGTGTTGTGTGAGTAGGAAACTCTCCTGAGGACACATAGGCACTCACACACACATGAATATTCATAATCACACCATCTACACATTTATAAACACCAGCCCAAAACTCAAACACATAAAGCACACCACCTACATATCATGGCTTCAAAGAACTCCAAACTTTCCAAAGTTATTTCCTAGACTATCTGGTGCTTTCACTACATGACTAACGCTCATTAATCCCAAACGTGATCGGAAAATCAAGGGGGGCTACCAGACCAAACTGGCAGGAAAGCCCTGCCTTCTTCAGCACCCAGCTTTAACCTCAGCAAGTGAGTGATTACACAATACGTACATTTTTCATCCGGTTGGTCGTCCACCTGCCAGAAGAGAAAGGAAAACACTGTGAGGATCATATCCCCCCGGACACTGTTCACCTAGGCTTTCTGTTCTCTTGACTTTAGGACACCAGTTAGAAACAGTGCCTCAGTCAACGACCCCAAGAGGAAACGTACAGAACACTTCTGGATAAGCTTTGAGCTCTTTATGGAAGCTGTCCCAAGTCCCTTTGAATTGGCAATTACAAAATTCTTTTTTACAAGGAAGAAACTGTAATGCTCACAATGCCTCTTGCACAGCTCCAGGGTGAAAGTAATACTGTCCTTTTTGAAAGCCATCTTGAATCATATATCAGGTGGTCACAGACTCTCACTGAACATTCTCCCAACTAGGAGATTGTCGCTGTCATCTAGCAGGTATGTAGCTGTATATTTTTAGATTGCAATTTTATTGAAAAAAAAAAAAGAAAGCAAGGAACATTTCCATTGCCGAGGGTGGAAGGCCTTCTTACCTTGGTAGTAGATGGGATTTGCTCATCGAGACTGTCTCTTCTTAGCTCCTCCACCACAGTGTAAGATACCTCCTCCACCACAGTATCGGGAAGCTCCTCTACCACAGAGTCAGGAACCTCTTCAACCCTGGTGTCTGAAAGCTCCTGCAGTGCAGTATCAGACGGAACTAGGGGGGCACAGGGTCACTGTCAGATATTGGTAGCACTGCTCAGGACTGACTAAGAGAGGTCTGCTTTAGGTTGACATGGGGCTAGAGAATGTGGAAGTGGGTGTTGAACTGTATGGACTGAGCTTCTGCTGGGACATTCTCATTGGTGGATGAAAGAAGGCCAAGAAAAGAAGCAGACAAGAAAGAGAAATAGAGCCTTTGACGGTCTAGCTCATGGGAATCTAATCCATCAAAGTAGCATCTAAATTGCATGCTATGTTTCAATGACAGGGTTCTGATTCTCCTGCCCTTTTTAAAGCCGGCCAAATTCTCCCTTCTTCTAATGTCAAAGACCATTTTCAGCATCCATGCATTCATACAGGCTGCTAGTTCTTCAGCATGTATAATATTGGATATTTTACTTTTATCATGACGGACTTTACATCATATTTTGCTGCTTTTAATCATTTGTGACTACATCGGTCAGGAGCATTGATTTACATTCACAGTGTTGTGGATCCATGCCTGCTGTCTAGACCCAAAACATTTCCAGGAATAAATCAATCTGCCTTGATCCCTCTTGCCAACCCTTGTGATCTCTCCTTTTCTGTTTCTAGGAATTGAGCCTTTCCAGAAACCTCATGTCAATGGAATCATAAATTATTGTTTTTCTGTGTAGGCCTGATGTAAATAAGCCCCCAAATTTTACAGTATCAATCTGTATAATACCCTATTTTAAAATCTAACACACTTTTTTGGCCGAAAAGTATCCCACTAGGTACACACATCACATTTCAGTCGCTCAACACTGATGGAATTAGGGGATCTTGCTACCATCTGACTACTGTGAATAATGCCGTTATGAACACTGTTGTATGTATGAGACACTCACTACTTGTGATATAAGATAAACCAGTCCTGTCAAAACTCACAGAATGTCAGAGGGCAAAGGGTAAGTTTTAATGGGATGTATGGACATTAACTAATAAAAATGTGTTGATATCCTCTCATTCATTTTACCAAAGGTATCTTATAAATTTAAGATATTCCTAATAGGAGAAATATGAGGTGGAATATAGGTCCTTTGTGTATTATCTAGACAATTTTCGGGTTATTTTAACCTGTTCTAAATAACATCTATCAGAGAGGGAGATATTCAGATAATGTTGCAAAATCAGCTAACGTGTGACCATAAGCTAGAGACCTCGTTTGCTATTGAACATGAGCCAGTTTGTGAATTGTCAGTGCATGCTGACCTCCATGGTGACAGCACCACTGATGGACTGAATACATGTGTGTCTGTGCCCATGAAAAAAAAGAAAAATATGACTTAGCCATTTTGCAAGAGTCACTTATATATTGGACACTGAAGAATTTTTCTGAGGTAACTTAGTGAGCATTATCTCCACAGTACCTTCATCACACTTCTCGATCAAGTGTGCCATGTCTTGTGGTGGGAACCGGATTCTTCGAGCCCACGTCCCGTCGTCCCTCCGATAAAGAAAAGGAGCATACTCTGTTCTTGCATGCTCTTCCATACAGCGGCCTGGGAAATGCATGACAATACACAGAACTGTAGACATCTTGCTTGCAGAAGACCACAGGGAAATTAGCAATAATTTCACCACAGCTACCCAGATATCCTCCAAAGCCAAGATAGACCGAAGGAGATCGTGCAGTTTGGTATACACATAAAACGTCCACTATATAGAATTTGTGGGAGAATACCTTAATTTAGTTGAGACATTACGGAAACTCAGCATAGCACAGTGACTGCGTCTGGTCTCCCAAGTTCCAAACTCATTTAGAAGCTGCTTGTTGTGATGTTATTGCCCTGATTCTTAACTTGTTTGCAACAGAGGCTGAGCAGTGACCCCAGCTCTGACAGAAGTTTGCTGTGCTACATGGAGTGTCAACCTTGTAGAATCTTAGAGCTAACCATATGGCTGTGGACCGTACATGTGCCTTTCACACCAATGACTATGCCAAAGTCAGCTCTTAGATCCAGCTATAGCTGCCCTAGGCTGTGTGACCACTGGGGCCACTCGATCATGATGAACTGTGTGTGGGAGCCAGTTGGCACTTCCAGTCATGACCACAGATTCTGAAACTCCCTTGCTCTGTGACTAATGCCCCTGTAGCAGAGTGGTGAATACAGACAGTGGTCAAGAGCATCAACATAGGAACCCACACCCGAGTCATATTATGCCTCTTCACCGAGGAGGTCAAATTTTGGGGCCAGTCCTCACTGTACGACTTCCATCTGAAGAGATGGATTATTAACAATCCTTCAAATACAGTCGGCATGCGGAAAGGAGGAGTTAATAATGTGTGGTAGGAATGAGGTCTTTTCAAAGGTGAAAGCATGCCTTAAATTGTGTGAGTGGGTCAATCTCCTGACAAAGCACAATCTCACACAGACTCACATTCACAATCACACCACACAGACACATAAAAACCCCTAATGTCTAAAACACAACAACTTCACCACCTAGGTATTATCCTCGCTTCTGAGGACTGGACAACTGGCCAGAGAACTTTCCTGTGTGACTACTTCCTTTCATTACACCCCTAACCCTCATCCCCACTACAGGATTGCAGAACCAGTGGGGCTTCCAGACCACATTGGCAGGAAAGCCCCACCTTCTTAAGCACTTAGCTTTATCGTCAACAAGGGAGTGATTAAACAATACGTACATGTATCACCGGGTCCATTGTATGCCTGTCATGGGAGAAAGGAAAAGACTGTGAGGATCATATTGCCCTGACACTATTCACTATTCACCCAGGCCTTCTGTCTCTTGATGACCGAGGATACCAGATGGGATACAGTGCCTGAGTCGACGACCACAAGAAAGAAATGTACAGAACACCAGTGGGAAAGCTTGTGCACTTTAGGGAAGCTGTCTCAAGCCCCTTTGATTTGGCAAATACACTTCTTTTTTCTTGGAGGAAACTGCTCTGTAGAGGACACTGCTTATGTCCCTACAGCCTGTAAGTAATTCTGTCCTTTTTGAATGCCCTCTTGTATCATCTTTCTTGTGGTCATTGACTCTCATTTGACATTTGCCCACCGAGTACCTTATCTCTATCATCTAGCAGGTACATGCTCACATTTTGAGATTGTAATTTTATGCGAAAAGAAGGAAAGCAACGTTTCCGTTTCTGAGGGTGGAAGGCCTTCTCACCTTAGTAGTAGATGGGACCTCCGCACTGGACCACAATCTAGGACACGGCTGCATCGCGGTGGTAGTGGGAGCTAGGGGAACAGAGGGTCACCATCAGTTGTTGGTGATGCTGCTCAAGACTGTCTCAGAGAGCTCTGCTCAATGTTGTTGTGGGGCTAGAGAACGTGGAAGTGGGTGTTGAACTGTATGGACTGAGCTTCTGCTGGGACATTCTCATTGGTGGATGAAAGAAGGCCAAGAAAAGAAGCAGATAAGAGAGAGAAATAGAGCCTCTGACAGTCTAGCTCAAGGGACTCTAATCCATCTAATAGCATCTCAATTGCATGCTGTGTTTCAATGACTGGGTTCTGAGTCCCCCTGCCCTTCTTAAAGCCTGGCTAAATTCCCACTTCCTAATGTTACATGACCATTTCAGCATCCATGCATTCATACAGATCGCTAGTGTCTTCAGCATGCATAATATTGGATATTTTACTTTTATTGTGAAGGACTTTACATCATATTTCTGCTGTTTTAATAATTTGTGACCGTATCAGTCAGGAGTATTGATTACATTCACAGTGTTGTG
This sequence comes from Eonycteris spelaea, assembly GCA_003508835.1. NCBI lineage: Eukaryota > Metazoa > Chordata > Mammalia > Chiroptera > Pteropodidae > Eonycteris > Eonycteris spelaea. Next base: position 1,581,869 of record PUFA01000297.1, on the reverse strand, counting down.
GACCCGTCCCTACTCTCTAGACCCAAAACATTTCCAGGAATAAATCACTCTGCCTTGACCCTGTTTCTATCCCTTGTGATTTCTCCTTTTTTGTTTCTCAGAATTGAGCCTGTTCAGAAACCTCATGTCAGTGGAATCATAAACTATTGTTTTTCTGTGTAGGACTGATGTAACTAAGACCCTAAATTTCACAGTATCAATCGGTATTATACACTATTTTAAAATCTAACACACTTTTTTGGCTGAAAAGTATCCCACTAGGTACACACATCACATTTCAGCCACTCAACACTTGATCAAATTAGGGGATCTTGCTACCATCTGACTATTGAGAATAATGCCATTATGAACATTGGTGTATGTGTGAGACACTCACTACTTGTGATATGCGATAAAACAGTCCTGTCAAAACTCGCAGAACGTCAGAGCACAAAGAGTAAATTTTAACGGGATGTATGGACTTTTAATAAAAGTATGTTCATATCCTCTCATTCATTTTATCAAATGTATCTATAAATGTAAAATATTCCTAATAGAGGAAACGTGCGGTGGTATATACGACCTTTGTGTATTATCTAGTTAATTTTTGTGTTAATTTAACCTGTTCTTAATAACATCTATCAGAGGTGGAGATATTCAGATAATGTTGGAAGATCAGCTAACGTGTGACCATGAGCTAGAGACCTCGTTTGCTATTGAACATGAGCCTGTTTGTGAATTGTCAGTGCATCCTGACCTCCATAGTGACTGCACCACTGATGGGCTGAACACATGTGTGCTCATACCCATGAAATAAAAGAAAAATATGACTTAGCCATTTTGCAACAGTCACTTATATATTGGACACTGAAGAATTTTTCTGAGGTAACTTTGTGAGCATTATCTCCACAGTACCTTCATCACACTTCTTGATCAAGTGTGCCGTGTCTTGCGGTGGGAAATGGATTCTTCGAGCCAACTTCCCGTCGGCCGTCCAATAAAATCGAGAAACATGCTCTGTTCTTCTTTGATCCTCTTCCATACAGTGGCCTAGGAAGCGCATGAGAATACATAGAACTGTAGACATCTTGCTTGCAGAAGACCACAGGGATATTAGCAATAATTTCTCCAAGCTACCCAGATGACCCTCCTGAAGCTAAGTTAGACCGAGGGAGATCGTGCAGTTTGGTGTGCACATAAAACGTCCACTAGATAGAATTTGTGGGAGAATACCTTTAGTTGAGACATTACAGAAACTCAGCATAGCACAGTGACTGCGTCTGGTCTCCCAAGTTCCAAACTCATTTAGAAGCTGCTTGTTGTGATGTTATTGCCTTGATTCTTAACTTGTTTGCAACAGGGCCTGAGCAGTGACCCCAGCTCTGACAGAAGTTTGCTGTGCTACATGGAGCGTCAACCTTGTAGAATCTTAGAGCCAACCATATGCTTGTGGACCCTACGTGTGCCTTTCACACCAATGACTCCGCCAAGTCAGCTGTTAGATCCAGCTATAGCTGCCCTAGGCTGCGTGATCACTGGGGCCACCCGATCATGATGAACTGTGTGTGGGAGCCGGTTGGCACTTCCAGTCATGACCACAGATTCTGAAACTCCCTTGCTCTGTGACTAATGCCCCTGTAGCAGAGTGGTGAATACAGACAGTGGTCAAGAGAATCAACATAGAGACCCACACCTGAGTCACATTATGCTTCTTCACCGAGGAGGTCAAATTTTGGGCCATTCCTCACTGCACGACTTCCATCTGAAGAGATGGATTATTAACAATCCTTCAAATACAGTCGGCATGCGGAAAGGAGGAGTTAATAATGTGTGGTAGGAATGAGGTCTTTTCAAAGGTGAAAGCATGCCTTAAATTGTGTGAGTGGGTCAATCTCCTGACAAAGCACAATCTCACACAGACTCACATTCACAATCACACCACACAGACACATAAAAACCCCTAATGTCTAAAACACAACAACTTCACCACCTAGGTATTATCCTTACTTCTGAGGACTGGACAACTGGCCAGAGAACTTTCCTGTGTGACTACTTCCTTTCATTACACCCCTAACCCTCATCCCCACTACAGGATTGCAGAACCAGTGGGGCTTCCAGACCACATCGGCAAGAAAGCCCCACCATCTTAAGCACCTAGCTTTATCGTCAGCAAGGGAGTGATTAAACAATACGTACATGTATCACCGGGTCCATTGTACGCCTGTCATGGGAGAAAGGAAAAGACTGTGAGGATCATATTGCCCTGAACACTATTCACTATTCACCCAGGCCTTCTGTTCTCTTGATGACTCAAGGACACCAGATGGATACAGTGCCTGAGTCGACGACCAGAAGAGAAAATGTACAGAACACCAGTGGGAAAGCTTGTGCACCCTAGGGAAGCTGTCTCAAGCCCCTTTGATTTGGCAAATACAAAATTCTTTTTTCTTGGAGGAAACTGCTCTGTAGAGGACACTGCTTATGTCCCTACATCCTGTGTGTAATGCTGCCCTTTTTGAATGCCCTCTTGTATCAGCTTTCAGGTGGTCGAGACTCTCACTCGATATTCTCCTACCTAGTATACTGTCTCTATCATCTAGCAAGTACATGCTCACATTTTGAGATTGTAATTTTATGCAAAAAGAAGTAAAGCAACATTCAATTCTTGAGGTTGAAAGGCCTTCTTACCTTGAGAATAGATGGGATCTCTGCACTGGACGACACTCTAGGAAGCTGCTCCACCCCAGTGGTAGCGGGAGCTAGGGGCACACAAGATCACCAAGTTATCAGTGCTGCTGCTGAGGACTGTCTCAGAGAGCTCTGCTCAGTGTTGTTGTGGGGCTCGAGAATGTGGAAGTGGGGGTCAACAGTATGGACTGAGTCTCTTCTGCGACATTGTCATTGGTGGATAAAAGAAGGCCAGGAAATGAAGCAGGCACGAAAGAGAAATAGAGCCTTTGACAGTCTAGCTCAAGGGAACCTAAGCTATCCAACAGCATCTAAATTACATGCTATGTTTCAATGACAGGTTTCTGATTGTCCTGCCCTTCTTAAAGCCTGGCCAAATTCACACTTCCTCTATTCTTTCAAGACCATTTCAGTATCCACGCATTCACACATGCCTCTAGTATCCTCAGCATGTATAATATTGGAAATTTTAGTTGTATTGCAATGAACTTTATATTGTATTTAGCTGGCTTTTAATCATTTGTTACTATATGGGTCAGTAGCACTGATTAAATTCCCAGTACTGTGGACCCATCACTGCTGTCTAGATCCAAGCCATTTCCAGGAATAAAGCACTCTACCTTTATCCTCCTTCCAGCCCTTGCATTTTCTATTTTTCTGACTCTAGAGAGAAGATTTTGGAATTGGGCTTTTTCAGAAACCTCGTATGTGTGGAATCATGAATCACTGTCCTTCTGTGCAGGCCTGATATCATTATGCCAAACATTTTTCCAAGATCTGTCCATGTTGCAGCTTATTTTAAAATCTGATTACTTTTATAGCAGAATAGTATCCCAATAGGTATATACATTATATTTGATCCACTCATCCTTTGATGGACTTCAGGGTTTTTGTCTGGCTATTGTGAATAATATCATTAAGAACATTAGTGTCTGATACACTACCGGTAAAACGAGAAATTATGATCCTGCGAAATTCACAGAGTGTCACAGCACAAAGTGTGAATTTTAATGGAATGAATGGACTTTTAATTAATAAAACTGAACTGATATTTTTTCACTCATTGTAACAAATATATCCCATAAATATAAAATGTTTTGAAAAGGGGAAACTGGTGGGGTAGGATGTGGGTGCAGTCTGTATTATATTCACAACTTTCATGTGAATTTAAACCTCTTCTAAATAATGTCTATTAATTTTACACAAATCTGACACATAGTATCAGCAAGAGATCTATTCAGATAATGTCGCAGAAACAGCTAATGTGTGAACCTGTCCTAGAGACTTGTCTACTATCAAACATGAACCACATTGTGAGTTGTCAGAGCATCCTGACCTCCATGGTGGCAGCACCACAGATGGACTGAACACATGTGTATCTCCAGCCACAAACAAAAAGAAATTCATGGCTTAGCGTTTTTACAAATTATGCGTGACTTAAATATGACACACTGAGGAAATTTTCTTGAAGCATCTTAGCTAGCATTATTTTCACAGTACCTTCATCTGGATGGAAAGTATGGACCGTGTCATCTTTGGAGAAGCGGACTCTTCCTTCGCCCAACCCCATCGATTCAAGAGAATCCTCCTCCTCAGCACAGCACCCTGAGAAAAGCATGACAACACAGAGTACTGTAGACATGACGCTGGCAGAAGTCCACAGGGACATTAGCAATAATTTATCCACAGCTGCCCAGAAGATGCTCCTGAAGCCAAGGTAGACTTAGGAAGATCGTGCAGTTTGATGTGCACGGAAAACACCCCTGAGACAGATCTTGAGCGTGAATACCTTAATTTAATTGAGGCATTATAGAAACATGGCAAAGCGCAGTCTCAGTGCCATCTTCTGTGATGAGTAAATGTTACCATGGCCTACTTGTTACTATTTCCTGATGAGGCTAAATGTGATTGAATACAGGTAAAGCCTCAGAAATTAAGTGATCGCTGTCAAGTCATTGCTCCGTAAGTGTCCAATCATTGTGTGACTGCAAGTACAAGCTGGATGTTTGGAAGTGGTTACATCCAGAGAGAGGACTTGGATGACTCCACAGCATCAGAGGGTGGAAGGATACTTCATTATTGCCATAGTGGTGATGCTTTCTGTCTCCTGGGGAGTATCTGCTGTAATCTCCCGGACAGCCCACAACAACCCTACTGCCGGAGGGGCAAAGCAGGAGCTGAGACCCATACCTTACAGTGAAGATCACAGAAGTTTAGAGGGATTAAGCAACTTGCCCAGAGTCACGAGTGTGACCAGTGATGGGTTTGGGGTACGAACGTGTTTGGTGTCCTGAGGACAGAGGCCCAGAACCCTTCTGAAACGTGACTCCATTCCCTGCATGCCTGAAGCAAGCTCTCCCCTCACTGTCTCGCTGAAATGCTACTGCCCCAGGTTTCTCTGGGAGAGAGGTGATGCCCTGGAAAAAGACGCTAAGCTACCACAGTCCAAATGTGTCACACAGTTTCCGGCTCCTACCTTTCTTTCTCTGACCCCACATCCGACACTTCCCTCTGATCACAGCCCCCAGTGGACTAGGGACGTCCCAACCTGTGGCCGTCCTCCCGCAGCGTCAGCCCACAGTCAGCTGCCTCACTCTGAGACTTCCCCATGCCAGGGGACTCCCCTGGGTCACCAGTGGTCTGGGTGACTCTCAAGCCAACTCAGAACTTTCTGGACCAACTGCCTGCCACACGACAACATTCTAAATCTTAGCTTTCCTTCCATGAGCAACCCTGGATATGGAGTTGTTGCCAATGACCTGAGATGTGGTGCTTTCAGTATTCAATGACTTAAGTCTGAAAGCTCTACTATTTGCTGACTATTGCTCAGAGCCACAGTCTGAGCTGCTTGAGCTAAGACTCGGCTGAAAGCGGACTCTGGGTGTTCCGGCATTGAGTGTGCACCTTTGCCACGCAAGTCCATCTTCAACAAATTCAGGGTCTACTACTACCTCCTCCAACTCTCGATCACATGGTGGTAGTGGACAGAACCCCATGTCCTCTGAGAGGGGTCTCTCCTTAAACTACCTGTGACCCCACACCAGGACCATCGAGGAGAACCACCAAGCCCTCCTAATCCATGTCACTCAGTGTTCATTCCATCTATCTAAAGGCTCTGTCCCAGTCACAGCTCTCCCAGGCAGCACCCAAATTCCCAGGGATCCTTTCCACACCCACCCATGGACATGCCCCATGAAATCTTGGCTTCTCTCCTTTCTAAAATCTCTGCATTTATACTGCCAATGTTTGGCTCATATTGTCACATTCACATTCTGAGCAGTTGACTTGGGATTCCCCTTCCCTGTCATGTCTACTGCTCGGTGGGATCTCAATCACTGTGAATCCATGGAACAATGCTCCCCACCTGAAGTCGTGTGGGAGGATTCCCTCTGGATCTGGTCTCTGCAGGAGTGGGGACAAGTTTGCACTAGGGAGTCTTACATTGTTCTAAATTTAGGAAAATCATTAAGGCAGTCCACTTGAGAGAAGAATCAGAAATATCAATTAAATTACACTACAAACCTATAAAGACATTTACAACCCTGGAGTCAAAATGAGAGTGGTGGCAACAGTTTTATAAGATGAGGATCATACTTTCAGTCAAGGTTAACCAGCCCATTTGAAGGAGCAGCATTCAGAATGTCAATATGACACGTACCTCCACAACAAAAGTTTCCCATCTCACGGTCTCGAGCAGTGAGTCTCTCAGTACTTCTCGCCTCCTCCCTCTCAACTCACAGAGTGACCGTTGCAACGGAAGGCAAGAAGCGCATCATCACATTACCACGGTGACGGGCCATGTCACAGAACTTTCAGAATGGACGCACGCTGCACATTCTGGGTCCAACTGCTGCTTTCGAGACGTGTGTGTTTACATGGGCAAGAGTGGCAGTTAAGAGAATTAAAATGGAAAACACGTTTTCTTTCCAAAGATGAACACCAGGCTCCCAAATTTTTATTCTCTTTCTGAGAAACATGATATGTGAGAGAAAAAGACTTGCCCATGCAAACAGAGTTGATAGTGAGAATTTCAGGGTGAACATGTTAAATCTAACACGTTGACCATATGAAGTTGTCCCATTCTTGATTACAGTATGATCCCCACCCATTTCCAATATTTCTGAGTCACCAGATATTTCTAGAACAAACAACTGGAAAAGTGTTACACATCAATTCAAAAGCAACATTAAAGAAATCAGGTTTCAAAAGTTGTGTTTTTCTCTAAGCATATAACTATGTTATAGAAATTTTCTTATTCGCTAAACCTATATTCTTTATCTTATTCTTTATCTACATACTTACTTAATACTCTATCTGAATTATTTCTCAGTCTCTGTGCATTCATTGAACAAGTTCATGTCATTGTGTATATTCAAGAGAGGCTATTCACTGAAAAAATAAGAATAAACAATCACTATATTTTGATAGTGGGTTGGGCGATAATATATAATCAGTGATTTTGGAAATAAAAATTGTAGATGACCCAAAATTCTAGAATTCAATGTGTGTTCTGGCTCATATGTGGACCAGTCATGCTCATTCTTATTTTGTTTTATTTAGTTTTTATTAAGTTTATTGAGGTAACATTGGTTAATACAATTATATAATTTTCAGATGGACATTATAAGTTGACATTATATATTTTATTGTGTGTTTCCACCCAAAGTACACTTTGCTTCAGCTACCACATATTTGATTCCCTTTACACACTTCACCTTCATTCTATCCCCCTATATTTAATATGTTTGCCCTGTCAAATCTACACCCCTTCCTAACCCCCTAAACTTTGGTAGCCACTAGTCAATTGTCTATGCCCATGAGTTTCTGTTTGTTTGTCCTGTTCATTTGTTGCTTTTAGGTTTATAACCCACATATAAGTGATATCATGTGATTTTCAACTTTTTCTTTCTGGCTATTTCACTTAGCATGATTGTGTCGAGGTCCATCCATATTATTGCAAATGGCAATATTTCATCTCTTCTTAAGGCTGAGGAAAATATTTCATTGTATATATGTACCACTTCTTTAGCTAATCATCTATCGTAGGACACTTCAGTTGTTCCCATGCACTGGCCACAGTGAATAATGCTGCATCAGTATGCAAATATCTTTTATGAGATAAAGATTTTCAAGTCTTTGAGGTAAATACCCAGTAGAGGGATTGCTGGATCAATATGGTAGATCAATTCTTAGTTTTTTGAAGAACTTCCATACTGTTTTCCACAGTGGCTGTACCAATTTGCAATCCTACCAGGAGTGTATGAGGGTCCCTGTTTCTCTGCATCCTCTCCAATATTTGTTATTATTTGTCCTGCTGATTATAGCTATTCTAATAGGTGTGAGATGGTATCTCATTGTAGTTTTAATTTGCACTTCCCTAATAGCTAGCAATGTTGAGCATCTTTTCAAATATTGTTGGCCATTTGTATGTTCTTTAGGGGAAGTGTCTATTCAGGTCCTCTGCCCATGTTTTGATTAGATCATTTGTTTTGTTGTTGTTCTTGTTGTTTGTTGTTAATGAGTCGTATGAGTTCTTCGTATATATTGGATATTAGACCTTTATCGGTGTAGCTTGCAAATACATTTTCCCGTTCGGATGGTTGTCTCTTTACCTTGGTGATGGTTTCTTTTGCTGAGCGGAAGCTTTTTCGTTCGATGCACTCCTCCCATTCATTTATGTTTGCTTTTACTTCCCTTGTTTTTGAGGTCAAATTCATAAAATCCTCTTCAAGTCTAAGGTCCTGGAGGTTAGTTCCTATGTTTTCTCCTATGCATTTTATCATTTCAGGGCTTATATTCAGACCCCAGTTTGGAGAACTGTATAAAGCAGAGGACTCCCTCCCTCCCTGTGTGCTCATGGTCAATGGAGATTCAATGTGGAAATATAGGAAAAGCCTGTAGAGACATATGAGGGTTGCCGTGCTATCTGATGTTCATAATAAATCTCAAAAACATACAGAAATTTACCTGTTCTTAAGTTCAGATACCAAAGCTAGAGGATATTGAAGGGAGAAAAAAGCACGTTGCAATTTTCCTATATGTTCTACAGTACCTTTCGAATTTTCTACAAAGGTGTTATTCCTGCTGCTTTTTGTGTGTGTTTACACACACACAACACACACACACACACACACACGTGTTTAGAACTATCCATTCAAATCAGTGGCATGAAACACCAGCGTTATTTTGCTGGCTGTCATGGGTTAGCATGCCGACAAAGGGCAGTGGGCTGGCACTTTTATGCAGTGCAATGTTGAGTCTTAGCAGAGAAGACCCACATGTGGGGAGAATGGACTACCAGGCATTGAGATGCTCTGGAAGTGACTCAGTCCCATGTCTGCAGCTAGACCTGGATGTGGCTGGAGGATACACATGATACATGCCAATGTGGCCTGGGTGTCCTCACTGCTGGGCACTCTCAGGTCATCCAGATCTGGTACTGGGTGGCTGACAACTCATAGGACAGTGACCTGAGTGACCAGGTGGAGGCTCATGGCCATGTCAAGCATAACCTTACACATGACACGTGTTGTTTAAAGGCATCTGTCAGTGACAAGAAACACTAGTGGCACCTCTGGTTTATAAGAAGGGGCTGAGACCCACTTCTACTTGGGAAAATTATCAAAGAAATTGCAAACATGTTTGAAACTTTCACATGCATAAACTAGCTTTAAAAATACTCACTAGCAGATATATCCCTCCAAACTATGGGTACAAGAAATGACGCCTTTTTCCACAGCCAAGTGTACTATAGACGTGGGGTGGACTCCTGCCTCCACCACCATGACTTGTTTGACAAGTAAACACAAACACTTAGGAAGTCTTACAGGGAGTTTTGGAACATCAAATACCTACACTGGTACAGAGTTCACCTTTCACATGTGGCCACTGAATATATTGAAGGGGATGGAATGGTCTGAAGGATCCATAAACCAGAAGATAGTCCCACATGGGTAAGAACCTGGCGGTCTTGAACAGAAGGTAAGTAGAATCAGGGAGTGAGCCAGGGGATGTTTTAAGTGCAAAAAAAAGAGTGGGGACCAGTTGAGCAAGGGAGAGAGGATGGGAATGCAGAGGACACACAGAAATGAGGGAGAGGTGATGCAGGACATGCTTGGGCACCAAGGCCCTTACTCTCTCCACAGAGTGCACAAGCATGGCCCAGCTGGTGTCGTGACAAATGCACAGCCTGATTGATCAACAGAGCCACCAGCCTCTCTGAAATGCTTTTGGCCTCGTGTGTCAGCACTGAACATGCACATCCCCATGGGCCCAGTGATTTCACACTGAGGAGGGTTTCCTGCAGATACACTGGCCCGGGAGATCCAAGATCTATCATTGCACCAAAACCTGAGTCATGAAGGTGGCAAAACAGCCTACTGCCTGACAACAAGAAACTCCGGAAACTAATGACGATGAGATGATCTCTTAGATTTTGAGGCTTGAAGGAAATGCTTTTATCCGCATATTAAAAGAACACCCTGAGCTTTTGAATGTGCACTTGCTGATGGCAGGGTCTATGATACTCACATTACTGGGCTTTCAGGAATGAAAAGTCCTCTGTTTGTCTAAAGAACAGTAAAAAGCAAATGACCTATAAGCTAAAGAAATTAGAATCTCATCAACGTCCTTGTAATAATTGGTGGAAGAAGAAAACAGATTACTATAGTTATGTGAAGAACAGTCTGCCTTGATTTTATATGCAATCATGTAATCGTGGGGATAAAGGTACTGACATCTACGTCATCATGCTTGATCTTCGATACTGCTGTCCCCACGACCCTCTTCCAGAGGAATAAAAAAGAGACTTCACAAAATAAAATTCCCAAGAAGACACTGACCTATGGACACGTGGAAAGAACTAAATATGCAGTTATTTTTCTCAATTTATACTGGTAGAGCTTTACAGGAGAGAAGGGGTGACCTGATGGTGGCGACTTGGGTGAGTGTCTATAAATAATTTGTTGAGTCCTAACTTGTTCAGAGTGTGTTTCTATTCATGTGCTTTATTTTATATAAAAACATTTCAAATGAAACCAGTTGTAGTTAATTGTTTCATTCAAAAATCTTCTTAAACAAAAAATATACATCTAAATTAAATTCTAAATCTATGCAACAGACACTACTTAGCCATCCAGAAACTGAGCTGAAGCAGGAGAGGAGGAGCTGCGAGGAGGGCCCTGTTCCTTGGCCTGACTGAAGCTTCTTGACACTGTGTAAACTCCATCTCCTCTGAGACTCAGGCTGAGGTTCCAGGTTTTGACCTTCGCATGTGTTGTTACCAGAGCTGCAAGGAGGACACGAGTCCTGGCAGCCCTCACCTGGCAAGGACACAGACGGAGGAGGGCTCCCTGGTGAGGGCGTGCAGGACACAAAAAAGCTCCTCACACCCTGGAGTAGTGACCATGGGCCCTGGCTCCCCCAGAAATCAGCTGACGGAACACTGATTCCTGGTGTTACTCTTGGAAGGGGTTCTTATCTCTACACGAAGTGTCTGCAAATGTCTTACAGGACCAACTGAACTTGGGTGCTCGGTCGGGAAGCATTCAGGTGACTTGTGCCCTGGACAGTGAGAATGATGCCGAGGAAGAGGGGGGCAGAGGACTCTGGGACTCCAAGTTGAAAAGACGAGTCCGTTCACCCTGGTGCCTGTGAGACACGGGTCTGATGACACAGGTGGCAATGGTCACCATTACCCTCAACCTAACACTGACTGTGACCCATCATGAGACCAGCACAGTACAAATGGACAGAGACCTGGAGTGATTCCCTTCTCCCCTAATAATCTTTATTTTTCCTAACATCCCAATGCTTTGCTTGTGCTTTGCATTTGGAAAACCATGTTGTTGTGGTAATAAGTAAAAAGTTTTATGGCTTAATGTGTTCCGATACGAAAAGATTAAGATTACTGCTGTTTAAAATTTAACTAAACCAATTATACTTGTCTCATTTATTGAAAATTTGGGAAAGAAAAGAAACAAGCAATTTTCAGTGCCACCCCTTACTATGTCTCAATAAAGCATTGCATTAAGTTTCTTTCTGTATTTGGCCATTTGCTTTATATCGATATCGATATGATATCGATATCAATATAGATCTGGATATAGATATAGAAATGTATAACATTAGCCCCAGGCCCTTCACAGAGTTCCACCGATGCTGAGGGGTCCCAACCGGGACTGGACCCTGCAGTGTTCCTTACTTGATTCTGGGAGTACTAAGCTCTCACAGGCTGCCTTGCTTGCATGAGAAGGAGCCCTACTATCCTCCACTTTCTCTTCCCAAGAGGCCTGAGGTTGGGGAAGTCAGGCCACCCCCACTATCTCATCATACGCAGAGATAAGGGATCCAGCACTAAACTTTCAGCTAAGGGATGCTCCCTGTTGATCTTGAGAGCATGGGAGAATACACTGCTGTGTCCTGCAGGATGATATCGTAAGTACATCCTGGAGGCCTCTTCACAGAAAATTCAAGGTGCACTATAACCCTGAAGTTATTCACCCGTGGCCTTACAGGAACTGTCAGCCCTCTCCTCCAGATTAAGGAGGCATTAGAGGGATGGGTTCAGCAAACTTAGAAACTTATCCGGCCTGAGTATCCCTTTATGAAAGATGATCTCACGACATTTTTCACTTGCTTTTTCTGATTTTTACCATCCTCTTGTCTCCCTTGCATGTTCACACACAAGAGAGGACACCTCAGGAGACTCCTCAGTTTGGTTGTTTTTAATAAAATGTCCCCTCCCACAAAATGTTAGGAACTAATGAAGAACATGTGCATTTGTTGCCTTACTCTTTCAATCCCAAGCCTTCCAAGTCAGTTTCTCTCCTGGTCCTTCTTCCACCTGAATTGCATCCTCTGCTCCTTTCCTAAAGCACCTCCCAGGGAGTTCTGGAAAGTTGCAGTGAAGAGAACAAGTGTGCATGGCCAGAGTCATCCACTGTAGAAAAGACCCCATGAAGGGGTTGCCCATGGTGAAACCAGACCTCACAGGGCCCCTCCAGCATGTTGGGCCCAGTTCTTTGCCCGGTCCACTCAGGGTGGCTCAACACAATGCAATGGGGGGCAGGAGCCAGGGTGATGCTCTGAGAGAGAACATGAAGAACTGAGAAAGATATTACAGACATGGACAATTCTAGGACCTCAAGTACCTAGAGAAGACCAGGCCTCTGTGCATGAGAATCAAAAAAGAGAGATGGAGGGGCTGGGAGAGAGTCGCAAATAAGAGCTGATAGATAAGAGAAAGAATAAAAATGAAAGAGGAAATAATTTACATGTAGATGTTGCTCTCTGTGCAGGAGTCTTCGAAATTCACAAAACATTCCTCAAGTTACATGGGCAGTAATGGTGTTGTGGTAGCCCCTGGAATGGAAAGTGGAGAGTTAAGAGTCAAGGTAAGAATTCAGCACTGCTGCTCCCAGCAGCATAAACAAAGCCTGAACTTAAGACACAGTCTGTGCTCATCTCTACGCTCCTCCCCAGGGCCTTGATCAATTCACCATTGCAATGAAGAGTGACTCTCAGGTCTACAGGGTCCCTGTGAGCCTTCAAATTTTTGTAAGTGTGACCTGGAAGCCATGCCTATGTCACCTTGTTCTTCTAAGAAGGCAGTCACAGTTTCCATGATGGACTGTGCAGGACATCGCCTTATTTCCCTCATGACTTTCCTTCCTCTTCCCTTTCTTCTAATTAGAGTCCACTTCCGTTCTCCTTGTCCACCTCCACCAAATATATGGTTTCTCAATATGGGGCCACTAAAACAATGATCATGGGTTTACCGACGCCATCACTAATCAATCCGTCGATCAAGGAATCAACCTATTGAGACCCAAAGAGCACCTGTCATGAGTCTGGGTTGTGCTGCATTCTGTGGGAGAAAGTGACAACCAACTACACATAACAAGTGACTACCTTGTGCCTAGTATAACCTTAATTGGGAAATATGTAATCCCCGTAAATCTTTTAGCCCCTCAGAAAGGATCAATATGAAATCTAAGTTAAGGTCACTTATTGAAATTTTTAGGTCTGTAGGTGAAGTCATGGGGTTTATACAGCAGGTGTGGCCACATAAAGCACATAAATATACGGTATCTGCCAGGGTTGGCCAGGTGTCCCGGAAGGCCTGGAGGGGCAGGGACATTGGGGCAGCCTGAGGCCAGGTCACAGGGTGGGCATGACGGGATTGTTGGGGGCAGGCGCAGCTCTATTGATGGGTGCGGTGTGTTCTCAGGGGAGCAGTTACCCTCGCAGCTCAGGCCCTTTCCAGATCTGGTCAGTCCCAGCAGACCAGATCCTTGAGGCCTTGGTACTCAGCATGTGAAGCAGGCACACAGCCCCTTCACACAGTCCTCTGGAACTCCTGAAGGCCATTCAGGTTCTCGGGGGAAGCTGGATACAGGCCTCTCTCAGATGGAGCCAAGTGTAGGTCTTATTCTGAGTCCCAGGATTTGGGATTGGGTGAGGAGTGGAGGCGAGAACCGTGGTTCAACGTGCTTCCCACCTCGCCTCTCCAGGACGAGCCGAGGGCATGTGCAGGAAGCTGAGAGGAAACCCTCTCTATGGTGCAACCCGTGCAAGTGTCCTTGATACCATGAAACAGGCTCATCCTCAGCATGATGGTTTGACTGAGAACTGGAACAAGCAATGAAAACTTTGGTTATCTCAAAAGGCCAGAGTTATAGGCATGACGGGCTTGCTTATAAGCCTTCACGAGTGTTTGGCACATCCACTTGAGGGCCCACCACTCAAACTCCACTGCTTTTCTGGTGGATGTGTGGGTGAGGGGAGGGGAGAAGGGGCTGGCATGATTCTTCCATTCTTCCCATCGCAGGAAAACGAAGGTATCAATATATATTTTTCATTCTTCCCCATGTCACTACAACATTTATTTTTTCCTGCCGGAGGCTGTAGTCGCAGGACTGGGCTCCAACTACAATAGTCAGGGACACACATGCTTTCTAGGCAAGAAACTGTAACTGCACTTTTATACTTTCCTGTCAGAATTTTGTGGGCCCTGACCAAGTGGGTTGTGCTTTCACTGCATTTGGCAAACATGGTATATCGGTGGTGGCCACCTAGTGGTGGGACGTTGCCTGTTTAGCCTGTGCAAAGGAGAGACATGAGGGCACAAGAGCTGAGGGTGAAGCAAAGAATCCAGGGGATGTGAAAGCGGAAATTCAATATTCTTCAAAAAAGGCTTTCATAAATGGGCTTCTGTGACCTACAGGGATCTATTAGGGGAGGAATGTCTCCCGTTTTCTTCCTCTCCATCCCTAGGGCTCACTCAGTGCCAGGCATACAGTAAGTGCTCAGGTTGCTCAAGAACCTGGATCTCATTTTGGGGACTGTTGAGCTGCAGGCCCAGAGAGCCAGAGAAGGCTCCCACAATAACCTCTAAAACTCACAGAGAAGAACTCCTTTCTGTGGAGGTGGGCTCCACCGTGAGAATATAATTACAGTTCCTGGTCCATACATCTCTCCATGTGCCAAGGAAACAAAGTTACAAAGCTTCTACCACCTGCTCCTGCTTCACAATATCTAACTATCATAGGAATGTTCAGGGGAGATGTTCTGACCCCATTTTATTGAGTGTCATAAGTCAGTGCATAAGAGTTGCAGAAATAGTACTTGGACTCCCCGCCTGCATCTTTGTGGCAGTAATCTATTGCTTATAACAAACCATCCCAAAGTGTAGTGGCTTAGTACAACAGCATTTATTGAGTTCACCCTATTGGGCATTAGGCTCAACTAGTGGGGTCCCTTTTCTATCTGAGGTAAGCTAGCCATGGGCTAGGATGGTTCTCTCATGTGTCTAGGAGTGGGCGGTTCCTGGCTGTGGTGATGAGGCATGACTGGGCCATGGGACTGTAATCATCCAGTAGGCCAGCCTGGGCTTGTTCACATGGCAGCTGGGACCTGAGTGCAGCAAAAGAGAGCAAGCTCCACGCACAAGCACTTTTCACACTCACGAGCATAGATTTCTATATGCTTCACGTTTACTAACATCTTAGTGGGCAGAGCAAGTCACATGATCAAGGCTGAGTCAGGCCAACATCACAGGCCATGGCTAGATGAAGGAAATAACTGCTGGCCAATTTCGCAATCTGCTACAGTATGCCCCCATAGAGTTCTTAAGATGACCAAAAGAGAAGTGACTAAATACATTCCGAGTAGCAATAAAAATAATAGCAATTATTTGCACATAGAGGAAATCAAAACATGTTAAGTGAACGATTGTCATTTTTATTCTTGAGGTTCAGAGAGGTGAAATAATTCCTTTGAGGTCATACAGCCAAAAAGTGGCAGAGCTAGAGTGTGCACCCAGCCTGTCTGATTCCAAAGATCATGCTCACAGCAGGTGTCCACTGCTGGCTTGCCAGCATGTGTCATTCAGTTCGTCATTAACAGGGACTTATGGAATATTTAATTCAGATCGCAAGCACTGTTTTTCTCTTCTGGCCCTTTTCCGCATTGTTCTCAGACAAAGAAACTGTCTGGCCTCATTTTGCAAAATCCAGGTGACTGTCGTGCTTCAAATCTATATGAGGAAGTCAAGCTCAGGCACAAAAAAGAAACCAGAGAAACTTTGTTTAAATCGATCACCCACCCACACCACGAAAGACCACGTTCAGAGTCTCACTTCCACCTTCTTTAGGCTCTAATGAGGCATCACAACTCCCTCTGGCAGGGGTTGCTAGACAGCTTCTGGTGGTTTCAGAGAAGCCCAAATAGGAATTCAGGCTTCCATCTCTGCTGGATACTCAGGAAGTCAGTCCTCGACTCCTTGGTGTCAGTCGCGTTTGGGGAGACTGGACTTCCATCCTCCACCCAGCAGTAATGAGGAGGTCCACTCTCTCCCCAGTGGAGTGGGGTCAGGGCAGACATTCACCACCGCCTAGTGGCAGTAAGGACACGCTTTCTACCCATAGTTTCAGTAGAGGTCATGAGGAAGCACTAACGAGGCACTCATAATGACTCCTTGAGCGGCATCAGCAATTCCAGCTCATGGTTCACGGAGGTTAATAAAATTGACAAACTTCTAGCTAGACTCACTAAAGCAAAAAGAGAAAGGACATAAATACACAAAATCAGGGATGAAAAGGGGGAAATTATGACAGACACTGCAGAAATACAGAGGATCATACAAGAATACTATGAAAAAGTATGTAACACCAAATTTAATAACCTAGAAGAAATGGACCAGTACTTAAAAAAATACAACCTTCATAGACAGAATCAAGATGAAATGGAAAATCTAAAGAGACCATTCAGTAGTATGGAAATTGAAACAGTCATCAAAAATCTGCCAAAAAGTAGAAGTCTAGGACCAGAAGGCTCCACTAGTGAATTCCACCAAACATTCAAAGAAGATTTAATACCTATTCTCCTCAACCCTTCAAAAAATCGAAGAGGAGGCAATACTACTCAACTCATTTTATGAAGCCAAAATTACATTGATACCAAAACTGGTAAAGATAAAGCAAAAAAGAAAACTACAGACCAGTATCTCTCATGAATACAGAAGCAAAAGTCCTAAATAAGATACTCACAATCTGAATTCAGCAACATATTCAAAAGGTTATACACCATGATCAAGTGGGCTTCATCCCAGGGGCACAGGGATGGTTCGACATATGCTAGTCAAGTACTGTGATACACCATGCAAACAAATTTAAAAATAAGAATCATATGATCATATTAAGGGATGCAGAAAAAGCTTTGAAAAGATACAGCATCCATTTATGATAAAAACACTTCACAAAATCGGAATGGAAAAAAAGTACCTTAACATAATAACGGTCATCTATGAGAAACACTTAGCCAACATTATACTTAATGGCGAAAAACTAAAAACTTTCCCTCTAAGACCAGGAACAAGGTAAGGCTGTCCACTATAGCCACTCTTATTCAATATAACAGTGGAGGTCCTAGCGAGTACAATCAGACAGGAAAAAGAAATGAAATGCATCCAAGTAGAAAACGAAGAAGTCAAACTGTCACTATTTGCAGATGACATGATTCTCTATATAGAAAACCCTAAAGACACCACAAGAACACTGCTAGAAACAATAAGCAAATACAGAAAAATTTCTGGTTACAAAATGACGTTCAAAAATTCATAGACTGCCTATACTATAATAATGAAGTGTCAGAAAAAGAGGTGGAAAAAAAGAATTCCTTTTGCAATTGCAACAAAAAGAATAAAATACCTAGGAATAAATCTAATGAAACATGTAAAGGACCTAGATAATAAAAACTAAAAGAAACCGAAGAAGAAACAAAGAAATGGGAAGATATTCCGTGTTCTTGGATTGGAAGAATCAACATAGTTAAAATGACCATATTACCTAAAGCATTATACAGATTTAATGCTATCCCCATTAAATCTCATGAGCATTTTTTAAAGAAATAGAACAAAATATCATCAAATTTCTACAGAAGCAAAAAAGACCCCGGATTGCCAGAGCCATCCTGAGGAAAAAGAATGAGGCTGGAGGCAATACTCTGCCCAACTTCACATTATACTACAAAGCAACAGCAATCAAAACAGCACGGTGTTGGCAGAAAAACAGATACATGGACCAAAAGAACCAAATCAAGAGTCCAGAAGTAAACTCATATTTATATGGACAAATGATTTTCAAGAAAAAAAGCCAAAAACCTACAGTGGAGATAGGAAAGCCTCTTCAATCAATAGTGCTGGGAAAACTGGAAAGCCACGTGCAAGAGAATGAAACTAGACTGTTATCTATAACCGCACACCAAAATTAACTCAAAATGGATTACGGACCTGAATATGAGACCTGAAATAATAAAATACATAGGAAAAAACATAGGAATTAAATTCAAGACCCTTGGACTTAATGAGGATTTTAGGAATATGACCTCAAAGGCAAGGGAAGTAAAAGCAAAAACAAATGAATGGGGCTACATCAAACTAAAAAGCTTCTGCTCAGCAAAAGTGACCATCAACAAGGTAAAGAGACAAGCTTCTGAATGGGAAAATATACTTGCAATCTATGCCTCCGATAAGGGCCTAATATCCAAAATATACAAAGAACAAATGCAATTCAACAATGATGACAACAACAATTAAGAAACAAACAAACAATCCAATTACAAAATGGGTAGAGGACCTGAACAGACACTTCTTCCTAGAGGACATACAAATGGTCAACAAATATGTGAAAAGAGCTCAAATAACTAGCTATTAGGAAAATTTAAATCAATGCCACAATGAGATATCTCCTCACACCTGTTAGAGTAATAAAACAACAGGACAAGTAATAAACAAATGTTGAATTGGACGCTGGTAGATGCAAATTGGTACAGCCACTATGAGAAACAGTATGGAAGTTACTCAAATCACTAAGAATTGATCCTCCATATGATCCAGCAATCCCACTTCAGGATATTTGCACCAAATACTTGAAAATCCATATCTGAAAGATATTTGCACACTGATGTTCATAGCAGCATTATTCACAGTGGCCAGGATATGGTAGCAACCGAAGTGTCCTACGATACATGATTGGCTAAAGAAGCTGGGCACATAAATACAATGGAATATTACTCAAACATAAGAAGAGACGAAATACTGCCATTTGTGGCAATATGGATGGCCCTCAAGATAATCATGCTGAGCAAAATAAGCCAGGCAGAGAAAGTTGAAAATCACAAATCACTTATATTGGGATGGATATAAACCAAAAAGCAACAAATGAACAGGACAAACAAACAGAGACTCATGGACATGGACTATAGACTAGTGGTTACCAGAGGGTAGAGGGGAGGAGGGACGGGGGAGTTAGTCAGGGCAACGGGGGTTAAATCTGTGGTGACAGAAAGAAACCTAACGATGGAAGGCGAACACACAGTGTAAATATGTATATGCCTTATGGTTAAAGTGTACAGCTGAAACTTATTGGGATTTGTTAACTAATGTCACCATAAATAAATAAATAAATAATAATAATAACAAAGAAACTCCAGCTAAAATTGAACCTTTATATAAGACCCAGAGTCTCATAACATAATACTGAAAGGTCCAGATTTCTATCTGAGGCCTTCTTTCGGCTTTCAGCATAAGGTAGAGGAGGATGAGGCTGGACATAACACCTGGCTAAGTAGCTGGGACTTGGATGACACTGCCATGGCCTCTCAGGTACCTGGCCCTTGGTGATCAGTAGGCACCAGGATTGTGTATCATGGCAGGTGATATTCATGTGAACTAGATGTGAACACACATCGGTAAAAAGAGCAGGTACACACCTTTCGACAACTTTGGAATATCTTTGTACTGATTACAACCTAAAGGTACATTAAAGCCTAAAATCTTTAATAACTGTGTGCCTGGGAAATGTTGCCGTGCACAGTATTGAATTTCTAAAATTTAACATTGTTTTCAATTAGAATTTTCATTTAATTGTTTTGGGTAACCAGCATAGTTGTTAGACACTGATATAACTTATGCTGTCCAACAGAGAAGTAGTGATGGGGCTATGATGGTACCCACACAAAGGGGAAAAGACTAAGGACTAAGCACAGAGTCATGCCACTGCAAAGTGAACATGAAGAAGATCCATCAGGATGGATTCAGGAAAGGCAGGTGCACTGGAAAACTGCTTTGAGCACTCGCTGAATGATGGGGCGCTCCAAAGAATTCCAGAAGGGTAGTCTGTTTCAAGACTGCTTGAAAGCCTTTCACTGTGTCAATCATGAAAACCTATAGGTGGCTCTGGAAGAACCGGGTGTGACTCAGCAGTCGATGGTCCTGAAGCGTGACCTGTGTGGTAGACAGGAAGCCACTGTCAGGACACGACATGGAGACACGGGATCGTTCCCTATAGGCAGAGGTGTCACACATGGGTGCATTCTGTCTGCCTATTGGTTTAGTCTGTACGCAGAACGTATCCTACAAATGAGTGGACTAGACTCAGAGGAAGGGTAAAATCGGTGGAAGATAGAGAAATATCTTAACGTGCAGATGACTCCACCTTACTAGGAGAATGTAGCAATAATTGGACACAATTTCTGATGAAATTACAAGAATACGGTGCAAAGGCAAAGTAGCATTTGAACATGAAGACAACAAAATCATGACCACAGAAGAAATATACAACTTTCACATGGACAATGAAGACACTGAAATGGCTCAAGGTGTCACTGACCTTGTTTTGGTCATCAGTTCAAATGGAGACCGCAGCCAAGAAGTCAAGAGAAAGCTGAGACTCGGAAGAGTGGCAGTGGAAGGATTAGGAAAGGTCACCACAAACGAGGTTGTGTCATTAGTGACCAACGGCAACCATACACTCGTATCCCAGCTACCCTGTTCTGATATGAAAGCTGGCCCTTGAAGACGGCTGACAGGAAAAGAAAAGGACTCATTTCAAATACATCATTGGAGGAAAGCTCTATAGACACCCAGGATTGACAGACAATCGAGCAGGTTCTAGGGCAAAGGGAACCAGAAACAGTGATGGAGGCAAAAGTGACAAAGCTGAAGTGGTCTTACTTCAGACATGTCATGGGAAGTCAGGGTTCTTTGGAAAAAAAAAAAAACAATAATACTAGGAAAAAAAAACAGAAGGCAGAAGGAAAAGAGGAAGCTCAAACACGATATAGGTTGACTCTATCAAAGGAGCCACACACACGAATCTACAGCAGCTGGGCAGTACTGTTGAGGACTAGAAACTATGAACACCACTCATTCACAGAGTCACCAGGCATTCGAGCGAGTCAACACCTATCAAACTCACACACATACACACGCACACACTCACATACACACATGCACTACACCACCATCTCGATGTTTTATGTACTGTGTAATGTAATTTTTCAAATATTAGGTGAAAGTCTTTTTAAAAATAATACAAGGTATTATGAGGTATATCATAGATAAGATATAGAATAATTCAGAAATGAAAAGACAGAACTCAGGAAAGAAGAAAATCAAAATTTAAAAATCCTTACAGAAATAAAATAGAAACTAGAAGAAACACAATGACCATCAAGCCATAGAAGATTTTAAAAAATGGGATCACTATTGAAAAGAAATTCAGCAAGAGAGTATAAAATAGTTGGTCATAAGGATCTAAGTTTGAAGAGAATCCATGAGAAGATACCTGATTGATATTGAACAATTTGAGCGCCTGAAAAACAAAACCCAAAGCAATGATACAAAGTAAGTATTAACAATTATAATTTGTTTTCTCTGGAAAGAAAAAAAATGCAAAATGCTTTGAAATTGTTTATTAAAGAGAACACTGAGCACCTACTTGGAATGACTAACAGCAAGTGAAAAGCTAGCAAAATACTGCACCTGTAAGATAGGAAAAATCATTTAGGCTTCAAGAAGCACAGAGCAAATGACTTATAAGGGAAAACATGATAATTTGATCAACCTTTATTGAAAGAAATACTGTGTCAGAAGAAAATAGAACAACATATTGAAATACTCAATGGAAGAAATGGAGAGTCAGGAACTTGATACCAGCCAAGCTGACTTTCAGGGATTAAAGGCCCTGACATCCAAGTCATCAAGAAGATCTTGCATGATCGTGTCCCACAAGCAACAGAAAAAGGAAACCTCAAACAAAATATCCACAGAAGGACACTGACATAAGGATGGCTCGTAAGGACAACATTTGTAAAGATTCAATGAAAGTTGTATGATGTAGGGAGTGATCCTGGTGCAATCACTAGGGTGACTATCTCACAGTAATGCATTCAGTTCCAACTCTATAGTATTTTCCTATATCTGTGTTTGATTATATAGAAAAACACTTTTAAAGCCACTAGCAGGTGATAAATGTTATTTAACATATAAAAAATTCTATATCAAATATACATGTACCTAGAACTAGCACTAGATCTATACAATACAAAACTAAACTCCTGTTAAGGGCAACACCCCGGGAGAGCAGCAGCAGGGAGGCTCCTGTCCTTCGTCCTCACTGAAGGTCCCTGACACTGTGGAAGCTCCATCTCCTCGAGGCCTGGCTGAGGCCTTCAGGTCATGGCCATCACAGGTGTGAACAAGAACCAGCAACGCAAACACAGGTGCTGGAATCACTGGGAAACCACAGAAACAGATGGAGGAGAACTTGGAGGTGGGTGTGCAGGGCCCAGAAGGCTCCTCAGACCTTAGAAGGTGACCTCGGGCCTCCATCCCCAGGGTTCAGTTTTGAGGAAGAACTCTCGGTTCTCTTTTCCTTGGACACAGTGTTCCTCACCCAGCACACAAAGTCCACAGAATGGATAAGTGATGGAGGCAGATTTTCCACATGAGAATGACACTGTATTCTCAGCAAGAGTGTCTGAAGATAAATACTAGACCTCTATGGAGAAAGTCACAGGGAATTGATCCCCACTATCCCTGGAGGCTCCTCTGGCTCAGATTCCTCCAGGACTGGTTGTGGCATGGGGCTACACTGGGGGCCACCTGCAAAAGGGAGGAGCTCTGCCTAGCACTCAGCTAAGGGGGGAGGAGGAGCAGGAGTCATTCCGAGGCCTTCCTTTAAGGGAAAGGCTTTGTGAATGAAGTGGCAGCAGTGATACATCATGAACATTCAAAATGCCATGAGACTGAGAGGTCATGTTCTGCACTAAATGATTTTTTTATGGCATGGTAACAGATGCTAAAGCATGTTTATCCATTAAGAAGCCAGCGAACATCGTCCTGAGTGGTGGTGGGATTTGTGTCCAGGTTAACTGAGGTATATACTTGGCAATAATGAATGCACACATTCAAACTCTACAAGGTCATTAATATATACACTTATGTACCTATCCGTTCATGATGTGATGGTGAGGGGCATGTATGTTAGAAAGTTGGCACCAGCAACTGTGGTCTTTAGGGCAACAAGAATCAAGGGAAACACTCAAAACACAAAAAAGTCAGAAGCTATGATACATATATACAATGGAATATGACTCAGCCATAAGAAGAGAGAAAATACTGCCATTTGTGACAACATGGACAGACCTCAAAATAATCATGCTAAGCAAAATAAGCCCAACAGCAAAAGCTGAAAATCACATGATATCACTTATATGTGGGATATAAACCTAAAAGCAACAAATGAACAGGACAAACAGAGACAATGGACATGGACAATAGACTAGTGGTTACCAGAGGGTAGGAGGGGAAAGATAGATGGGGTAAAGGGGGTCATATATAGGGGGGTAGGGGGAGGGTGAAGTGGGAAAACGGGATTATACATATGGTAGCTGAAGAAAACTGGACTTTGGGTGGTAAACACACAACAGAATATACAGATGTCAAATTATATGTACACCTGAAAATTATATTAAAAAACACAAAAAGTCTCTCTCTCTCTCTCTCTCTCTCTCTCTCTCTCTCTCTCTCTCAGAATCACACCACATAGATTCACATGCCCACACACTCACACCCATGCACATGAAACTACATCACTTGGAACTGGAGATCACGGCCACAGTTCTTTACCTAGAAAATCAGTTTCCATCACCATGTCCCCGATTCTCACTGCCAGCAAGAAGCTGGAATCAAAGTGGTTCTCCACAGTAAAACCAGAAAGAATACCACCCCTTTCTCAGTTTCTAGATTCTTCCTCAGCAAATGAAGAATTCTAGAATACGTACCATCCTCATGGGCAAGTGGAACCAACTAAAATGACAGAAAATACAATGAGGGTCACATCATGCCAGGTCCTGTTTGCACAGGCCTTTGCTTAACTCAGTGACATTAGAAAACCAGATGGGAAATGCTGGAAGTCAACGGAACCCACCAGGAAGAACAGGACAAAACTACCCAGTTTGAAGGGCGTGAACTTTCCTGGAGGAACTCTGTTTTCAAGGCCATTTTGGGTGGGCAACTACAAACTTCTCTACTAAAAAGGAAAAACTGCTAAGAAAAAAAAGCGCTCCCTCTCATACAGTTTGTAAATTGCTGCTGTCATTTTTGAAGGCCCTTTAGGATCAGTTATCAGTTGGTACTAGACTCACACTCGACCTCTCACCACCAAGTAAATGTCGTATTTTCCGAATGTACATGCCCACTCGTTCATATCTTAATTTTACTGATAAAGCGATAATGCCCCATTTCTCTCGCAGGAGAAGAAGGGAGAGCTTATCTTGGTGAAGGATTTCAACTCATCTGCCCTCTCACTGGGAGGCTCCTCTCACAGACCTTTGGGGGGATCTGTGAGGACACAGAGTGACTGTCAGTCCTTGGTGCTGCTGCTTATGAAAGGGAGCTCTGCTGAGTGCTGACAGGGGCGAGAGTGTGCTGATGAGGCTGGTGGATAAGTATGAACTGAGCTGCTGCTGAGCCTTCCTCCTTGCTCAAGAAAGAAAGGCCAAGAAGAGCAGAGAAGAAATGGCTTTCTGGAAGGAACCTAAGCAGTGAGAAATACTCAATCTAACAAAGAATACACACGACAATCATGCTGTTTCAAAGACAGAGGCCTGACTCCTTCTGCCTGTTTTGAGATTCAGCTAAATTGCCAGTGTCTTCTTGATTTCCTCCAAGATCATTTCTTCCTGTATAATCCACACATGCTATTGCTGTATTCATCAAAACACTTCTGTAAGGTTTTTTACTTAATGAAAAGCAAACGTATTGGGGACATAACTCACTCTTACACAAACTATCTTATTACATTTATTCACTAATCCTTTTTCTTTAAGTGAATAAATACAGAAGATTTGAAAACAGTGAAATCCCATTATATAGTTGATGCTATCATGTGATAATCTCCCTCTCATTTTTTTCTATACAGTGAGTGTGTGTGTCATTGAGTCAGTGTCTGTGCACTCTCTCACAGGCCACAGACAGTGGGACAGTTCCTTATGTGGGAGAGGCATGGAGAGCACAGTCTCTGTCTACCCCAGCTGTGCAGGAGGTTTGCAACAAGGGGGATGGATGCTAGGACGCCCCCACTTTTACTCTGAGTTCTCACTTGCCACCATCCCTTGGGTGCGTAGTGACAGATTTCCTAGTTTCTGAGTTTGCTGTAATGCAGTCTCTTTGATTTTTAACTCTTTGGGACAGAGGCTAAGGGTGACCTCAGGACCACAGGTGCTGATCCAGACAGTACTTCATGGGGCCTCACACCTCTTAGAATCTCTGTGTTGACCTGCAACATGTGGACCTGATATGTGCCTTTCATGCCAACAACTATGCCAAAGGCTGCTGTTAAGGGCACTGACAGCTGCCCTGTGTGACCAACGTGGACATCTACTCTTGATAGGCAACGTTTGGGAGCTATGTAGACACAACGCTTCCCGCTGTCTACATTTGCTGGAACTCCCTCCTCTGTGACTAATGAACCCGTGGCTGAGTGGTGATTGCTGGGAGGTATTCCAGAGCATCAACATAGGGACCCAGGCCTAGGTTCACATGTCTCCTCCACGTAGTAGGTCAAGAGTTTGGGCAATTCATCTCTGCTCCACCCCATCTAAGGACATGGAATATCAAACAAACCTCCAGATATAGCCATGGAGGGAAGAATGACTATGTAATGTGGTCTGTGAAGATGAGAATCTTTTTAGAAAGTGAACTTGGGTAATATGTTGTGTAGTCAGTAAAATCCTGAAGAAACACATGCACCACTCACATTCACACACACTCACATTTGCAATCACAGCACACACACTCATACAAAAACCCCCTCAAACCTCAAACACACAAACCCCACCACCTAAAAGTCATCACGGCTGCCGGGCTCTGCAGAACTAGCAAAGGGTTCTTCCCTGTACATTCACTCCCTCCACTATATCCCCAACCTTCATTCATGGAGGGAACCCAGAATCAGGGGGCTTCCAGATCAAATTGGATGGAAAGCCCTACTGTGATCAGCACCCAGATTTAGCTTCAGCAAGTGAGTGATTGCACAGTATGTACATTTTTCAAATGGCCCTTCATCCACATGTCATAAGAAAACACTGTGAGGTTCATAATGCCCTGGACACTGTTCGCCCAGGCCTTCTGTTCTCTTGATGACTTTTGGACACCAGATGGGAAACGGTGCCTGAGTCACCACCCCAGAGAAAACGTACAGGACACCTGTGGGAAAGGTTTGAGCTCTTCATAGAAGCTATCTCAAGTCCCTTTGAACTGGCAATCACAAAATTCTATTTTCAAGGAGGAAACGGTGCTGCTGAGGACACTGCTTACTGCGCTCCAGTGTGAGAGTAATGCTGTCCTTTTTGAATGCTCTCCTGAATCAGCTTTTGGTGGTCATAGACTCTCACTCGAAATTTTCCCACCTAGTGGATTGTTTCTATCATCTAGCAGGTATGTGCTCACATTTTTAGACTGTAATTTTGTTGAAAAATAAAGCAACACTTTCATTTCAAAGGGTGGAAGGCCTTCTTACCTTAGAAGCAGATGGGACCTCCTCACCAGACCTCAATCTAGGAAGCTGCTCCACCGTGGCGTGAGCTATGGGGACACAGAGTCACTGTCAGTCATTGGTGGTGCTGCTCAGGACTGTCTCAGAGAGCTCTGCTTGAGGTGGTCATGGGGCTGGAGAATGTGAATGTGGATGATAAACACTATGGATTGAGTTTCCACTAGGATAACCTCATAGCGGATAAAGGAAAGCCAAGGAAAGAAGCAGGCAAGAAAGAGAAATAGAGGCTTTGACGGTCTTCTAGCTCAAGGGAATCTAATCCATTTAAAATCATCTAAAATGCATGTTTCAATGACAGTTTCTGATTCCTCCTGCCCATTTTAAAGCCCAGCCAAACACTCACTTTTTCTTCAAATGTTAGAACCATTTCAGCATCCATGCATTCATACATATTGCTAGTGTTTAGCATGTATAATAATGGATAGTTTGCTTTTATTATGATGACTTTGCATCATATTTATGCCGATTTTAATCATTTGTGACGATATCGGTCAGTAGTATTGATGACATTCACAGTGCTGTGCACCCATCCCTGCTGTCTAGACTCAAGAAATTTCCCAGGAATAAATCACTCTGCCTTGACTCTCCTTCCACCCTTGCAATCTCTACTTTCTGGCTCTAGAAATTGGTCCTTTCCAGAAATCTCATGTAAGTGGAATCATAAATTATTGTACAGGCCTGATGTCACTAAGCTCAATATTTTTCAGGGTCTATTCATGTTGTAACCTATGTTAGCATCTAATTTACTTTTATGGCTGAATAGTATCCCACTATGTGTACACACTGCATTTGATCCACTCATCATTTGGTAGACTTTGGGGCTCTTTCCATCATCTGGCTATTGTGAAGAATGTCTTTACGGAACAGGTTTCTGTGGAAGAGAGGTGATACCCTGGAGGAGGAGGAGGCTGAGCCACAAAGAGTCCAAATCTATCATGCAGTCTCCAGCTCCTACCTTTCAGTCTCTGACAACACATACAACACTTCCCTCTGATCACAGCTCCTCAGAGGACCAGGGATGTCCCCATTTGTGGCCATCCTCCCCCAGCGTCTGTCCACTCAGGCTCTTTCACTCTGAGCCTTCTCCGTAACAAGGGACCACTCTGAGTCACCAGTGGTCTGAGCGACTCCCAAGCCAAATCAGAACATTCTGGACCAACTGGCTGCCACACGACAACATTGGAAAATCTTAGCTTCCCTTTCATGACCAACCCTGGATGTGGAGTTGAGGCCCACGAGCCAAGAATGTGGTCCCTTAGTGATTCAATGAATTAAAGCTGAAAGCTCCACTCTTTGCTGACTATTGATCTGAGCAAACGTCTGAGCAGCCTGCACTAAGGCCTGGCTGAGGGCAGACTCTGGCTGCTCTGGCTCTGAGTGTGCGCCTTCCCTGCCCAAGTCCTTCTTCGACAAAATTCAGTCTCTTCTACTGCCTCCACCAACCCTACACCGTACAGTGCCAGTGGACTGAGTCCCATTTCCTCTGAGAGGAATCTCTCCTTAGTGATAGCCTGTGACCACCCACCAGGACACTCGCAGAGAACCACCAAGGCCCTCCTAACCTCTGTCACCAAATGTTCATTCCTCTTACCCAAAGGCACCGCCCCTTCTCACCATTCTCCAAGGCAGCACCCAAACACCCAGGAATTCTGTCCACATTAAACCACGGGAATCCCGCTGTGAATTTCCAATTCCCTCCCTTTGTAAAATCTCTTGATTTAGACTGCTAATGTTTGTTGTCAAATTTTGGCATTCACATTCCAAAGAGTCAACCTGTAATCCTCCTTTCTTGTCATGTTTATTGCTGGGGTGGTATCAAGATTCTCCTGACCCAGGGAAAACAGTGTGGATGTGTTCCCTCTGCATCTGTTCACTGGAAAGTGCACAGAAAGTTGGCACTAGGAAATGATACATTTTTCTAAATTTAGGAAAATATTTAAGGCAGCCTGCTTGTTAGAAGAATCAGAAATATCAATAGAGTAATACAACAAAATTTAAAACATTTATAACTTTCTAGACAAATCTAGAGTGGTAGAAATATTTTTTAAAAGATGAGGAATAATTTTCAGAAAAAGATAAGGAGCCCATTTGAAAGAACAGCATTCAGGTCAATAGAACATGCCTGCATTACAGTTCCAATTTCCCATCTTTAGGACTTGAGGTGTGAGAAGCTAATAACCTATCTGTCCTCTCTCAGCTCATAGAGAGAGAATTGGAATGAAAGGAAAGATGGACGTCATCACACAACCATAGTGTGGGCCATCGAAGGACTTTCAGGGTGAACGCACACTGCTGCTGTGTAGACATGTGTGTGTTTACATGGACTGTGTGGCGTTTAAGGGTACATGTTTTGTTTCAAACACTGAATCTCAGACCCTCATATTATTATTCTGTTTGTGAAAACAAGTTATGAGAGAAAATTTCCTAGCCCCAAAATACAGTTGATAGTGAGAATTTCAGAGTGAAGAGAGACAAAGCTAACAGGTTGAAAATAAAAAGTGCATCTATTCTTGATCGAAATACCATCTTCACATATTTCTACTATTTCCGAGTCGCCAGACATTTCTAGGACAATGTAAAATACATTCCAGATGAAATAAAAAAGTAATATTAATAGGAATTCAATTTTAAAGTGATATTTCTCTATTATGCATATAATTACATATGTATACATACATATATATGTATATTTAATCAACAAATTATACAAACCCTGCATGACTGGGATTCGAAGCCTGCCACTATGCTTTACTGCCTCTTGCTACTTTTAAAGGACTCCATGAATATTAGGGTGGACTGACTGACCCACCATGAAACATCTCTAAGAGAAGTCACTGTCTCAGGTTCCGATCCTATTTAAACAGAAGCTTTCTCCTTCCTCCTTTCAGAGGGAGGTTCACTGCATGCCCCACATTCTACCACTTCCCAGGACAGATTTCTACAAACACAGTCTACCAGCCTCATGATACTTTGCCTCCCTGATGCCTCAATTTAGCACCCTGCCGTTACCATTATTTCTCTTTCTGGCATCTATCACAGCTTTGAATTATGTTAATTTTCTGTGTAACTGCTAAATACCTGTCTTCCTAACTAGACTGTAAGTTATGTGAGGCAGGGGAGTGATTGGTACTTTATACTGTTTTCATACACTCCCCTTTGAGATTTCGTGAGCTTGAATATAACCATCTAGTCTTGACAAAATTTTCCATCTCTTTTTCTCATTGCAATCCATTATGAAGGATATCGGCCCGACTACAAATTGAGTCTTAAAAATGAGGTGAGACGGTACAGGAGACGGTACAAAGGAGGGATTCTGAATTATACCTGGATCAAATTCTAGTATTAGGGCCAAATCCTTCATTAAGCTCAATTTCCTCATTTACTCCAGCAACCGTTATTCATTGCACAGAATATGCTACTCTCCTGGACTCTGGACAGAGCAAGCAGTAACAACGTGTAAGGCAAATGGTGATAAAGTGAGGAATGGCGGACGAAAAAGGGAACTAGAGTAGGAGTGTGTATTCTGAGAAAAGAGAAAGGTTTTAATTTTAGAAAAGGATGTCCGGTAAGACTCCTAGAGAAGGTGGCATTTCTCAAATGGAAATACAGTGTCTTATTTCTCAGGCTCACGGAGATGATTAATATGAAGACCCACAGATTTTTAAAACCATCTTCCATAGGTCCACTTTGGACCTGGACCTAAGAGATCTCTAAGGAAGAGGCCTGGCATCCAAACGGACGGGGAACGCTCGGCGCCACAGAACGGGGAGCGCTGTCCCCTGTCCCGCCGGGACCAGCGATCCGCGCGAAGCTGGGCTCGGCGGAAACGCTGGCCACGGAACACGCCGACACTGGTGGAACCGTGACGAGGGCGGCACTCAGGCGAGCCTCACAGTTACCGTGGCAAGGACGAGCGCCTCGGGGAGGATGCAGCCAGTCAATCTGTTGGGCGCCTGAAGACAAGGTGTGGCCTCCAACGGCGCCAGAGGTGTGGCTTCTGGGAGAGAGGCGGGCTTTGGCGGAGACAGCTTCTGGCGGACACAGAACTTCCGGAGGGGGCGAAAGGTGGGGCTGTTGGCGGAAGGGATCATCCGCGGCCAGAGACCTGGAATGCTGCGGACAGTGTGGTGGTGGCTGTGTTTCGGGTTGTGCGGTCACCTAGTAGGGCAGGCAGAGGCCCCGAGTCCGGTGGAGTCACATCGAACGGAGCCGACCATATGCGGTGCTGCGTGGGCAGAACCTGGGTGAGAGACGGCGGGCTACTGGGCGGCAGGGTCGGGCCTGCGCTTCTGCCTCTTGGGGCGCCGAAGCCTGGCAGGCGCGGACAGAGGGCGAGGAATGAATGAGAGCTGGGGCTGCCCGAGCGGCCTCCTCTAGGAAGGCCTGAGATTTACCGTCAGTACAAGGCCCGGTACACAGGAAGCTTTCAGTACGTTTAGTTGCATGAATAACCTCTGAGTCCGGAGACCTGGGTCTCATTCTGGGCCCCCTCCTCTCTGGTTGTGCGGGCCCAGGCTAACAACAAGGAGCATAGAATATACCTTACACGCCTTCAATCCTAATGGATGATAAACGAAAGAAGAGGCAATTACGTGTACTCATGCTCCGTATGTCAGAGGCTTCATCATCCGCGGTGGCCTTAGAGGGGACAATGTAATATCTTTAGCAGCATCCCCAGCCTTTACCCACTAGATGTCAGTAGCACATCCATTTCCAGTCCAGGTGATCAGACTATCTCCAGACATTGCGGATATCCACTGGGGTTAAAATCGCCCTGAGTGAGAACCAGTGATGTCGATCAGTACTATTCAGAGGGTGATCTGCTTACCAGTGGGGTCTGCAAACTATCTGTCATTTGCAAAGAGATGACTACAGAAGTTAAGTGTGTAGAAACTTAACATGTTGACATTGTTGCAGCATCCAAGCAAGTAGGGACCAGTTCTAGGTCCCTGGACTAAAATGATTTGCAGGTACAGGGAGCTGCTTATTAATTATGCCCACACAGGAGGGCTATGTCATGGCCTGGGATAGATGAAGTTACAGAAACTAGTCTTTTCCCACAGGTCATTTGAGAAACACTGTCCTAGACAGTCTTGTGCAGTGGGTATTTTTATCTCCGTTTTTACAGAAGAGAAACAGACACAGGTTGTATAACTTATGTAAGGTCACACAGCCTGTAGACGTAGATGGGAACCCAGTCTGACCCCAAACCCTGAATTCTTGACCAGTGTGCTGTGCTCCCTGTCTTGGTCATAATAACTGCTTTTATTTATTGTGTGCTTATTATATGTCCAGCACTGTATTAAATGCTTTTCATGGGTTACCATAGGCTTAAAGAAACCCTCGTGAGATGGGTTTCATTTTCCCCATTTTATAGATGTAGAAAATGAAGCTCAGCAATGGGAAGTGACCATAAGAAAAGAACTAAATAGTCTTAAGGTTCTGCCGGAGCCTGCATTCAGGCAACCTCATAATACATGCAAAATGTGGGACAGGTAAAAAGGTAAAGATGGGAGAATTGATCAAGCTCTTACCCAAATGAATAGCTATCCAAATGGATAGTGAGTACTAACAACTCATGGTTTCAAACTCACTCTTTTTTTCTTTTAAGATTTCTATTCTCCAATTCCAGCTCCCCACTTCCTGCTCTGGGAGTTTTAATTTGTTTAGAGCCTTTCAAAAATGCAAGAAAATGGTTTAAAGGGAACAGACAACTTTAGGTCCAACTGAGTCAGAACCTTAGAAACTCGTGGAGCTCTGGACTTTGAAAATTAGATACAGTATTTAGGTAGCAAGGACTATTTTGAGATATGCATTTAGCTCATGTAAGTCAAATTTTGTTTAACAGAGACCTTTACAATTACTTCTGGCCTTTTGGAGTTGTGACCTACAGTCTTTGTCACCTTCTTCATCCTCTCCTCCTTCCTCACCAGAACAAAGATGAGATTTCCATATGGTCAGTTTTTAATAACTGGGTTAAGTGTGGGGAAATTAAGTAGGGAGGTCAGAGATACCCCCAAATTACTGATTTAGACAAACTGTGGTCAAATTTTTGAAGAAACAGTAACCAGACTGGAGAATAACCATGGTTAGGCTCCAGCTGGAACCTGGGATGGGTCCACATTCTTACAAACACATACACATGTATTTGCCTGTTAAAAGTAACATTTTTTAACTCCTTCCACAGACCCTGAGATAGTCACACACATGGCATTGCATGTCACTTCCAGCAGGATGCTGGTTCGTCAGCTTAAAGCCCAGGAACCTATATCTAGTCCTGTACCACATCAACTTGAATTATCAGTTGTAGGTCCCATTT
The DNA here is from genome assembly GCA_003508835.1 of Eonycteris spelaea. Classification (NCBI taxonomy): domain Eukaryota; kingdom Metazoa; phylum Chordata; class Mammalia; order Chiroptera; family Pteropodidae; genus Eonycteris; species Eonycteris spelaea. The sequence goes on along the minus strand of PUFA01000297.1, from coordinate 1,548,482 downwards.
CTCACCTGAGCACCTTGTAAATTTTAGATGAGAAATTTACTCTTTAAAAACATAGTATTGCTTCTTTGATCAGGAGGCCCTTGCCAAGACTCATATAGAGACTGAAACACTTTATTCTTTATTGAATCTCCACTATTTATAAATGGCTTTGAAAACATGGTTGAGCTCCCTGCTGTTTTTCACTTGTCATTCTCCACCTACAACCCTCTCTTAAAACTTAGGATAAAATCCATGTTTCCTTCTGCATGGACTGGCTGCAGCCTTCTTCTCTGGCTTCATTTCCTGCTTTTCTTCCTTCACTGCTGCCACCTCTGCCACTCTTGCCTCCTGTTCATTAGCTGTCTGGCTTGCTCTGGCCTTGCGGCCTTTTGCTTGCTAATCCTTGGGCCTGCAGCACTGTCCTACACATCTTCACATGGCCAGCACCTTCACTTCGTTACGCTCTCAGCTTGTGTGTGTTCCCCCTCAGATGCTTCCTACGACCACACTGACTGTCGCCAGTCCCTTCCCCATCACTATCACATTACTGTTTTCTTCAGGCCCTTCATGCTATGTGAGATGCTCTTATTTGTTTATATTCTTCCCCGCTCCTTCCCATACACGGAGACATGCAGAGAGAGGGTCTGTTCATGGCTGTTTTCCCCGCACCTGCTCAGTGCTGCTGCCTGGCGCTGAGTGGCATCTGGTAATCATCACTGGGAACGGATGACTTACAGAACCTGGAGTTTCCGTTAGGAGGTAACCTGTATTCCTTTTGCAGTGCTGATGGGAACCATTACCTGCATCCTACTGGTAACCATGATCCTTATGGCATTTTGTGTCTACAAGCCCATTCAGCGCCGATGACAGCCGAGCAAGCAAGTTCTCTCCTACAAGTATTTGGGAACAGAATAAGTTGCACTGCACACAGGTCAGTGGAGAAGTTGGAATCAGACTTTGCTGCTTAAGCCTGCTCTTTGGACAGTTGGTAAATGCTAAATTATTTAGAAAAAACATCTAGCAGTTATTTTTCCTAACACTGTAATGCAAAACTTGGCCACTGACTTTGCTTCTCAGTGTTTCTTTTTCTATGTGGCTGTACTTTTTAAAAATAAGACCTGAAGCTCCAAATTTCAGATCAGAGGTGGAGTATTCTTGAGACAGAAAACTCAGTAACTTGTGAGTACAAAAACTGCTTTGGAAAAGACTGATCATTAATGTTTGAAATTATTGAGATGAGGAAAGACTTAACATGTAGATACTCCCTACTGAAGAATCGTTTGGTAACAATGGGTTAAGAATCACAAATGTTTTAAGTAACACAGAGTTGGCCTAGAGTGCTCTGGCTGCAGAGCAGTGTCAGCTGCAGGGAACTTATGCCACCAGTCTTCATGCAGCATCGGGCTCTGCACTAAGATGCCCCCTCTGAGATCAGGGCCACATCAGTCAGGCTTATGATTGCGTGCACCCTTGGGCTGGAAGGCTGGGGTTGGACAGGAAATGTTATTAGTTGGCCTGAGAAGGAACTCATTCTGCTCAAACATATTAATCTTTCTTGTACTGCACTTAAGTCTTCCCACTTGCTCTTTGGCAGCTTCTCAGATTTGGAATCTAGAATACTCAGCAGATTCTTTCTTTTCAGCTCTGCGGGGAGGGCTCAGTCAGAAGAGCCTGTTTATTTTGCCAGGCCAGAATGGCAGGTGGGCATGTGTTTACACAAATTTAATTTCAACTTTGAAAATGCTGCTATTTGTTTGCACTGTTGGTGAATGGGATTTTTCCCCCTATTGAAACGATACTTTCATACTTAGAAAGTGATTATCAGTATTTATTTTAAAGGTGCTAGCTTTAATTTTGTTATTAAATTGAAATGCTTAAATTTGTGCTCCAAGCACAGCACTGTTTTTTTTAACAACCCATACTTAATGTGAAATAACAAAAGATTGAACTGAAGGATTTTTGTTTGTAACCCATCATTGAGCCATTAAAATGTTAACTATTCTGTGCTTATCAGCAAAATATCAATTAAAATTAAAGTAAAATCTTACATGCTGTTTTACTCCTATTTTCCAAGCACTTAAAATGCAGGTGTGTGTTTGAATCTGATTTAATCTTTTAAGGAAGCACTGTGATGTGAAATTTTAAATTCATGTGTGAAATAACACTCTTGCCCCAAGGCAAGGCATTATTCAAGAAAACTGAGCCAAAATCTCTCAGGCTGGGCCAGGGTCAGAAGACTAGATTCTTGTCCCAGTTCCGATTATAAATAGCTTAACTTCTCTAAAGTCATTTCTTATCTGTGGAATGGTGATGCACAGACTTTATCTTTTATAATGACAGTAAAGATGAAATGATTGGAAACTAATACAAATGAAGGTAGGATTACTACAGTTGGCCTGTCCCCTAGAAATCTTTGTGACTAATGGAGGGAGGAGTGAGAAGGATTCTGAGGAGTGAGTAGGACTCTCATTGGCAAAGTCCCACCTCAGCTGAAATGCCTCATTTTGATATCTTGTTTTTGAGGATTTTCAAAGGAAACAGTGAAAACTCGCCAGGCCCATAAACCTTGTGACCTGTTTATTCAGTAATCACCAGCCAGGTACTGGGACATGTTCATTTTATGAAAAAAACCTTGCAAATAGTTACTGCACATACAAATGCAAACCCCAGCCTACATTTCAATATACCATCTGTTCAGTATGAGATTTCAAGCTAGAGAAAGACAAAGATCCGTAGAAAGGCTTATTACAGAGAGATGAGTATAAAGACAAAAACGTCAGTTCTGGAGAGAGAATTATACTGAAAACTTTTTATGCACCAGAAGGTGACCAACTAGTACCTTCAAGTGGAATTATTTTCCGACTTTCATCGCAGAAGAGGCAGCAGCCAAACCATAGACCTCATACACTGAACTATACTCAGAAGACCAGCTGAGTACCCAAATGAACAATGATTTACACCTATCATAAAAATGAGCTATTTTTAACTTTCTTTAAAGTTGAGATTAAGAAGTCTGCAAGTGCTGCTTGAGATTTAGGGGCTCTGGGGTCTTTACAAGTATATTACATTTTTTCCAGCTGGACCTCAATCTTAAATCTACACATATTTCTAGACATGGGCCTAGTTTGGACTTTGAACTCCATCACTTACTGCACTGCAAAGAGGCATTTAAGTTGTCTTAACCCAACTTGTCATCTTTGATGTCATCTAAGTTCAGCAAGAAACTGGGACCAAACTGGTGGTTATGCTTAAGTCTTTCCTGTCCTTATTTATAGACTTAGCTTCCTTGACACCTCACCTTATATATGGTGTGATGAGATTGTTTACGGAACAAAGTGTCCTTAGGAAGTTTACTTAGTTCCTAGCAGTGTCTTACATGCAGAAAGTTACTCAAAATTTGCTGCCGATATTGAGCCACCCAAGTGCTAATGAACCTAGAGAAACTTATTTTAATCAAACAATCCATAGGATTGCATCTCAACGAAGGAGATAACAGTTTCTTCATAGTGCTCCCCTGGCTCAAAGTATTTCTATTTACTTCCCCCCAAAAAAACCAAAGGAGCTTCTTCATTTTCCCAGAAATACCAAGGCCTCATTTCTGGAACCAAACTTTTTTTTTTTACTGGTTCCTGCCTTGTTGAATCAGCATATTTGGCATAGGGTACGTCTGGAAGCCCTCACTACACCAGAACTTCTAAGAACGGCCTCACAAAGCACTTAAGCTTCAAAGGAGAGATCACGTTAGGAGCTGGTGTTGGCACGGCTTCCCTTAACTCCCCAAGATACAGTCGATCAGCAGACGTGTCCGGAGCAGCCCCGACACTGGCCACTCTTAGTTCCCATCTGAAACGAGCAGCACGGGGCGTGTTGCACCATATGATTGGGCAGGAAGGCGGGAGGAGCGTGTCACTTTCGTAATACACAACTGAGCATTGGGAGAGCATTCTAATGTTCTAATAATATACATGACAGGAAGGGGTACATTCAGTGACTAGAAAAACAATGAAAAAAGACTCAAAGCGCTGTCTGGGTATTATATGAGCACCCTCTAAGGAAGCAGTCTTTATTTGCATTTTAAGAGTGAACACATGAAAAATGCTGCAACATGGACAAAAAAGCTCGGTCCCTTTTTAACTGACTTCCTGGATAAAGTCAGAGACACCAGCAAGCAGCACAATGGAATGCAAATAAAAGATTACTATGATTCACCTTAGTAAACGATGTGGCCGGACAGCAGCCATTTCCAAGAAGTGTCCTTACTCAAGGGTAAATACTAAACAAATTGCCAAGGTGTGTGTTTGAAACAAATGTGATGCTGAATATACTGGCCTCGTGTGTGAAGAAGGGAATTTTGGTTAACCATGACATAAAAGGCAGATGGTTATGTGGACTCAAAAGCACAATTCTTTGTGATTGGAACTTTTACTGGCAATGACAACTGTATGATCAGAGTTCAACTGGAACAGTACTTTCTCTTCCCATCCCAAAAGAAGCTCAACAGATAGTAAACTGAGGCAAACAGGCGAATATTGTTTACCAGGTCATTTCAGTGCAGCCTGTGGAATGAATACAAGGCTGAAGTGAGGGTGCCTCAGGTGGATTCCCCAGGGTCCTATATGTTGTGCGATGGTTATTTACAGAAGTGTTAGACAAAATAGTTAACTACTAAAGTATCCAAAAAGGCCTGAGAAAAATCTGGTTAAACTGTATAACCTTGTATTCTACTGATGGGAGTAGTCATTTTTATATCTTTTAAAAATATAATAAAAGATTCTGTTAAAAAAATATATTTATCCGGAAAGATGTTGATTTGAAGTCTAAAAAGCAATGTGGAATCCTCATTTTCCCTTTTGAATCCAGGGCCATTGAGTTCTGTTTGTAGTTCCCTTTTAACTTCCACCCCTTCCTCTCCATGAGCCAGGGAGCATGTAGGGGTCTTCCCGGGCCTCTATATGCACGTCCTGTACTAGAGGCAGCCTGGAACACTCACATTTGGTTTGGTTCTATGCTGTTCTGGTATTTTGGACAGCCTGCCCACTTCAAGAACAAAGCTCAGGTTCTCCTCCCTGCTTCTTCAGGGCCAGGATTAGCTGCCTTGGATTTCACCTGGAGGATCGTTCCTGCTGTCAAAATAATGCCTTTACAAATTCAAATCAGATCTCTCAACAAGTGGAGTGAGGTTGGTTTGAAACTATTAGTAATTTTTAAGGCTAAGGCAACATCTGTGGTTATTAGTACATCTTAATATGATGCAAATAGTTAACCCTAATCTAAAATAGATCCTTTACGTATCTCCTCTTTAATTTTAGCTGAGGGTGAAAGGAATGGAATATGGTGGAGAGGAGGAGAAGTGACAGTATCCTAGAAACCCTGTAAAAATAAAAGAGTAGATCGGCATAGATTATCCATTTCTTTGGTGAAGTGTAAAGAAGTATCTCATAAATTTTCATAAACCACACTCTACAAAGGCTGCTGTTCTCACATATAAAAGCACCCTGACTCTGCAATAACTTGTTTGGTTATCACTCCTTGGTAAAAATTAATCTACAAACCTCCAGGGATTGGGGTTTTTGTCTAAAGCTGGTAGTAAAGATGTGACCTGCAAGCCAATACAGCTAATGAAAAGTGACGATGCTCTCCTCCCTAGCCTGGAGATGGGGCCTGCCTGTCCCCAGCCCCTCCACCGGGGAGTGTCGTGGAGGAGCTTGGAGTCCCTGGTCCTGCACCTCTGCGTAAAGAAGGGGACAGCTGCCTTCTGCTGTGTACATATAATGTACAGTCTCTTCAGCCCTAAGGCCCTGGTGACACAGCACTCGACTGCAGCCCAGACCTCTGCTTTGTGCAGTGTGTGGGCAGAAAGGTCTATTTCTCCGTCAGAGACAGCTGTAAGACTTGCTGGAGCTCCGCCTCCTCCTCCCGTAGCCGCAACTCCTGCTCCTCCAGCTCTTTAGCAGAGAGCTCCATGGCCAGCTGCAAGTCACTATCAAAACGGCTTGTCTCATTTGAGGCACCAGGGCACAGGCCTTCCGAGCTGGGTAAGGAGGCTTTCCTGGATGGCCCTGAGTTGGAAAAAGAGGGGAAAAAGAAACAGTGATAACCCTCATCATCATGGTAGCAGCAGCAACTACATTCTTAACTGCTTACCAAGTGCACACTGTGCCAGGCACTTTATATGCTCTCTATGTGCATGATGCCTCTCAATGCCACATAACTCTGGGCGTAGGTACTATGACAACTGGAAGCTCAAAGAGTTAAAAAACCTGCTCAAGATCACTCAGCTACTAATTAATGAGGCTAGGAACTGAACCTGGACATTATTTAAAGCAAAACTCAAGTTCTTTAACAGATTTTTCACATATGCCCAAAAGTACAGGAAAAACGCTTCATAAAATGAACCTTTCTAAATTCCCCCCTTTTAAAAAAAAAAAAGTCTAATCATCCCTGTGGCTCTTCCCTAAAATCATCATCCTTTAAATTATATAAACTTCCATGAGGGCATCTAGACCCTGTGTGATCTATTATACAGTCTTCTCAGGTCAGACCAAGCAAAAAACATTTCGTCAGGGCCTGTCAGCCAATGACTCGGCCTGTAAACAAGTCAGCAATTCTATCACCCATTCCTGGAAATTCAGCCACCAAGAGATTAAATCTATTTTTAATAAATAACTGCCAGAAGAGGAAGAAGGAGAGCTAACACTTTGTCAAGTCTCTCCTGCCAGGCACTGTGTTGCATACACAGGCGCCTGTGCCAACCTCAGTTTAATCATCAAGAGCCATGTCATCACCTCTCATACTGGGAGTCGTAGGCATGTGTCTCACTGATCCCTCCATTCGAAGCTGGTTCCTAGGAAAAACAAAATAGATGACATGAATACCTCTTAGAAGAAAGAGTGTCATACTGATAAGAAAATGAAAACAGTGAGAACAATAAAAATATTGACATGTTCTTATTTAGTGCTATGTGAAAAACTAACAGGAATTTGAGTTATCTCTAAAATGACACCTGCATGTCAGGTAGTATTATGGTACACTATCCCAATGAACCACTTTTCATTCTTGACACAAAAGTCAATTTAAAACAGCTAACCTTGGGCAAAATTTAAATGAACAAAGCAGGTTAATATTCTGGAGCAAGATTAGAACACATACTTCAATATAGTCATGTGCCAGGGTTTAGTCAAAGACGGACTGTATATAATGGTGGTATATAACACAGCCTCGGTATGTAGTAGACTATACCATTCTAGGTTCGTGTGAGTGCACCCTATGATGTACATACAACAACAAAATTGCCTAACCACACATTTCATATCCCCATCGCCCACCATTAAGTGGCACATAACTGAATTTGCCATCTATGACTCTGGCTACTCCCCTTTGCAAATTGATGGTCAACCAGGTTTATGCAGATATTGGAGGAGGAGGGGAAGCTCACCTATATTGAGAAAGAAAAAGCATACAGGGCTGACAGTAATGTCCAGAGGCTGGGTCTTCTCCCAGGAGGCCTCCCAAAGGGACTATGACAATTCTGGGGTCTGGCCACTGGCACAGCAGCCTCAGAAAACTGAATGGCCCAAGAATGGGTCCATAGGAAGGGGATGAGAAGGGCTCACATTACCTAGCTCTGAAGCTCAAGAATGAAGCCAGAATGTCAAAATCCTGAGCTGGGGAAAGCCACAGGTGGGAAAGGATGGAAGAGGTTGATGAGGGGGGGAGAACCTCAATCCCCAGACTGTCCCCAGCAGGTGAGGCCCGAGGAGGAACCACATCAGAAGACAAAAGGCAACCTGTTCTTCTGCTGGTCTGTCCTGTCCTTAGCTCTACTTTTAGCTAGAGACTCAAGAGTTTGGGATTCTACCCCTTACAACAGAATAAACATCTGAGTGAAAAAAAAATAACAAAGAATCAACCAACATTTACATCACACCCCTTACAGAGCAACCGCAACACATCGATTGGTTTCCTTGGGGATAAAGTTGAAATTAAAATCTGCATAACTTCATAGGAGACTACTGAGACATAGATAATATTCTAGGAAAAAACAATGGTGCAAACTAGCATAAATTTGCTATTTACATACTAGAATTTTATATAGCGTCCTCTTGAAAGATGCATGATTATTAGCTACATGGTGAATATGAAGAAAAGGAAAGTCAGGACACATGTTGTGAATGATGCTGATGGGCTATACAAATTATATGAGCTAATGTCTCACATAATAAGCTTTGTAAAAGACCAGGTGTATAAAATACAAAATAATCTCAGTTGATACCATAAATATACCAAACTTGCTATTTAAAGTAAGTCTTTCAGGTTAGTTAAAAACCGAGGCCAAATTAGAGGGCCTGACATTTATTCTGATAAATGTACCTGGCTCCTGCTGGATTCCAGTAAGCTCTGCTGGATGGCAAACTGCATTATCTCATAATCTTCATCCTGCAAATGCACGTCTCTGCATTGTCTTGAACGTGGGTAAGATTCAGGAATTTCCAAACACAGACTGATCAACCTCAAAAGTTTGTGATCGGGGAAGCTGAAATACAAAGGATGACAGTCTAGTGCTTGAGTCAGTAAAATAAATTTCCACTTGGACTTCGTATAAACATTTTCAAATTAAAAAAAAAAAAGAAAAGAATTTAAATGATTAAAACAAGTTTTGCAACTACGTGAGAGATTTTGAGGAACAATAATCTTGACAGACTCAGCCAACATTATACTTCATGGTAAAAACATAAAACTTTCCCTCTAAGATCAGGAACAAGGCAAGGCTGTCCACTATTGCCACTGTTATTCGATATAACATTGGAGTCCTAGCAAATGCAATCAGGCAGAAAGACATCCAAAGGGGAAAGACAAAAGTCCAACTGTCACTATTTGTGGATGACATGATTTCTCTATATAGAAAACCCTAAAGACTCCACAAGAACACTGCTAGAAAACAATAAGCATATACAGTAAAGTTTCTAGATACAAAATCAACATTCAAAAATCTGTAGCATTCCTATACTTGAATAATGAAATGTCAGAAAAAGTGGAAAAAATAATTCCTTTTGCAATTGCAAAAAGATAAAATACCTAAAAATAAATTTAACGAAACACAAGGTCCTATATAATAATGAAAACTACAAGACCCTATTAAAACAAATCGAAGAAGATACAAAGAAATGGAAAGATTGTCTGTGTTCTTGGAAGAATCAACATAGTTAAAATGACCATATTACCTAAAGCATTATACAGATTTAATGCAATCCCATCAAAATCTCATCAGCATTTTTTAAAGAAATAGAACAAAAAAATCATCAGATTTGTATGGAAGCACCTGAATTGCCAAAGCCATCCTGAGAAAAAAGAACAAGGCTGGAGACATCACTCTGCCAACTTCAAATTATACTACAAAGCGAACGTAATCAAAATGGTATGATACTGGCAGCAAAGCAGACACACGGACCAGCAGAACAGAATTGAGAGTCCAGAAGTAATCCCATATGTATATGGGCAAATAATTTTCGACAAAAAAGCCAAAAACATACAGTGGAGAAAGGAAAGCCTCTTCAATAAATGGTGCTGGGAAAACTGGAAGCCACCTGCAAAGAATGAAACTAGACTGTTGTCTATCACCACACACCAAAAATTAACTCAAAATGGATTAAGGACCTGAATATAAGACCTGAAACAATAAAATGCATAGAAGAAAACATAGGAACTAAACTCAAGGACCTTGACTTAAAAGGATTTTATGAATTTGACCTCAAAAGCAAGGGAAGTAAAACTAAAAATAAATGAATGGGACTACATCAAACTAAAAAGCTTCTGCTCAGCAAAAGAAATTATCAAAGGTAAAGAGACAACCATTCAAATGAGTAAATATATTTGCAAGCAACACCTCTGAGAAGGGCCTAATATCCAAAATATACAAAGAACTCATACAACTCAAACAACAAAAAAACAAACAATCCAATCAAAAAATTGGGCAGAGGACCTAAACAGACACTTCTCCTAGAGGACATACAAATGACCAACAAATATATGAAAAGATGCAACATCGCTAGCTATTAGGGAAATACAAATGAAAACCACAATGAGATACCATCTCCACCTGTTAGAATGGCTATAATCAACAGGACAAGCAATAACAAATGTGGAGAGGATGTGGAGAAATAGGAACCCTCATACACTGCTGGTGGGACTGCAAATGGTACAGCCACTTGGAAAACAGTATGGAGGTTCCTCAAAAAACTAAGAATTGATCTAATCATATGATCCAGCAATCCCTCTCTGGGTATTTACCCCAAAGACTTGAAAACCCATATCCAAAAAGATATTTGCACACCAATGTTCATCGTTATTCACAGTGGCCAAGACATGGGAGCAGCCAAAGTGTCCTACGACAGATGATTGGCTAAAGAAGCTGTGGTACATATATATAATGGACTATTCCTCAGCCATAAGAAGAGATGAAATATTGCCATTTGCGACAACATGGACGGACCTCAAGATGATCATGCTAAGCGAAATAAGCCAGACAAAAAAGCTGAAAATCACATGATATCACTTATATGTGGGATATAAACCTAAAAAGCAACAAAGATCAGGACTAACAGAGACTCATAGACATGGACTATACACTAGTGGTTTACCAGAGTGTAGGGGGTGGGGGAAGAAGGGGGAGATAGATGGGGTAAAGGGGTCAAATATAGGGTTTTGGGGGAGGGTGAACTGGGTAAAGGAGATCAAAAAATATGGTAGCTGAAGGAAACGAGACTTTGGGTGGTAAACACAATAGACTATACAGATGTCAAATGACAATGTACACCTGAAAATTATATAATTGTATTAACCAATGTTACCCCAATAAACTTAAATAAAAATTGAAATAAATAAAATCAGGATTGAAAGAGGAGAAATAACTATGGATTCCATGGAAATATAATAAATGAATGAATGAATGAAATAAAATAAAGTGATCTTGACAGAGAAAAGTACCAGAACGTTGCTTTTTCTTTTTTGCCCTGAATATTTTTTTAGTAATAAAATTAATGTATAGTCATATTAAAAATACAGAAGACTACAAAATGAAAAGTGAAGAGCTCTCCTCCTGCACCTATCTCGTATTTTCAAGATTCCAGCAGTAATTCATATGTCCTTTGAGGAATGTAATGTGTACACACAGTCACGCTAATGTCTTTTTATTTTTTTATTATGAAATATAATAAATATATAAGAGTGTGTGTGTGTGTGTGTATATATATATATATATATATATATATATCCGTAAACTGAAAGTAATATAAAACAAAACACCTGTGTACCTCTAGCCTAAGACACAGAACACTACTCACCACCATTTTTAAAAACTGAAAACGATTCAATTATATTTATGTATACTAGCAATGAGTAATAGGAACAGAAAAGTGAAGGTACTAAATCCATTTACGGCAGAATCCAAATATTAACTGAATTAATGGCAAAGGAGCCTGAGGAAATTTGGGGTGACAGAAACGTTCTTTATCTTGATTGCGGTGGTGGTTACATAGGTGTACACATTTGTCAAAATGCATTGACCTGTCATACTTAAAATGGGAGCATTTTACGTATATACATTACACCTGAATAAAGTTGTTTACGACTATGATATCTTTTAAATACAAGTGGGGTCATACAGATTCTCAAAGTTCTTTTTTTTTTCAGTTAATCTAAACTAAATCTAAACTTTCCTTTATTCAACACAGATCTACTTCAGAAGATACTTTAATTTCAAAACAAATTAGTATAATAGCTAACAAATTTTTTTTTAAAAGAATCTCAAAACATAACTTCTCTTACCGGAATCTTGACCTGAATCGGCCTGGGTCCCTTCCACATTTTGAGATACAGTTTCTTCAGCAGTGCTACAGCCATTAACATTTCCAAATGTAATTCGTGCATTTAAGACATGAAACAAGGGAATTTCTAACAAAATAAAAGCTTGTATAAATACACTTTGCTGAGAATGATAACAGCCGCCATTAATAATTAACCGTGAGTACTTACTATGCCAATGCTTTCTATAAATATGATTTCATTTAATCCTTATAAGAACCCTTCCCAATATACAGAGGAAACAGATTCAGAGAGGTTGAGCAACTTTTCCTAGGTCTCAGTGAGAGCCAGGATTGAAGTGTCATGAATGTACGACTATCCAAAATGTAAATTCCTCTCAAGTAATATGTACTGTATATGGTATTATATATACTAGTTCAGGCCCATCAAGGATCTTAGTGTCAATTACCTTCTTCAATTAACTACTGAATTTAGGGTTCCACTTAAGTTGGGTCTTATATTAAAATGATGACTGTGTCACATTTTTTATGCATTTTTAGATCTGTCGGCAACATCAATAAAATAGAACTAATGGTTGGGGAATCTCCTAATTTTGGTATGCAGAATGAACCAAGAATCATGACACTTTAAACCAAATTAATCTAGAGGATAACTCTGACTTCAATTATGTCTATTGTACGCTACTTTTACCGAAAATGCTCCAATGCCCTAAAGCACATCTTGTCACCACAAAAAGGGCAGGACCTACAATGCTCCTGTGGCTCCCATAACCATACCTATTTTAACAGAAATCCAGGTGGGAACTCTAGCTTGATGAAGTCTCTCAGTCTTGCAAAATGAGTGCTAGTTCTGGCCATCAGGTCGATGATGGGGATGACCTGCTCCACGAGAGAGAGAGGAATTCTTCACACATCCACAGCGTTGCTTTAAACCTGCAGGATTGGACCAATACGAGACTGAGGCACCTCCACCAGATGGGGAAATGAATTCTATACAGTAGGCTACACAACACCAGCTTCCCTACTCCAGCCTTCCCAGTTATCTTACATCGCATAATTTGAAGCTGGGAAGGAACTAGGCCCCAGGAGGAATTCAGATCACTCCAGAATCGGCCAGTCAGGAAAATGGCCTCCACTACAACCTCCTCCAAGAACCTAAACTGACAGCAAGCATAAAGACACTGCAGGCTAGCGGAAACAATTTCATTTAATCAGCTGAAGCTTGTTGACAGTAAAATAAGGAATTCTTATAGCCAATCTATCTCCCACCTGGAGAAAGGCTAATAAGATGGGCAATCTACTGTTAGCTTTTGTCAAATAAAGGTTAAAATTTTTTAAGAGAGAGGACAGAAGAATGAAGATGACACCATAAGATAGCACAATTCTGTAACAATCCATAAGCTGAAAATGACCGCTGAATCTCTTACTTTTGTGTTCTAATCGTCAGCTCTTTCGGTCTCCCGATGTCCCTGTCTCTCAGATCAAACTCTTCGTTGAAGTATTCATCAGGAGTGATGGCTGTGGGGTTTGTTTGCGGTGGCACATTCTGTGGTGGGGTCCTGCCGATCCAGAACTCAGGGGAATCAGAAATGACAAGTGATGCTCCAAACTGGAGGCCTATGGCACTCAGTCTCTGAGGTGGACATGTTAACCAGCTACATATCAGAAAGTTCTAGCCTTAACTTTTTTTATTAAGTTACTGCACAGGATAAGAAAATCTAAAGACATGTAAGTCTCATGGATTTCTCCATTTCAAAATATTTCTCCACTCTACTTTATATTTTTATCTCCTGATTATAGAAATGATGAGAGAGAAATATATGAACGCATGTGAGATCTAGAAGACTTGGGGTTTAAGTTCCAGCTCTATCACTCTCTAGCTTGTGACACCGGAAAGGTTTCATTTCTCCAACCCTCAGTGACATCCACTGTAGCAATTTCATATAGTTATTGTGAGGATCAAGTCAGAAAATGTTTGTTAAGGTGCTCTATTAAAATAGAAAGTCCTGAATCTTCTTTATGTTCCATTTTTACAGATCCCAGTTCATAACAGGTAAGAGAGAAAGCAACTGATTAACCATGACCCTTCCTATAATATCTTTATTTTCAAAGACCTGCTTATCTAATTCTCTTCCAAGACAGGATCTCAAATTCCCTCTTGGGAATATTCATTAGCCTTTTCAGATAAGAGTGGCTTGCTCAGTAAATGCCATCCCAAGCACAGAAAAGTCATCTCCTTTCTTTAAACTGCACTGAAAATGTTACATAGTTAGGAGATCATGAGCAATAGGAGCAAAGGCCCAGTTCTGTAACCACAGAAACCTCACTTAAGGACCTCCCTGAAACACCCATTTTATGGTTATAAATTACCCCCACATCCTAAGGCACAAAGGCCATAAAAGCTACTGGCTTAAACCAGCAACAAACAGGTTTGCACACAAGTACTACCCTAACCTGCCCTTAACCTCAGCCTCATTATACCATCATTATAATAGTATGCCTATGTCTAGAAGTTCATTGAATCTAAAACACTGAAATTCTGGGTAAGCGCATGCTCAATAGGCAAAGGGTTATATAATAGCCAGCTGTCCATCAAAATGACTTCACATGCCAGTCATCCAGCATCACCCTAGTAACCTCCCATCACAGCCCAAATATAAACAGACCTTCCCACTTACACACTGTTACAGCCCTCTTCACTGTAACCCACATCTCCCTTGGAGCATACTCTTATCTTTTGTCTTTTCACCTTCCGAATTCCATGGGGCTGCAGGCTTCCTTGTGTGGCCCGTCTCCTTCTAAAAATGTACTTTCAACAAATCTTACTTTCCTAAATCTTGCTGACCTGTAATTCTTTATTGAGTTGGCAGGGGGGAACCAAGGACCCTCACCATGCCACTGGGGCAATGGTGGATTTCACATCACCGTGTGCGGTAACAAAAGCTCATTGCTTCTACTTACCCTTTGAGCACCAAACTGGTGTTCCACAGTTCCCAGCAGAGATTCCAGTGGGTTCCTGTCCGCTACAGAGTAAGGAAAAGTTTAATGCCTGAAATGATACTTTACTTTTGACTATAGAAAAAAAATTCTCATCATATTTTAAATTTTCTGATCCAAACGACCTACATTAAGAAATCCATTTATGGACAGGCTGATGCCAAAATCACGCACAATAAGCATCAGCTAATTTATCCTTTGTAGGACACTTTTTTATTAGCTCTCTAAACTAGAGGTACAGCGGTTACAAGAATTAAGGCAGAACAGGAGAAAGAGCTTGGATGCAGGAATGAACCAGATCTGGATTCCAATTCTCACATTGGCCGGTCACTGCCCATGTGTCCCGGGCCTCAGTTTCCTTATCTGTCACACCGTAGGCACTGCTCCAAAGGTTTCCATGTAGTAACTTATCTAATCTTCCCAATAACTCTAAAGAAGGTCTGGGAGCACCTCCATTTCACTTTTGAAGAAACTAAGGCACAGCGGGTAGGTAACCTCTCAAGGCCACAGAACTGGCCAGTGAAGGAGTTGGGATATGGCAACCATGTATTGGCAACATTTGGCTCAGAGCCCAAGTTCTGTTCAAATCTTTCATCATGATAGTTTGGACGAAATCACTCATTCCAGTAATAAATATTCTCCAACATCTTTATCTACCTTTTCAGTCAAATTCAACAATGGTTCTTCATAACATATAAACAAGCCCTCATGAATGGCTTTCAGCACAGCTAAAGCCAACTACCTCAAGAATGAGTCAGACTAAGAAAATATAAAAAACGAAGTCAGGGTTAGGATTAGCACCACTCCATCATGTTAATCCCCAAACTCAACAAAACCAACAAAAGTTCCCTCCAGGCTTAAAAAAGGGGGTGGAGGGAGAATTACCTTTATATCTCTTTTTTTCTTCCTCGGTTAGATGTTCTGTCCGGATTTTGGTTATCACGCTCACATTGTTTACTGTGTAAACCTTGAGAAACGTGTGCAAGAGAAAACAGTGACACAGGGAATCAAAACTCAAAAAATAAGCATAGCAAAAGCAAGAATGCTGAAGCCACACACACACACAAAAAAAAAAATCCAGCAAAATAAAAAATGAGAAATGGTTAACAATCATTAGGATCCTTCAGAGAAAATACACTAGCGATCAGCTTAGAAATGCATCAGCAATCACTCTGCATCTCTGAGAGTTTTACATACTGAGGAGTTAACAGTGACAGGCTGCATCTTCCTAATTGCCCTTCTTGTTGCTAACCACTCTCAAAGAATGTCCTCCAATGTAACCCTCCCTGCTGGATTTCTATTTTGCTAAGGTACCCAAACCTTCCTCGAGTAGTGCTACTGATTTGTGGTCATCTTATAATAGGGCTGACTTAGACAGCCATCTGCTGGACAGAAGGAAACAGAAATGAACACTAGGTTCTCTACACAGATTAGACAAACAACCAGCAAGTCACTATTTAAAAGGTATGCTATATTGACAAAAATCATTTTAACTGCTAAAGCAGATGCTCTGTTATCAAGGTTGACTGGAGACTATGGGGGTCTGAAAAATCAAATATCTTAGTTGACACAGAATTAGCTGTATCTTCCATACATGGTTCAGGCAACACACACAGCAGTGGAACTACTGTTACTGAATGCACCTTGCTGAGCATGATGTAAGCTCTCTCCTAGCTCAGAGGTCACCAGAGGATTCTGCAGTGCCTGGCTCCAGCACCATGAGCCATCAATCCCCACTACACTGTAGGGCCAAGGAAGGGCCAGGAAACAGAGCTTTCCAGTGGACAATGCCAGCTGTCCTCTCCACTATGACAACTATGTTCTAAATTCACTGATATCACGGAAGTGGGCAATAAGCCTATTAGTTACTATTAGGCTATGATATCACGGAAGTGGGCTATAAGCCTATTAGTTACTATTAGGCTGACTTAAAAAAATGGAGACTCATAAAATAAAAGTTCCTTTACAATTTTTTAAACGGGGATTATTAAAAAATATGAACCAGCATGTTAAGTCTAATCCTTTCTCTTTCCTTCTTTCCTTTTTCTTTTTTTTTAAAGAATTAGGGAATTACAATGTCTACTAGGACAGCTGGTAACTGTACTCATTTCTCTACAACACTGCTTTTCTTTGGCATGACTAGAGACCTCCTCAGGACTTGCTATCCCATTTTCTGAAAGTCAAATAAGATAAAAATCCAAGTGAGAGACACACTAGACAGTACTTAGTCCCCAGAGCATCTCCATGGCACAGATGCATGAAAAAACTATCTGAACAGACTCCTCATTTGCATAGAAGCTACATAACTATATTAAATCTTATTTTAAGAGTTTCCTTTTACCTTTGCTTCGTAACCATTAACAACTTCTGCTTTATCTGTCCTCCAGCCCAGAATCCGGATTTAGTTCTGATAAAAAGTGAACACCACAAATTTCTACATGTACAATATGCCATTCAGATTTATCCCTGCAGCCTTTATAGTTTTTTCCCCCAGCTTAAGTTAGTGAAGGACACTTGGAAATTATGGTCTGATTGTCCACAAAAGGATGTTATCAATGAGAAATGGCTTAAGCAACCCCCTGCCCCTCCCACAGTTATTAATCAATTTGCCTCACCCCTGGCAAAGAAAACCTGCATTCTTGGCTTCTTTACAAAAACTGCCAGCATAGGTAACAAAGATGGTGGCAATTACTGGACAACTGTCCTAAAAAAGTAAGTGAAGATGACCAGTGTCCAAGGGCTCACCACAAGGGGGCACGTGGGTCAGAGCGTTTATCTGGGTCACCTTAACTATGAGCACAGATGACAGCAGCTCTGTCCCCATAAGCGGCTGGATCTCAACCGGGGAATTCTTAGAACAAGTTGGCACAGACCATCCTGCTCCTAGGGAGAGAGTAGGTGGGGCAAGAACTCATCACTGGGGTGAGCTGCTTGGAAAAGCCATTAATGCCTGCAAAATGCCTTGGGAGTCAAGCATTTTATCAGGTTTGGTGCAGCAGGGGGAAAGAATGTTAAAAGCAGTTTTTCAGCCCAGCCTTTGATCCCAGTTCTGTGGAATTGCTTTTACATTAGCCCAACATTCCAGCAGCAGCTGCATCATTGCTAAAGTGCCCCAAAACCCAGTTATTCCACTCAACACACTCCTGGAAAAAATTCATTTAGGGACCAAGACCAGCCAAGACGCTCTGATTCTTTTCAAGCAGCTCACCCTGGGAAATGCTACCATTCACAGGGGTGCCCTGACCAGAATGCCCCTTTGTCTAGGACATCACATCCTAGCTCCACTGTGACTGCTGCACTTGGCCCTGTATACGGCAACGTCTGCCTTCTGCTCTGACCCTGGAGTGAAGTCAAACATCACACAGGAAGCTCCGGGAATAGTGATAGGTTAGCCAAGTCACAAAGAAGATATGCAATTATTTGCATATTGCATTTCCAGTATGCGCTTCTTCTAATGGGATCTGGTCAATGACATTAGGTCAGATGAGGTATATGAGTTTTATGTGTATTTTATAGCCCATTAGAGAAAGGAGGGACCAGAGCTTTAATTTTCCTACTAGTTATCCAGTGAATGCACCATGACTCACAGAGGAAAAGAAAGGAATCCTAAAAGATTATACAAACTGCTGGCTATCTCCAACAAGCATTTCAGAAACAAAATTATCCTGTGGTGCAGGGGGCTAGGAACCACACTCAACTGACTAAAAAACCAGAGTCCCCTCTTAGTCATCAATAATTGAAAATTGAGATACTCCTTTTGGTTCACGAATTCAATCCTCAGTTCCCTGGCTTTCACTTGAGATTTCAGCATGGGAAATAATCCTTTTCTGGCACACAGTCATCCAAGGTACCAAAAGATCACTAGGTCTGCTCCACTTTATCTTTCACATATGCTAAGAAAACAGGGCCGCACTCTTCTCCCTGGGGACCACCAAGCTCCTCACTCACCTCCACCTGCTCACTCACCTCCACTTGCTCTACCCGCACCCTGGCTGTCCTGATCCCTTTTCCATTCCCACTCGCTGATAGTTTAGCTTTCTGGTGTTTTTGTTTTGTTTTTTGTTTTGAAAATTAAAGAATTTATTTTGGAGGCTCTTCAATAATGATGCGAGACACTAAATTCCATGCAGTAGAGGCATCTCCTTAGCCATAACCTGAACAATTACCAACCCAGATAGCAATATCCACTAGTCTGGCACCAATTCCTTCACAAAGTCCTTCCACTACTCTGCCATCTTGACTGAATGTTCTCTGGACAATTTAATTATTAAACTCAATGTCTACATGCTGGTTTAAAACCAAGATCCCAATAACTTCTTGGTCTCGATTCATTTTACATGCTGAGGCATCTGAAGATGCTAGAACAACCAGTTTCCCTCTGCCTATCCCCATGAGACTACCACGCCAAAGGCCACTTAACAGGCACTGTGGCTTGGAGGCTGCTACACAACTTGTTTAAGGTAGGAGGAGCATAATATTTCAGAGAAGAGAAAAATCCAAACTGCAACCAGAGGGTATATACTAGCAGACCAAAAAGTCATGCAGGAAGGTATTGACTTGCAAGCCCCAAGCCCCACGTAACAGATTAGAAGAAAGAAATGGATAAAAAATGACTAATGTAAAAGAGTCACATCTTCCAGATATAACCCCATGAACACACACACTTCCTGTAAGCAGTGGGTATGCACACTCTTTTACCAGCAAGCCTCACACTCAACAGTGGCTCGAATCCTTACTCAATGCATAAGAAACTCACTAATCACATAATTGAATCCTGAGCACCACAAAATAAAACAACTATCTTCTAGAAATTCTCTCTGAGCAACCCACTATCGGTTGCAGAAGGAGGGTTAGCTTGAACCATCTAAAAGCCTTGCGGTAATACAAATTCAAAATATGACCTAGTCCTCGGGACAAATGGAATGTGCCATTTCCCATGTACACTGAGTGGGTAACAGCCAGTAACCATCACACTCTTTGTAAATTACACTGAAGAACAATGACTAGCAACTCTGCTGATGAACTAAAGGGACCAGTGGCTCTTCTGATGACAAATTAAAACTGTGGACTTAAGAGACTTCATCTCTAAATTCACATTGTTTTGTTTTTTTTTCTTTCGGCTGAGGAAACGGAAACCCTGATAGATGAAGCCACTTGCCCAAAGCCGCACAGTTAGATAGCAGCCCTGCTGCTGATGCTCGGTTATCTAACTTGTTGCTATGGCTGGGCTGCAGCAGTGAGGGGAGGCTCTTCCACCCTCCAGCTTTGAAAACTGAGCCCTAAACTGAAGTGCCCTTCCTGTCTGCAGAGGCATATGATTAAGCTTCGATACGTCCTCCCAAGACCTTTCCAGATAAAGCCAGTCAGTCCCTCAACCTTGCTGTCCCTGGAAGACAGTGGCTGTCACAAGGCAAGGCCAGTGCGAGAAGGGTGGAGATGGGGCACCGACCCTGCCTCAGGACGGTGCCACTACCAAAGCAGCAGCACACGTGATGTTCTGGGTTTCTCTTCTGCTGCAAACAAATATCCTAATTTCACAGCTCGATCTAAATTAGAAGAAAAGGGCACTTAACAAGTCTTATGTTTGACTCAGTAGAAAACACGGCTATATTAATAGATATTATATTGGAAACGAAGAAAAGAAAAAGAAAAAAGAAGACAGTTATTTATCAAGAGAAAAGAAAGTCTATATCCAGGATAGTACTGTCCATGTTAGCTCATGTTATGCAACTTTGGTGTACAGAGAGCTGGAATGTGACATCCTAGGCAAACACTCGGGGCTCTTACGGATTCCCTGGGCTCTGTGTGTTCTATAGTAGAAACAGTCAGGCTAACAGCCATGACAGCCTCTGCTTCCCTCACAAAGGCCCTACACACCTCTGCACGGCCCACAGGCAGATGACCAGAGACAAGGCAGATGATCAGAGACAGTGCTCTCATTTGGGTTAACCGAGACACAGACCTCTCCAGAGGTTTCTTCAATTAGAGTCTGGAATAGAACGACTCCAGACTCTTGCTCTAAACTATTAGAGAACTACATTTAACTATAAGTTAAGTATCAATTTGACTAACATCACATTCAATACTGGATCAGTTCTAGCTTCTGGAAACTCAAAACTTCAAGGTTTGGGACTAGAGAGTCTTATGGATCCCCAAATACCAAAACAAAAAGAAAATTCAAGTAAAGTCCATTAGAAAGGGCCCATAAAGAATATGAAGATATTTCTCCAAGATTAACCAATGTGCTACAAAAATGAGATATGATGGAGGATATGAGCTATGGTTTCTATTTGGTTAGAGCAGAGATCAAATTTAAAACCCACTGGTGCTTAAATTGCCATATTTGAAAAATCCCAATCTACCCATAATTTCCAAACAATATATACACGCCACTAAAGAAGGCAGCAAAGGAACAAGACATTAAAATGCCGAACCTAAATTTGTACCTTTCAAAAGCAATACTTTTAGTATCAAGGTTGGTGTTAATGACTGGGCTTGTGAGCCGCCTCTCAATCTCCCTGCCTGTTGGCTTCATCAAGTCCAGAGTGAGGCGTTCCATTTCCTGGGAAAGATCAAAGTGTTCAGTGGTGACCACTTTATCATCATGGTTGACTTCCATCAGCTCTGCCCAGTTGTCTGTTAATGGAACCAAGGATGTAAGTAAGCACAATGGTAGGAAGATACAAAAAGAAGAAAGCCTCATGTGTTCAAATGCATCACCTTTCCAATCACCCCTCCCACCAAGTGCCATCTGATAAAACCTAAAGACTATTAATTATCGATTACCTACTTTGCATAGGAATTATCTGGCCAGCTTTTCATAACTCATAGGAGTTCCTGGGCCATCTTCCCCAAAGATGCAGACAATTAAAATAATTGGCATTGTTAGTGGCACATTTATTTGTGTACTTTTTTAAATACATAATTACATAATATAAAGTATTTGTGCAAAACACTGAGTAAGCCATGCCATTTCACACCCTTCATTAAAAGTGTCATGCCTGATTATGGAGGGAATATACAGAGATACAAGACAGAGTCTTGTACTCATAGGCTCTGGAACGTGAGACAAACACAGGTCAAGAGGCTAAGTGTTGAGTGGTAAATGATAAATACAAAAGAACTATGTAGACAAATAAGATAGGATTGAGAGGTGAATAGTTAATAATAATAACCAAAAAACGCCCGAGAAAGGATCAGATAAGACACATGAATGTGAACACATGTTGATGGTTCAAAGTCACTCTGTAACTGAGCATGAGCAGTGATTACTACAACAGAATCACTCACCTTCTCCCTTAAATATAAAACTACGCCTCCCTCTTATCCAGCTCATGTTCTCAAATCCCAGCAACGTGATATCAACACGCAGTTTGGCACCACTTTTCCAAATGCGACAGACATCATTCGGGCATATTCTGGAAACCAAGGGCACTGGAGAAGAGAAGCGCACTACTCAGAAAAACCCAAGGTCAAGCGGAACATCCAGGTCCCAGAAATTGGGATTCTGACTTTAATGAAAGGAAAAGAGTGGCAAGATGGTGACCATCACATAGAACTGGGCTTGGCTCCCACACTTTGACATAGGAATCAGTCTTAAAAATAAAAACGGACCTTCTGTGATATAGCTCTTTATAAAAGTGCAGATCTATGTCTTGTCCAGAGAAAACTCGAAATGAATTTCCTAAGAGTATTCTCAGTCCCAAAATGAACCCCTATCATTGAGTGCCACCTGGCCTTTCATTCACAAATGCTACTTTGCCATATGGCCGCAGCCTACCACATTGTCATATTCACCATTCAAAATATCAAATGTCTAAAATGTGCTGCTTTTAAACAAAACCTGAAATCAGATTATCTGCATTATAAAAAAAAAACTCTTCAGTTTCACAGAAGAATCTGAAGTGACCTTATGTACTTTTTACTTCATTTAAATGTTTCATTACAAATATAACTTCTTGCTTGAAAGGGAAGTCTAGAAGTGAAAATGGCTGAAAACTCAGGAGCTGTCATTAACTGATCTACAAGAAATAAAAGTAGAACTTCTACAAAAATTACTGCCAATCAGTTTGCCTTATATAAGATTTTGGAAAAATACATCTATTTTTTAAAATAACAAGCTATTCCAATATTTATTTCACCTTCCTTAGAATAAGGAATCAAGTCGAACCACATCGGAAAATGAGTAACTAAATTATGAGAAATCTACTTACTAAAAGATTAGCCTTTTAAAAACTAATAATATGGATAAACCAGAGCTATAAGCGACAAAAGAGAAAAAATTGTCCATATGTTATATTTATAGATGTTTGAGGGGAAAAGTCATATGTGTAAGGGAAAAGATGGTAGCTGTGTTTAAGCAGGGCCACAGGTGACTATTTTTCCTTTCTTACCTATGTATTGCCTAGATTAAAAATACATGCAACTTTTATAAAGAAAAAATAAACGTATATTCAAGCTAAATAAATTTGAAAAAGAAACAAATTACAAGCCCACAGATACTCACCCCAGCTGGTGAATTCCCATTTCATCTGCACATAGAAATCCGGAGTCTGAAGGACAAAGGTTTAAAAGAAATTACCCTTGGCATTATTAACTAAACACAAACATAGGAAGGGTTAATAGGGCTTTTTTAAAGCAGAGGCAAGGAGAGAACAGAGAAAATGAAAAGAAACAAATTGCAAACCCACTGAAATAAACACTTATTTTATATTCAGGCTGTTATTTAAATTTGATATAAAATGTCTAGACAGTTAATAAAGTTAACTGAAAGCAACAAAGTTGGAGGGGGATAAAAGTCAAATCTAATTTAGGGGCTCGACCAGGTTCCTAACAGTCACAGAGAGATGAGCCTGGGAGGATGGGCTTAGTACTGTCACACACTGTGCGTAACAGGCTGTTCTAAGCGAAGAGAAAGGAATGTCAATCTCATCTATTCCATGGGGAACTTGATTGTAAAAGGTTTGTGTTCTGGGAAAGTGCTTCATATTTATGAGACCACTCTGTAAAACCAAAAGAGGTAGCTAGACATTACTTCCCCCAAAAGTTGGTATTTCCTTCCCCTAACAGAAGACTTTGCCCCCACTTTCTTCTTAAACTTCTAGAATTTGGCCTTTTAAAGTTTTACTGATCTAGTAATAAAATAAATCTAGAAATAAAAGTAGAACACCTATGAAAGTTACTGTCAGTCAATTTGCCTTACATAAGATTTTGGAAGAAATCTATTTAAGATGATTTTCTGACCCACAATGAATTCTTGGAGAGCTACTTAATTTCTTAAGTGTCATCTTACTTAATTTCAAGTTACCATCCAAGAAGAGACATAAAAGAAATTCCATGTGTTTTTACGTTCCCTCCCACCTCCAAGGCTTTGCCATGGTTTTTAAAGAAGCACAGGGCAGGAAGACCAAGAGTCTTCCCTGGAGTAAAACCAGTCAGGATTCCAATGATAAGTGAAGACACTCTCCAAGGTCAGTGGATAAGGCAGGCATGATATAAGGAAACAAAATGTCAACAACCGCCTCTGGTGCCACTAAGCACACAGATCATCTATGGGCGGCCTATAACTTCAAGCAGAGAATACAATCCAATGCAGTTCATTGTTATGACTTGATACAGGTAAAAAGAAAGAAAAGCCTTTACATTGAATTTTTTAAATGAGGGTGACTCCATGTTAAGTAAGTCATTTTGTTTTTTGTTCCTCCTGCAGGAGGTTAGATAAGAGAACAATAAATCCATGAGATTGTTGTACACTTAAACACACACCTATTTCAAAAACAATGCATGTAACTACTTCACATGTCATGGAAGGTTTCTTTGTAGTACATGGAAAACTAATATATTATGCAGGATTTAGCTTGAGTGTCATAGAAATATTTTTTTAAAAAGAGTACTCAGGTAACAAACAGTGACTGTCTTACTTCCAGTAAAATTGTTCCTTTTCACAACAGAACTGTTTATTTTTCTCAAGAAATGTATTTGGACTAAAATTCTAAAGCCAATTTATCTAGCAAATACCTTTGGAGTTATTTGGGGAGCTCACTTCTGGGCTTAAATTGAGAATAAATGGCATTAAAATTGAATCACTGGTACTTTCTCATCTCCTACCCTGGGAATATTGCACATGGTTGACCGATTAGACAATTTTTGCAGGCAACAAAGATTATCTGAAGAATGGTAACCACCAGCAAAAATGATCCATGAGCCTAAAAAATAAAACTCTTTAAGAAAGTTCCCTAAGTGTCACAGAGCCCATACGCTTTAATTCACAAGAGAGATAAAGTGCCCAAAAGCCAAAAATTGTCAATAAAGCAATGAATTAATTAAGGAGTGGCAAGGAGAAGTTGCACACAGACCTCTTAACCTCAACAGACCCTGAAAATCCCTGTAACTGATGCCTATCATAATCTCCCTAGGATGACCTATGCTCAGGAGGCTACTCTTAAGAAATCAGGCACCTAGACAAGTTAATTGTTTGATGTCCATTTGTCTTAGTTCTAGTTTTTAAATAGCACTTAAAAGAGTAAGTCTAGTGTCCTAGAAACATAATTTGTGAAAGACCTCAGACATTTAATAACTTGGAAAGGCAAGAAATAATGCTATTTAGTATTCAATATATCATAGTCACAATTCAGAAAACTCTTCAGGGAGGCACACAAGAATGTCAAACTGTGCCTCCAATTATCGTGTCAGCATTTAACTTGAATGATGGCAATGCCACATTTGTAGATACCTCGAGAATTTTTTGGAGCAGCTCAGGGACTCCTTCAAGGGCCATGGATGTGTTGTGGTAGTCTCGATGCTGAAGAACTATGTATACCATTTCGGGGTCGCCGGTGCTCACAGCCTCATGTAAAACTAGAAAACAAAAAGATGAGATTTAATCACCTCTCATTCTCGGACTTTCTGACAATTCCAAAGCCAGTCTGAAAATGTCTCTGTAGATTAAAGACCAACCTTTTCTTCTCAGAGGGAGAAAGGTTGCAGTCCCATGGTCTCGTTTCTGACCATGACTTATTCCTAGCTCTTAAATGAGTGAAAAGAAGAAATTAGAGCACTCTTAGTCTCTTGGTCAAAACCCTTCCACCCTTCCCTTATCCCCCTTTCTTACCACTGGTTCTGAAATCCTGACAATGTCTTCAAGGAGCTGGCTTTAACTTTGTGACCACACGACTGTGGTTACATGCAGATCGGGGAGGCAGGGCTCATGCTCTTGCATACCCCAGTTCAATCAACACAAAATTACTCTGAACAATAATAAGAGAGCTTGCCAAAAAAGTGACATGCCAAGATTTCAGTGGAAAGGTCACTTTTAGCCATATTTCTTTTTGATTTTGCCTCTCCTGATGGGCTCACTGGTGTTACCATCCCATTGCTCAGAAAATCTGGCCTCACCCTTGTGTGTGGTGGAAAGAGTTTGGACTGAGAGCTGCTTTCTTGATGAGGAGTCACTCTCTACCCAGGGCTTTTGGCCCAGGACACAATTCGGGCCATTGTGCTGCAAATCAGCCAGCAGCACCCAAGGCGCTCTCTCTTTATCCTGGCCCCTAGTCCCAAGAGAGAAAGAGTCTTAAGATAAAGATAACAATGATGATTGAGATTGGCCTTTATTCAGAAAGAGAAACCAAAATAAAAGCCTTTAAATAATTTTTAAGAGTATACTTGCCTGTCCATCCATCGCGATTTTCTTTTGTAACATCTGCTTTATGCCGGAGCAAGACTCTAGCAGATTCCAAATGTCCCAAAGACACAGCAAGATGCAATAAGGTTCGACCTCGTGGATCCAGAGCCTCTACATTCTGTAAACACAGGCATTTATATAATTGGGAATATTGTATAAAAATGTGGCAATGTGTTTGAGAGAATATAAAAATAGAAAACAATATTTACACATTAATTACAGCAATATATGTAAAAATGAATACTTGCATGTGGGCATGGTTGAAGTATGAATTTGGGGGCTATAAACAAAGATGATAGTTACTGAGTTCCTCTTTCTTTAAAGTTAAGTGTCTAATGCTGGCAATAGCCTCAGAGCATCAAACATAACCATAAGTTCTCAACTACACTCAAATTAAATTTAAATAAGACTAGAGGCTTTCATGAAATGCAACTACCCCCTGACACAGAATGTGAGGGATTTCTTAAGTGCATATCAGCATTCAAGTCTAGAACAGGAAATGCAAGCCTCTAATCAAACCTGAATATACAGAAGGTAATTTGGACCAGAATAAAATTACATTCTCTAGCTGGATTCCAGCAAAACACCACTCTCGTTATTATGTTTTGAGTTCCAAGTAGCCAGAAGCAGCAGCATCACGGTCCTACCAGACAATGAGAATGATGCGCCAGGTGTGCATGTATACATATTTATGAGAATGATGCGCCAGGTGTGCATGTATACATATTTATAGATAAATGTAATAACACGCGCCCACCATCAGTCCTTTCCCCCTCAAGGGTTTTCTTTCCCATGTTGGACATTCCCATTTAGCTTTTCCTCTTCAATCCTATTCTGGCCCTCCTTCTGGCACCTGCATTGGGTCACCAGAGCCAAGTGCCTATTTTTCTGGTGTGAGCTCAGTCTGAATGGCTGGTCCCTGCCTTCCAAAGATGGCTCTAAACATTCTTCTTCCAAGGATGCAAAAAACTGCCATGGGACTCCTGGAATATAAAAACTTTAAGTGCCATAGCACTTCTTAGAAAATGTGCTTTGTCTTGATTTGAGATGCTAGTTGTGCAGGTTCTAACTGCGGCCTCCAAATAAATCCAGAATGTTCCATTTATAGGCCACAGGGAAGGAAGGTAAATAGGACTGGTAAACAGGTATATGGGACTGTCCAACAGCTATTGAACCTCCCTGTTTGCTAAGTATATCATGGCTGTTGTGCAGTGAAGACAGGAATGCCATTGAGGAAAAGCAGAGGTGGTTGAAGATATTCTGCTAAGTGAGCACACATCCTCCTGCACCAACCCCAGTTCTCAGAGTTCTCTCAAGTGCTGAAATACCAACATGTCTCCTCAAACAGGACCCACACTACTTCCTAGGATTCCCCGACTTTTCTCAAGAGTGTGGTGTGTCTATTTCACCAAAGAGATGCAGAATTTCAAAGAGTAGGATCCAGGTCTTATATTTCTTAGCTTTTGCCACCCTAGAATTAAATCACTGTTTTATATTTTTTTAATGTAATATGGCGAAAAACTATGAACTTCGTTGAAGTTTAGTAAGAAAGAAATAATTAGCAAATTTATTATCTTTTTATAAATCTGTTACATAAACTGTTTTCTTACCTAACAAGTTCAATCTACATGAAAGGTGCTAGGTGTAGCACACAACCTAAAGTACAGGAGATGTTTAACAATATTTATCACACAAAAGGGGAAACTACTTACTGCAATTCACACCCCAAACAAAACTAACATCTCAGACTAAGGATTAACTCTCAAGCTCCGGAGAGACCATATAAAACCAACGCCAAATATATTAAATTGTTGACTTTCTTCTATTTTGGACCACAGGGAAAACTATATGTACGAGCCATAGCAGCATACTTTGCATGGCTAATTATAACTCTTCTGAGCCTCCTGTATCTCTCTTTCTCATTTGAGAGGTGAGAAGGGGTGTTATGATACCTTATGGTGACAATGTGATTAAAAACAATGGATGAATAAAGATTAGAGCAGAAGTTAGAGAGTAGAGGATAGAAAAATCAGCAAAACCAAAAGTTGGTTCTTGGAAAATATCAACAAATTTGACAAACTTTCAGCTTGATCGACCAAGAAAAAAAGTGAGAAGATTCAAGTTACTAAAATCAGAAATTTCCAGAACTGCAAGAAGTAAGTTCCCATTGTTTATAAATTACCCAACGTTTCGTATTTTGTTACAGCAGCCTAAACAGACTAAGACAATGCAGAAAAAGCATTTAACAAAATCCAACACCCCTTCTCAACAACAACAACAAAAAAAAACACTAAACAAACCAGAAGTAGAAAAGAGCTTCCTCAAAGAGCATCCATCTATGAAAAAAACCACAGCTAACATCATACTTAATGATGAAAGACTAGATGCTTTCCCCCTAAGGTAAGGAACAAGACAAAGATGTTCTCTTTTGTCATTTCTGTCAAACACTGAACTAAAGGTTTTAACCAGAGTAATAAGAAAAGAAAAAGAAATAAAAGGCATCCAAATTGGAAATGAAGAAGTAAAACTCTCTTTATTCACAGACAATACCACCATCTCATATATAGAAAATCTTAAAGATGTTAAAAAACTTTTAGAACTAATTAAAGAGTTCAGCAAAGTTGCAGGATACAAGATCAACATTCAAAAATCAATTGTATTTCTACACACTTGTAACGAACAACTCAAAAATAAATTTTAAAAAATAATTCCATTTACAATAGTATCAAAAAGAATAAAACATTTAGGAATAAATTTTAAAAAGACATACAAAACTTAGAGTCTGAAATTATAAAGCACAAAACTTATAGTCTGAAAATAATAAAGATCTAAATAAATGAAAAAACATTCCATGTTCATTCATGGTTCAGAAGACTTAATATAAAGATGTCATACTCCCAAACTGAGATGCAGAGTCGAAGCAATCCCTATCAAAATTTCAGCTGGCTTTTTGCAGAAACTGACAAGCTGATCCTAAAATTCATAAGGAAATGGAAAGAATACAGAAGAGCCAAAACCATCTTGAAAAGATGAATAAAGTTTGAGGACTCACACTTTCCAATTTGAAAAATTACAACACAAAGCTATAGCAAACAAGACAATGTGGTACTGGCATAATGGAATACAATTTAGAGTCCAGAAATAAACTTACACATTTCGGTCAACTGATTTTTAACAAGGTGCCATAATAATTAAATTGGAAAAAGTATTTTCAACAAATGGTACTTGAACAACTGGATATCCACATGCAAAAGATGATATTTACATGTACCCTACATGAATATTAGCTCAAAATTGACCATAAACCCAAATGTAACAGCTGAAACAAACAAAAAAAAAACTCTTGTAAGAAAACATAGGAAACACAGGCAGTAAACTCTGATATTACTAACAGTAATTTCTTTTCAGATATATCTCCTCGGGCAAAGGAAACAAAAGAAAAAACAAACAAATGGGACTACATCAAACTAAAAAGTTTTTGTACAGCAAAGGAAATCATCAACAAAACAAAAAGACAATCGACTGAATGAGAGAAGATATTTGCTTATGATATATCTGATAAAAAGTTAATAACCAAAATATATAAAGAATTCATACAACTTGACAACAAAAAAAAACAAACAATTCAATTAAAAAATGAGCGAAAGACCTGAACAGACATTTCTCCAAAAAGAAAATACAGATGGCCAAGAGACATATGAAAAGATGTTCCAGATCACTAATCATCAGAGAAATGCAAATTAAAACTACAATGAGATATCAACTCACCCGTCAGAATGGCTATCATGAACAAATCAAAGAACAACAAGTTGGTGAGGATCTGGAATAAAGGGAACTCTCACACGCTGTTGCTGGAATTGCAAATTGGTACAGCCCCTATGGAAAACAGTATGGAGGTTTTTCAAAAAATTAAAAATGGATATACCTTTTGACCCAGCATTGCACTTCTGGGTATTTATCCAAAGAAAACCAAAACAATAATTTGTAAAGATCTATGTACCCCTATGCTCATGGCAACATAATTTACAATAGCCAAGATATGGAAGTAACCTAAATGCCCATCATCAGACAATTAGATAAATAAGTTATATGGTTCATATATACAATGGAATATTACTCAGCCATTAAAAATAATTAAATCCTACCATTTGCAACAATATGGATGGACCGAGAGGTTATTAAGCTGAGTGAAATAAATCAGACAGAGAAAGATAAATACTATGATTTCACTTATATGTGAAATCTAGGAACAAAAAGAACAAACTAATCATAAATAGACTCACAAATATATAGAGGAAAATCTGGTAATGGTCAGAGGGGAAGGGGTTGGGAGACTAGAAGAAAGGAGTGAAGGGTTAAAGAAGAAAATATAGGGGTACGCCATTGTGACCTTCAGTTAGGCAAAGCCTTCTCAGATATAACACCAAAAGCATAAGAGACAAAAGAAAAATACAGAAAAATTGCACGTCATCAAATTTGAAAACGTTTGTACTTCAAATTATATCATAAAGAAAGTAAGAAGATAACCCACAGAATTAGAGAAAATAGCAAGCCATATATCTGATATGGGGCTCATATGCAGAATATATAAAGAACTACTCTGGAATAAAAAGACAACCCAATTAATATGAGCAAAGGATTTGAATAGACATTTTTTCAAATCACCAATAAGCACATAAAAAGATGCTCAACATCACTAATCATTAGGGAAATGCAAACCAAAACCACAATGAAATACCACTTCATACCTATTAGGATGGCTACAATCAGAAGGCAGGCAATAACAAGTGTTGACAAGGACATAGAGAAACTGGAACCCTCGTACACTGGTGGCAGGAACGTAAATGGTACAACCAATTTGAAAAAAGTTGACAACTTCTCAAAAAGTTTAACGTAAAATGACCATATGACCCAGCAATTCCTCTCATAGGTATTTACCAAAAG
Organism: Eonycteris spelaea; assembly: GCA_003508835.1. Taxonomy (NCBI): domain Eukaryota; kingdom Metazoa; phylum Chordata; class Mammalia; order Chiroptera; family Pteropodidae; genus Eonycteris; species Eonycteris spelaea. Next base: position 1,517,063 of record PUFA01000297.1, on the reverse strand, counting down.
AAATAAACATACAAAAACTTGCACACAAAGGTGCATAGTAACATTATTTATAACAGCCAAAAATTGGGGGAAGGGAGGATGTCCGTTAACTGGTAAAGAGATAAACAAAATGTGATACATATACAATGAAATATTTATTATTTGCCATAAAAATGAATAAAATACTGATAGATGCCACAATATGAATGAACCTCAAAAACATCATGTTAGGTTAAAGAAGCCAGATACAAAAGGCCACATATTGTACGATACCATTTGTAAGAAGTGATTAGAATAGGCAAATCTATAAAGATAGCAAGTAGATAAATGGTTGTCTGGGGCTAAAGGGCTTGGGGGAAATGGGGAGTAACTAAGAGAATGGAGTTTCTTTTGGGGTGATAGAGTGTTCTGGAATTTGATAGTGGTGATGTTGCACACTCAGTGAATATACTAAAACCACTGAATAAGACACTATAATGGATGGATTGTATAAGTGAATTATATCTCAATATAGATATTTAAAAATCAATGTATGTATGTGTTTTATGTAATACATAAAACAAATGTATCATCTATATACTATTTGATGAGTTGCTTGATTTCTCTTGAGCTTCATTTGCTCCCTTGTAAAATGAGAATAAAAAACATCTACCTTACAGAATTCTTACAAAGGTCAAGACACAATGCCTAACTCCACAGTACGCACCAAGAAGAGTCAGCTCTTATCATCATACACCCGCGCTATGTAGTTTCATATAAGTTGTCACTTTTCCTAACAGGGATTTGTTCAAATTTCATTAAAAGCAATAGTGGGGCTTAGGGTCTTCAACTAATGCATTAGTTCAGTGAGCAAGAGCTATCTCAATTTCATTGGAATTCATTTTCAAAGCTGATTGTTTTAAGTTTCTTTAGTCATGAGCTATACCAAATTAAAAATACCCACCCCTTTTAACCATAATTGTGTCCCCCAACAAAGAAAAGGAATGAGATTTCTGCACATCTTCCTATCTGCTAATTTAAGTCCACCAACTTTCTTGATGAAAGCCTTCTTTACCATCCTGCTGTCCTCCAGAGGCAGGAAAAGGCCGAGCTTTGAGTGCAGGCTGCAGAGCCAAACAACAGGCCCATTCCGTTGAGTCCCTTACTAGCCTCAGGTGGATTACTCAACCCTTCTGTGCATGAAGTAAGTGCTTCAGAAACTATCACTGTTACCTCTAGGGAGGAAGCTCAGGCCACCACCCTCATTCCTGTGCACTCTCAGACTGCCCTGTTCTCTGCGGCTGTGGCCCGAACTGGTTCCCCAAGTCCAGTCAGCGGGATAAAGGTATCCACAGGCCTGATTTCCTAAGGTGAGCCTGAATCCCCAGGGCTGAGGAGGAGCACTGGAGAACAGGCTCTAGGCTCTTAATTGGATGCTCAGCCCCTGGCAGGCCTCTAAACAGGCACTGACTCAAACGTGTGCCCAATGGCCTCACCCAGCCTTGCCACAGGCTGGGGTGAGCACCTCACTGTAGTTCCAAACACTGATGCCTAGACCACCCTCATCCTCTTGCCTGGATTTTGTGCTTTCACCTGCTGGGTTACTGGCCCTTAGTGTCTGCCACCCTCTACCCTACTCAGTCCCAGGAGTTTCCCTCCCACGTCTAAGGTGCACTGACTGACCTTTGCGACTGTGCCCTTACATTTTCATTCATTCTCCCAGCATGGGTAAGAAAAAGATGTTTTACAGACCTCTCTCACTAAATAACAAATGGCAAAACCATAACGCAAGTATTTCAACTGCACCAACCAACATCAAGGACCCACAGAATATCAAGGACAGTAGAGCGACGAGTTAAAAGGCATTTAATAAAGTGCCTCTGTTGAAAGCTAGAAACAATCTCGTAGTTGACAAAGTTATATAAACAGCCAACTCCAGCTATTAACAAGAAGGGGGGCTGACTCACACACTCAGAAACACGTGCTTCGTGCTTATCTGCTTCATCTGGATAAACTTGATTCTTTCTGTGTTACTGTTCCTAAAACAAAATAAAATTCTTATAGTTACCAGTATGCCTGCTTAATTCTCTCTGGTGAAACGGAAAGAATGAAGGAATGACAGCAGAAACTTACTGCAAACAAAATATTAAGTGAAACAGCTGGTTTCATTGCTAGGGTAGTAGGAATTTTTTGTTTTTAATTACACAACCAATATGTTTTCCTTGTGGAAAAGCTGGAACATACATAAAAGAAGCTAAAGACCCATGATCATAACAGCAGCCGCAATCACGGCAAATGTGCCATTTACTAAGTGCCTGCATTTTCGGATCAGTTCTCCGCTCTGCCTTATTTTCCACAATCCTGAAATGGAGGCATTTCTACTGAACGAAGCATAACAGGAGGATTAAGAATACAAGATTAGGGCAGAGTCTAACTTTCTGGGTTCACAACCTGGGTCAGCCACTGGCTAAGCATGCAACTGAGTCTCTATGCCTCGGTTGCCTAATCTGTAAAATGGGAATTGTAATAGCACTCACCCCAGAGGATCGGTGCAAGAATTAAACGTAAAACTGCACATGAAACTTTTCAGCAAAGCACCTGGCAAAACAGTAAGCTTTCAGTGTTACTCTCTCCATTTTTACAGGTGATAAAACAATTCAGCAAGAGTAAATAACACACCATTAATCCAACTGCCTTCAAGTCACAGAAGTAGGTAGTTCATAATCAACAAGTAGCTCAATAAATATGAAAGCGACAAAATACTTCTTGCCACATACTTTAATTATATCAATTATCGACTTCTTGACCCTGAACCAGTCATATAAGTTACAGGGCCCAGTGAAAAATGAAAATGCAAGGTCCCTTATTCAAAAAAATAAACTTCAAGACAGTAAAAGTAGCATATTAAACTATGCACGAGCCTGTTCTGAGCATGGGTAGCATGGCCCGGAAGCCAATCCATCTTGATCCTTTCAATGGCCAAGTTACAGGACTGAAATTGGATTGCATGATCAAGATGTTCTTTAGGAATACATTTCAACTATCTCTTCCCCAAAGAAAACAGACATAGTGTGAAGTGATCTACAGTGATTACCAATAACAAAGTCAAAGCCAAATAATTTAGCAAGTATTAATATTCTACCTTGACCTCCTTGAGAGCTGAAGGCATGAAAGACCAATTTACTCCAGGAAAATCTGCTGCAATATTATTATTCTCTAATCACAAATATCCTTAACATTCTTCAAGGTAAGGGGCACAGAGAATTTTCAAGGAACACTTTTATTGCAGCTTGCAGAAAAAGAGAGAATTCAACTATGCCATATTTTAGATTATAAACCAAGACTTCATTCTTATAAGTTTTTTTATAAAGAAATACTGCACTTCATTTAAACTCTTTTCTTCACCTCCAAGGACTAGAATACCTAGTTTCAGAAACTGGTATTGAAAGAGCATGTGGTTTAATGATATTGATGATCCTTTCTATCAACTGAGATGTTAATTCTCTAACTTTATCTCAACGTTTCCAAGGTGTGTAAGATTTAGAGTTAAGAGCAAAATAATGGAGTCCTCCCTCAGAGCCACGTCTAGCAACAGAAGGATAATTGAATCATTAGATATACTAGGATGCCTAATGGTGAATCATTTACTCTGGGGGCATGATCTAATTAAGACCAATGACTCTTAAATAAAAGTTTATTCTCCATGGATGGAGGATTTAAATGAAAAAAGAGCAACTTTTGATTTCCAGTGAGTGCTCAGCAGATTTAAAAGAAATATGGCAGGGTATAAGAACGTGCTCAGCAGTAACCCTTCATCAAATGGGGTGATGCTGACTTTGCTCAATTTTTGCCAACAAAAGAAAACCAATGCCCTTTTCCTTCAAAATTTCTTGACAATTATAATGTCAGTTCTGAACCACTTAGAACCCAGGACTTTAGCACACTGGATAAAATGAAGCCAACAAATACAATTATACCAAATAACTACAAACCCTTATTCTAACTAAGTCTGTTAGCTTGTAACTTGAAAACACCAATAACTCCCAGAATTGAGGTGCCTGTAAACAAGAGTTTCTCAAGCAAAACACTACTGCCAACTTGAGCCAGATAATGCTTGCTTGTAGGGGGCTGTCTTGTGCATTGTAGGATGTGAGCAGCATCCCTGGCCTTTATCACTATATCCCAGTAGCAACTACTCCCCACTTGCAAAAACCAAAAATGTCTACATGTAACACCATTTATAGAGAAGTGAGAGGTCAAAATCACCTCCAATTAAGAACCACTGCTTTAAAGAGATGCCAATGAGTAAAAGACAAGCAACCACAGCACTTTAGAACAGAAAGAGTTCTAAGGATCTTCGGCACTGGTGACTCTCAAACTTTGGTATATACCAGCCTCTCAAATTTTGATATGTATAAGCCTCCCAGGAGCCAGATAGGAAAAATGCCTTGCCCAAGGTCACAGGGCCAGTTCGAACCTGGACTCCAAATTCGGACTCTAAACCCAACCAAGCACGTCCTTACAAAAAGGGTGGGTGGGGTGAGTGGCATGTGTAGTTCTTAACATCTTTAGGAGAGGCAGTGGAGCCTAGCTGGTGGTTAAGACGGTGCACCCTGGAACAAGCCAGCCACAGTTTAAATCCCAACTTGGTATTTCATAGGTGGGAGACCTTGCGCAAGGCATATAACCTCTGAGCGCCTCAGTTTCCTTCTCTGTCTAATATAGTAATAGCACCTCCTAAGATCGCTGGAAAGGCAAAAGAGATAATGTAATAAAGCCCTTGATACAGGACCTGGCACACAGTAAGCACCCAACCCACGTTTTATTATTATTACTGACCCACGACTGCGGAACTGAGGAGTCTGCACGGCACCGAGGGCAGAGGGCAGGAGATGGGCTCTGGGAGGTGAAACGACTCCGGATTTCCCCCCTCACCGGAGGCGGACCCCACCCCGCCCCTCACCTCACCTGGCCCCGCAGCTCCTTCTCCAGCTGCTGGTAGTCGTTGTTCCAGACCAGGAGGTGCAAAGGGAAGTGGCCACTGGCGTCACTGGCCGAGGACATGGCTAGGAGCCGCAGCTGGGCCCTCACCGCCCGCTTGCCAAGGCTCAGCCCCGGCGGGGTCTCCGGCGCCCGCCCGCCTGCCCCGTGGCCGGCGAGCGAGAGCGAGGCGAGCAAGCGGGGGACGCAGTACGTCTGCGAGCAGCCTGTGGGTCAGATGCTGGGCACGCGGGAGGCCAGGGGTCGCGGGCTGGGTCCGGGACCCTGTCGGCCGCGCCCACCCCGCGCCCCGCCGCGCTCCCGCCGGTGCTGACAGCTCCCTAACCGACTTTTGCGGGCCCAACTGCCTCAAACAGGGAAGTGCCGGGAGCGAACCACCGCACGCCGCGGCGGGGAGAAGGCGAGGCCAGACACCCGGCCTGGGACCCGCCCGATCCCACCCACCTCCAATTCCACATCGGAAGACACAGTTTACTTCCCTAAGAAAGAGATAAAATTTTCTCCTTTAGCCCAGGGTGTGGACATGGAAAACTCAGTCTACCCCTCACCAGCCCCTTTCCCCTGCTCCACCCGCCTCCTATGGTTCAGTCCACAACTGGGCCTCTTCCAACGGCTGTGCGGTCAGGGGTGACAACAGGGCCTGAGCCAAACCATTCCAGCTGCTGACACCCTTGCAGCCTTTTTGGACCTGGGCAGATGCTTCCATGATTGGTCAGAAGCCATTTTGGAAGTGGGCAACACCAAACAATTTTAAAAGGGGAACTATAAACCTTGGAGAAGGGACATTAAATATTATATATGGATGTTCTATCTCATGTTTTCTCAAGGATGAGCGCTTTAAACCAGACAATTCGGGAGGAGGGGGCGAGGGCGGGGAGGTCCTGTGCTTTTTAGGATAAAGAGCGCATCCCTGGACTTTCTACCCACTGGATGCCTATAGTACTCCCCTCAAAATGTCTCCAGACATTGCCCATTGTCCCTTAGAGGAAAAAAAGTCATCCTCAGTTGAAAATCACTGTTCTGTCTGAACTACAAACTAGGTTATGATTCAGTTACCTATGGTGGTGGTTATTTTACATATGAGTGCCATTTATTTTTGAAGCTAGCAATTTGAATTTGGGTTTGTAGATGAAAGGACTAATAGATAATACCCAGACTTGACAACATTCTGCAAGTATAAAGTTCATTCTTTGAGTTTCACCCTAAGACACTACAGATCCTTGATTGAATGAAGAACCAAGTCAATTTACAGCTACTCACCAGCCTGAGTTTTCTGCACAGCCGTTTACGACTAGACCACATAGCTGGGCGAAATTATTTAACACATCCTGAAAGCCTACCCTCTGTCTTTCCTACTTGTGCACACCCAGCTTTTCAGATGCCTGCAACAACAGCTGTTCAAGAATCCTGGCTTAATCCATTCTCTACACATGTTGAGTCCAGAAGATGTGTGAGTCTGCAACCAAAACAGGATGCAGGAGCATCAGGGGCACCCAGAGGCTCTAACTGTGGAATGTGTAGGAATTATGTGTTTATGCCTACATCACACAGTTACCAAAATGGAGAGATGGACCAAAGAACAGAGCTTCTGAGACCCTCTCCCAGGACTTTCTATGCTTTCAGAAGTCTTGTGCAACTTAATCTTCTTTCTCTTCATCAGTTCATCATTATTATGAACATCTCTCTTATTCATTAGTTGAAAAAACTCCACAATGGCTGCTTACCAAGTTACCTTAAACCAAAACAGTACCTGGTCCATAATAGGCATCCAATATCTGCTAAAAGGAGCTCATAGTTGTGTTGAGGAATGAGTGAAGAAACAAGATGAAGTCAGCTAAGCTGACTAAAAATAGAGTCTGTATAGTGAAACTGACAAAAACTGATTCAGACCAAATGGGCTGAAGCATGGAAGAATAGATTTTATTTTACTTTAACTAGCCTGAAGACTTTAACTTTTGAACTTCTCAGTTGTGCATCAATGCCTGGGGACATATATATACACACATACATGTATATATCCATTCATACATATGTGTGTATGTGTGTGTGTGTGTATCTCTCCTATAAATAACCCTCTGAACGTCTAAGAAAAAAAATGTTCATGTGTTCAGACCTCTTAACATCCATTATCCAGATAGCCTGACTTCTGGAAGATCACCGTCTCAGATCAATACAGAAGATAAGAATACGGGACTGATTCTTCTCAAGAGTGTACTTTTTACTATAAGAACCCTCACCCTTTCTCTTTTCTTTGGAAAACTCTGGATATTAACTGGTAGTGTTTTCTATTTGCAAATTCTAATACCCTCGAATAAATCTTTATCACTTATTTGTAGTCAAAGCTTTCTTAATTCTTTTGTGTTCAGTAACATATAAGATGCACACTATAAATATTCATTAGTATTAGGGCTACATCTCTCCTTCACACTGATTAAACTCATCTCATTGTGTATCTCACAGCATCCTATAAATTACTCTAGGTTATCTATCCTTATTCTCCCCCAAAAAAGTTGTGAGTGAAGAATAATAGTAATACTCACAGGAGCCACAATTATTGAGGACTTACTATGCGACAGGCACACCACACTTTTCTGTAAGTTATTCCATTTGTCTTTAGCCAGATAGTTAATATTCAGCTTTGCGGGGCATATAAGAGTTTTGTGGAATATTCTTCTTCCTATTCCTTTTTTTTCTTGTAAAAGGGCCACTCCCTTTCATAACCCTTTAAAATTGTAAAAAGTTATTCTTAGGTAGTAGGCCATACAAAAGCAAACCGAGGGTTAAAGGTAGATAACACATTATCTCCATTTTGCAGATTAGACTAAAACTGCAGCCTAAAGAAGCATCTAACATATTTGTGTTTTACTTATTTTATTGTTGGTCTACAGCAGTAGAATGTAAGCTCCGTAAGAACAGGATATTTTGTCTTCTTTCCTCACTCACGGCTGTTTCTCCAGTGCCTGGAACAGTGTATGGAACATAGTAGGTACTCAACAAATGTTTTTTGAGTAAAGGAATGACTAAATGAATGAACTGAACCAAAGTTATACTATATGACTTGACTATTGAGTGCCTCAGGAAACTTGTGGCTACAGAGTCTGGTCACTAGATTTTGCTGCTTGCTCTGGTATTAATCAATGCTGGACAAAGCGAACCTCTTCTAGGGAGGAAGACCCATTATGAAGACTTACAAGTGTGACGTAAGAATCTGGGACACATATCTGCCCTCATCAAGATGGAGACAAGGCAACGTGCCCTTTCCGGTCACATGACTGCTCGACGCCGAAGGGCACCTCCCCGCGCGTGCGTGCTACGCCGCGGCTTCAGGCGCTGAGGGGAGAGGCGCCGCCGCCAGCGCCGCGGTGGGGACCCGTTAGAGCGGAAGCGTTGTTGCCGCCGCCACCGCCTTCGTTGTCCCGGGGCCCCACGTACCGGGCAGGTAGGAGGCGGGAGCCATGTCGAAGCGGCTCCGAAGTAGCGAGGTGTGCGCTGACTGCAGCGGGCCGGGTGAGTTGCACCGGCCGGGCCCGCTCCCCTCAGCTCTCCTGACCCGGACCACTGCCCCGGGACCGACCCCTTGGGTTCGGCGGTCCCGGCGGCCGAGCCCCGCACTCCATGCCCGAGTTCGCGACAAGGAGGAACCGAGGCGGCCTTGGGACGGAAGCTGTCTCAGGCCTGTCAGACGCAGGCGGGGAGGGGGCCGCCGCCCTCTCGTCGTCCCTCTCTTCCCTCTTGTCCTCTCTGTCCCAGGCCGAGCAGGGAGGCGGCGGGTTCGGGGCCGGGGCTGCTACTTCAACAGGAAGGGGCTTGGGCAATGCACAGGAAAGCCAGTCACAGAAACACAATGCGAGCGTCCTCCCGCCTGCGGCCCCCAGAGGCTGCAGGTGTCACCCTTCTCTCTCCCCCACTCCCCACCTCCCAGAGCCCCGCTCCACGAGGGGGCCCTACCCGGAGTGAGCGACATTCGCCACTTCCCTCCACCGAAACGCGCCAAAGGACCCGTTAATGATTTCTCCGCTCCTGACATTTGGGCTCCTGCTCCACCGAGGAGTTATCTCCAGGATGTCGGTGTCTTGCGAACGTAACCAGCACTTAAGAGGCAACGCATATGTCACATTTGGGGACCTGAAAGGCCTGAGTTCAAACTAGATTTTGCCTCTGGATGACCTTGGGCTGCTGACTTCGTTTGGCCAAGGCTTGATTTCCTCAGTTTTCCGATGGGGATAATTGGGAGTACCGCACTCAGGGGTTAGAAGATTCAATGACTCTTCTAGGGATCATTTCATCTAAGTTTTTTTTTCTCTCTCTGTATTGTGTTCTTCAGTACAGAACCTTTGCAGCCCTTTAAAGGTAGAGTTGAATTTCTAAACCACACACTAATTACAACTTACAAAATAAAACAAAAAAAGCAAAATCGCTGGTAAATAGACACATTTTGGCATTGGGGCCGTAAAGGCGTATGGGGGCATTGAAAAGCCAAAAAACCATTCCTCCCATGTGTAATTTTCAGATTTAGAGTTCACATCCATCTTAGCGATTGGAACTGAATTGACCGGTCTCTATGATATTTCCTGTGCTTGGATTTATCTGCTTTGAATTTGAAGTAATTCAAAGATAAGATGGCTTCCTTGGCACAACAGCGTCAATAAAAATCTTAAAGAAATCTTTGAGCAGCACTGTTTTTGCAACTATTCTGAACTTTATCTTGTCGTATGAAAGTGGAGACTGATTTTAATACGGTGATAACTCAAACCTCATGTGGTTATTTCATAGCCTGTATATTGCCAGTGGGGCTACCAGTTTCCTTTGAAGATAGAAGGGTGAAGGAGTTTAAAAGAGGTGTTTTATAAACCAAGTTAGTGTGTGTTATACAATCTCCATCAATTCTCTAAAAACATTATTTGTTCCACTTCCTTATTTTCTTGCCTGTTTTCAGTTGAACTGTCTGTGATGTGTTTGATTCACATGAGTCTAGATTCAAACTTCCTCTTGGAATGTGTATTCTTTACTTCTCAATGGATGATTTGGAGCAAAGGAAACCTGTGGCTCCATTGCTACCCTAAATACTACTTGGCACTTCTGTAGCATTTTGTGTTTTTCAGAACATTTTCTCTTCCATCGTATCATTTTAGTTGTCTCATATGCCTAATCTACTTGAGTCACTCACTTCCTTCCTGTTTTGAGTGTAATTACGCTACCTTGAAATGTCCTGTGAAGTTGAGCAGCTAAGAATTTGTGCTGCTTTTTCTGCAAAGCCCTGGTGAAAGTTACTTTTAAGGTTAGGGGTCCCTTTGAGATTCCGATGAATGCTAAGGCCCTCTCCCCAGAAAATGTACAGGTACTGACTCTTCCATTCAGAATTGATGTTAAGATTTCTTAGTGGGGTCACAGACATTTCTGAAGCCTATTTGTTGTGTTCCTGGAGCCAGATTAAGCACCCCTGGCATTAAACATTCAGATACACTGGAAGGGGTTCACCTAACGTCATTCATACAACCTCAATTTGGATTTTACTGTGCAGTTAACATTCTAATATTCTTTCCATGGGATTCTGATTTATGAAAGTAAAGTGATTAATTGAGAATCTTGCTTAATGTGTGTTAAATGCTTGCTGACTTCTTCCTGTTTAATTTCCTACAAAAACATTGTGACTCCTCTGAATGATATGTGAAAACTAAAGCTGTATTCGGGTCTTTTTTTTTTTTTTTTTTTTTTTTTTTGTCATCAGTAGTGGCACTATACTGCAAAAAGGAACGTTATGTATCTTTGTAGGGATCCTTCATGGTAATGTTTCTAATCTTTGCTTTTTACAATGGCATAGTAGTACTGACAGAGTTGTACTTCATTGAATTATTTTGTTTCTGTTTTGTTTAGCGTTTAACCATGATCTTAGTGAATATTTGACTTTTTAAAAAAATAAATCTAGTTCATTTTAAATATATCTGTGTTTAACTACCTTAAAACTCTGCTGTGATTTTCACTATAGTAATACAGTGTTCACATGAAACATTTGATATTTGAAGTATTAACAAGCAAAAACTTTCCAGTGGTCACTTTTCACTGGGTTCTTGAAAATATTTGAATGATACTTACAAATTAATTAAGAAAAGTTATAACAGCTAACAATACTGAGTACTTAACTATATGCAAGCAGCTTTACTTTTTATATCCTGATTACCCTGGATGTGTTATTATTCCCATTTGATCTATGGTGAGGATGCTCAAAAAATAACTTGGCCTGAGATCACTGTGCGAAGTGGGAGACTTGGGGTTCAAACCTTGGACTGCTTGTTTCCAGAGCCAGTCTTCTTAACCACCACACTCTGTGACTCCTAGGATTTGTCTTTGATTGAAATCCTATAACTTTTCATTATATGGTTGGAAAGGGTTTAAATAAACTGTTTAAAATGGTAAAGATGGTATATATGCATTTTAGAAATTTTTGTGGACATTGAAGAATTTTTAAATATAACCCTTAGACCAGGTAGCTTGAGTGGCACCTATTGTCACCCCATTGTGAATCTGATGAAATATAGGTCAATTTTTGTTTTGTTTTGTTTTGTTTTGGGTTTTGATTTTGGTTTCTAAGTATTCAGTTTACTTACCCGGTGTGAATTATTTTTATTGCTTATTAAGTATAAATTATTCCTTGTTTTAATGGATATCTAACGAAGTTTTTATTTTATATCTTTGCTTCTGTTAAGCTGCTGTTATTACAGATCTGTTCTTCTAGATCAGTTGCAGTATTAGACTCAGTAGTTTCTTTACAACAATAGATGTCCTAGAACATCCCCTAGTGGAAGACGCCAGGTTTCCCAGTCTGTCCCCAGAACCACAGGAGCTGAGCAGTTTTACAGTTTTGTCACTTTGCAGCTTTCTGCTAAGCAGATAGGAATGTAGATTTGTAGCAGTCTTTTCACTATTTTCTTTAGATAATGCTATGTGGATTATTCAGTGTCGCAATTATATTACCTTGCCATTTGTGGAGATGGATTTAAAATAATTCATCTGTATCCTCCCAACTTTGCTTCTCTTAATTTGAATGAAAGAGCATACATCTGATATGGTAGATCCCATTAGGGTTTCAGACTGTGGCCCTGAACCAGAAAGGAGATAACTGCTTGTTTAGGACTTCAAGTCATGTTTTTAGTCTCAGTTAACATTGTACTGAATCAGCCAAGTCAGGTAGGATTATCGGACAAGCTCACCAGCTTGATACACTGAGTAGCATATCAAAACAACAAAAATGTCGTGTTTTTTTTTTCAAAAACCATACCTCATTCATCTTTTGCCATCTGGCAGTAAAGCATCTAACTGGTCCTCATCACTGAGATTTCATTCTTCTTTCAGATCCTTCCTGGGCATCAGTAAATAGGGGAACTTTTATATGTGACGAGTGCTGCAGTGTCCATCGGAGTCTAGGGCGCCATATCTCTCAAGTAAGGCACCTGAAACACACACCGTGGCCTCCACATTGCTTCAGGTAAAGGATAAGAATTTTTCTCACGGTTTTTAATTTAAATTTTTAGAGCTCATTGTTTTAGCAACTAAAATTTTCCTACTCCTTAAATCATATAAAAATGTTTAAATCATAACTAGATAGAGGTGCTATGTCCATCAATGCTGTATGTGTGTATCAATAGATATCTATAGAAATATATATTGAATTCATTATTTAATATTTGTTCCTAACATAAATCTCTTCACAATAGCTCAGTTATAGAAAGAAAAAAATAAATAGTAGTTAAAATTTCTTGGTACCGTTTCACTGCTGACTTTTTAGAATGTCTCCAGAAATTGTTTTTAAATAGTCCATTTTTCCACATGCTATGATGAATGTTTCTGAAAGCTACTGCCTTGGAAACTTTTCGTTAATGTACTTATTCCTGAGTACCTGATAATATATTTAGAACATTTTTTTCTTGCTTTGATAGAAACACGGACTGAGATTCCTCAGAAATTTCTGAAACATTTGACTTAAATTTTCTTAAAGTTCTTATTACTAGGTAGAGACCAAATTCAGTTAACATGTTTTATTGATTGCCTAACACTCTACTAAGTGTTAAGTGGGTCGTTTTTGGGGGGTTCATTGTCATGTCACCTGTACTTCTATTTTGGGGTACACATTCTTAAAGTTCTTTTGGAACTAAGAATTAAGCATGTGTTTCCCTTTCATATTTGTCTTGAGTACATATTTTACTAAATCTATGGCAGCTGCACAACATGTCTCTTAAATATGCCTATACGAATGAAGGGACCAGAACAAGTGGGTTTGGGTTTCTAATGTGACAAAACTCCCCTGATGTAAAAAAACAGATGGGGCCATGTCAGGAGTCGTGCTTTAAAATGAAATTGGGAGATACAGTTTATAAATAACTTTTGCTCATAAGTTTCTAACAGCTCATGCTCATATGAAAGTGGGTGTTTACTGCTCTCAAGTCTGTGTTAATAGATTTTATTATAGAATCTAAAAGTCCATAGATGAGTAGTTTTAAATGCCAGAGTTAACCCTAAAACAATTCCCAAAGTATGGCACATGTGCCAGTGGTACTCAAGACAGATGTCGGTAATTTAGTGGTTGCATTATTTTAATGTGTACATGACAATTGTTGCACCTCAAACCATAATTGCTAGTAAGAGTGAATGGATTTAAAGAAAAATATTAAGTGAGTAGACAGTATATAGCTGGTTAAGAACCTTGCAAATGGGTATTTGAATAATCAGTCTTAGAAAACACTGCCTAAAGTGTCAAAGTACTCTTCTTTCATAATCTGTAAGAACAATATATTCCAGCCAGTTTAGGTATTTCATTGTCCTACTGGTCAAACCTGAATCCTGTGTATGGGGTCATCTTTCACATTTTGAAATCTTAAAATAATGAAGTGCATGATATCCCAGTCTGGCCAGTGTTTGTAATGATCCTTTGTTTTCCCAGTTACTAATTCCCACTGAATAATTGTGGAAAGAAATTTAAAATGATTTTATATTGCTTGGTTTTAGATGGTTGAAACCTTGTATAATAATGGTGCTAATTCTATATGGGAGCATTCTTTGCTGGACCCTGCCTCTATAATAAGTGGAAGACGTAAAGCTAATCCACAGGATAAAGTACAGTAAGTGGAATGTTTATAAATACTTTTATTTCTTCATAACACATGGGGTCCACTGAAAGGAGTGCAGCTATTTTTGACCAGCTTCCACAAGGGCAACACAGGAGGTGGTAACCCCAATTGTTCATTGAGCTCTTTGTTATTAGGTGCAAAAAACAAGACTGGGCACTGGACCATCTCTTTTGCATGGTTACCCAACATGAGTCAGTGGTTTCTCCAGTTTGAGACTAAGGCTTGGAGGCTTTTGATGTAAAAAGATTTAAGCTTGGGAGCTCAAATAAGAGGCTGTTAGACTGGAAATCTAGGCTCTGGGCTCCAGTCTGCCTGATGCCTCACCTATAAGATGGGATGAAATGCTGCTTCCTCAGAGGTTATAAGGTCAATTAAGAAAATTACAGAGAAGAAAGATGCTATAACAAGCAGTCATTCTGAAGTCCTGGCCATTGTAATGACTAATACATGTTTTCAGACTGCTGATTTACGCACTGCTGAAACTTATTTCAGTATTGTCCATTTTATTCTTGAGTGGGGATGTGGGTCACTTCCTCGTCTTTTAATAGTCTAAAGAATAGGGAATGTTATATCTGAACTGCAAGTGAACTGTTTTTTGTTTTTCAACCAGTCCTAATAAAGCAGAATTCATCAGAGCCAAGTATCAGATGTTAGCATTTGTTCATCGCTTGCCCTGCCGGGATGATGATAGTGTGACTGCCAAAGATCTTAGTAAGGTGGGTCACACCTTTTAAAATCTCTAAAATTGCTGGATGAAACAGCATGTTGTTTTGTTTGGTGGGGAAAACTTTAAAAGGAAGAAAAGAAAAACAAAACAAAACTATTGACTGAATAATTTATAACAGCTTTTTTTTTTGCAATTGGTTTTGTCTTTAATCTTACTTCAGATGGCAGCCATTCATGTTAGCAGAGGTAAGGGAAAGAGGAAGAATAAGTATCTAGAAAACAGTTTGTGTTTTTCAGACATGGTTTGAAAATTGTATTTCTGTAAGGAGTTTTTTGTTGTTGTTGAGTTTGAAATAGGAACCATCTCCGAGTTTGTTTCTAGTAGGGACTAGAAAGTTTGTGGGATTTCTTCAGGTTTCTAGGTTGCATACTAAGTAGAATCTTCAGGAAGCAGGGTGTGACTCAAAGCCATAGTACACAGAATGGTTTATTATACTTGTAAAATGAGTAGATGGTTTTCTTTATGTGGGCCTTTGCATGTTCTTGAGAGATGATACAAGAAATATGCATTTTTATTTTCAAAGCACTGCTTTTGGCAGATGCTCACACAGAGCACTGGGCACTCACAGTTCAGAATTTTAAACTTTGCACAGAAATATATATTTCTTTGTTTCTCATTACTTCCATTTTTTGTTACTTCCATTACGGAAGAAGATGTGGTATGTGTTTTTACCACAGTTCTTAAAAATAAAATCACTGAAAAAAAATAAGACTTAGATACAGATGTTAGGGTAGATTTCTTCATATATATGATAAAGGTTTTTGCTTTTTCTACAATTCTAGGTTAGAATTAAAGGAAAGCAGGTCATCTTCTAAATATATAAACACTTTTCTTCAATGGTACAGAATTTGGTATACTACAGGCCTGTTTCCCACCCAAAAAGACTTCTTTAAAGCCATGTATACAAGGCCAAAATACATAGTGTTGTGGAGGGGGTGTGGTATAAGTTAGAACCCTGTAGTTTGCACAGTGTAGGATATAAAACCTTAAATCCCTAGATTCAATAACAACAATAATAATAATAATAGCAACTGTATTCTTTGAGCATTTCCTATGTACAAGCTCCATGCTAAGCACTTTGTTATATCATTGACTTCTTACAGTAACCCTGTGAATAGGTGGCATTATTATCACCATTTAGATATAATGAAACCAAAGTTCTGATTGCTTAAAGAACTCCTTCAAGATCACATAGCTTGAAGGGTATATGGTTTGAAATTCAGGTCTTTCAGACTTTAGAGCCAATCTCAGTCACCTCCTCATACTGCTTCTCATTCAATGTCTAATTATGCTACTTAGGTAGACTATGCATTTGGGCAGGTCAGCCTTACCCTACTTTCCCTAACCATAAAATGGGCTTGACTCCACCTTAGTACCCAGGGCTGATTATGACCAACAAGAGAGAGACTGCTTCATTCACCTTACTGAGCTAAAGAAAGATTATGTATAACTAACATAACATATTAAAATGGTCTGTCAGATGCTGTAGTACATCACTCTTTACACTTTTAACAATATTCTTTTTTGTTTGTGTGTTTTTCAGCAACTCCATTCAAGTGTGAGAACAGGGAATCTTGAAACCTGTTTGAGGCTGTTATCTTTAGGAGCACAAGCCAACTTTTTTCACCCCGTAAGAAAGCATGAATCAGTCCACATATTAAATTGAAACTAAGTAGTTCTGTTTGTGTAATCTGTTGTTTATTTACTTTGATTTTTTTTTTGGTCTGCTTTTTATTAATGATTCTTAGGAAAAAGGAAACACCCCACTCCATGTTGCCTCCAAAGCAGGGCAGATTTTACAGGCAGAATTATTGGCAGTATATGGAGCAGACCCAGGCACACAAGATTCCAGTGGGAAAACTCCTGTTGATTACGCAAGGTGAGAGACTTAGATTCTTGTCTTTTCTCTCGGTTTGGGCTTATTTGTGTTGTGTATGATTCATTGTTAAGTGGCTAAATTGTGTAGGGTTAACATTTAACCCCTTTAAAGATTTACATTTATTTTGCACATGACATTTCAGATGCATATGAGCTCAGAGCCTGGCAAAGTCAGAGAAAGTAGAACCATTAGCCAGTGTGCTTAGTTTCCAGTCTTTCATGTAGTCCTTTATAATGTTGTGGAATTCAAGACAAGGAGTCCAAATCAAGTGTCAGTAATGGCAAAATCTACTCCTCATTTTAAAAATATTTTTAGTCATTGCTTATACTTAAAAACAAATCCGTATGGCTAGATATGTGATTAAACAAATACAGTAAAATGTTAATTGTAGGTTTTAGGTAGTAGACATCTAGGTACCCACTGTAAAATTCTTTAAATTTTTCTTTGTTTAAAAAATTTGTGAAATACTAGGAAGTTGAATCAATAAATCTATACGTTAGTCTTGAATATCATTTAAGTGACTGGTTGAATCATCCTTCTTTTTTCAAAATTAACTTTGTTAACTTGCAAAGCACTATACTTTGCTCTACAAAAAATGAAGTGGATGAAATGACAAAACTCTGCCCTCCCAGAATTTACTGTCTCTTGGAGAAATGATTTATAAATGTATGAAAGAGTTTAATGAGGCAAGATAATGTAGAATTCATTTCCAAAATGGATAACTGGTCTTAAAAGGCATATATTATATAGGGTTTCTTCATTGTGACTCAAATCATTAAAAAATTTCTTTAATTGGTCTTTGAAGAATGCGTTGAATTTGGGTGGATTTGGGAGGCATTTCATGTGAAAAGAGAGACAGTCAAGTTCAGGAGGGAAAAAATGGGCAGGGCATATTCGCCATAGCAGTGGACCTGACTAGATAGTGCAAAGCGTCTGGGAATATGAGAGCTAAGGTGTTGACAAATACAGTTTTTCATCAGATCTAAGACTCCACTGTTTGTATGGGTCATCATTATTTCATATATCACTTAAAAAAAAAAAAACTTGGCCAATTAAATGATAATGTGTCATCAATTGTAGGATGCTTCCTGATTTCACAGATGTTAAAAAATGAGGAAAAAAGATGTGTGTCACAGAAATCAAAGATGTATGGTAGGTTGGAGAATATTTTATAGTACCTTAAATGGTAGGAGAAGAAAGAAACGGACAGAAATGACATCTTTTAAGAGGAAGAGAGCCCTCAGTAAATGATACTTATCACTTACTTTGGAATTTTTTCATGTATATCTTGCATATAATTGTTTCTCAGCATAATAATGTGTTTCTGTGCCTTATTACTAAAAGGATTTCATACAGCTTAGTTATTTATTTCATGAACAAAGAGAGGGAAACAATATTTTCTGACACAGAAATTGAAGATAAGGAGGTGAATGTAGCTACAGGTGTAGATCAGTTAGTCTGTCTCTCCTGGAATGGAAGACCTTGAAGAGCTTACTGACCTCTCATCCAGAGTGAGGCTGGTCTTCAGAAGCTTTTAGGGAAAGGACATTCTTTAAAATATTGATGTCCATGGTCATCCCATCCTTACTGATTCAGAATTTCCAAGGGTGGGGCTTAGATATCTATGTATTTTTTAAAGCACTCTAGTTAGTTTTTGAGAATTTCTACCCTAGAGCGTTTATTAAAGTATTCTGTCTTATAAATGAATAAAGGAGAGAGAGTAGTTCAGATTGTGAAAACAATTTACAATTGTAGGAGTCAAAGTAAACCTTGACAGTTTACCTCATACAAAAAGGTTGATGATTCTAAAAAGTCATATTGAATCAGTCACTTAGATATCTCAGGAGATATCTCTGTACTTTTCTATTCTAGAGCCAGTGGGTGGTAAGCAATACAAATGGGACTTTGTTCTCTCTTGGTAGGCAAGGAGGGCACCATGAGCTGGCAGAACGCCTTGTAGAAATACAGTATGAGCTGACTGACAGACTAGCCTTCTATCTCTGTGGCAGGAAACCAGGTGAGTGAAAAGACAGAAGCCTCTCCACACCTTCATTCAGTCTCTGGAAAAACAAGTTGGAACACTATTATTTTTGACCTCCACTTTAACATATCTTCAAAAAGATTGCAAATAAGGATTTCTATTTGAAATGATAACTCCAGCATTTTTAGTTATATGTAAAAGATGTTGGTCAAATCTTGACTTTCAGTTTTTAAAACTTTATTTTAGCTCTAGAGTAGTGACTGTTTTAAATATCAAAGAACATAATCGAACCAAAACTGAATGGGTGCCACGGTTCTTGCGCATAATGGGACTAGGAATAGAAGAGCAAAGCAATCAGTTCTGTAGTTACTTGAAGAATTCTGCTATCTAAGTAATGTAAAAATCCAAAAGTGAACTTTGCCATTAACCACCTTTATTTGAAAGGTAGAACTGGGGTCAGCAAGCCATGGTCTGTGGGCCAAATCTAGCCTATCACCTGTTTTTTTAGTAAAGTTTTATTGCGATAGCCCACATTTCATGTTGTCTGTGGCTGTTTATGCACTACAGCAGCAGAGTCGAGTAGTTGAGTATTTGTGACAGAGACCATATAGCCACAAAGCCTAAAATATTTACTGTCTGGCCCTTTACAGAAAACGTTTGCCCAATCCCTGATGTAGAATATCCACATACATGTACGTAGTGGTTCTCCATCCTGGTCGTTCATAGAGTTAAGAGCCCCTGGTGTGGTTCCATTTCCTGGCGAGATAGAGTAAGCACACCCCACTCTGTCTCTCCTGAAGACAATAAAAACCCCTGGACAAAAGGCATGGAGTAGCTATCTAAGGACTCTAGATAGTGGTGTAGGGAACTCAAAGTACCATCAAACTGGTGGTGAGTATCCTGTTTATTTTGCTTCTGATATGGCCTCCACAACAGCCTGAACTCGAATTGCATCACAGATGCAAAGAAGCCTTCCTTCTTTTTCTGGTCCGAGGAGCAGGAAATGGAACTCCTACCAAAGAGAGAGTAGGGGAATGCTCTCATTCTTTTTTTCTTCTTTATTTTTCCCCTACCCTAACCCCTAGGCAATCTTGTGGCTATAGTAGTGGCATCACAGGTGCCTAAATCTCTAACCAAGAGCATGAGGGGAATCCTGACTGCTTTTCGTTTTTTTTTATTCACTTACCACTTGGCCTAGGAGGCAAAACCTAACCTGATCAGTTTCCTGCTAAAACAAAAACATTTAAAAGTCTCCATAGAATTTAAGGAAGACTCAGAGTCTCATAACATAATCTTCAAAATATCCAGGATACCATCAATAATTGTCATATGAAGAACAAGAAAATTCCAAAGACTTGCAAGGGGAAAGGCAGTCAGCGGAGGCCAACCCCAGATGACACAGTTGTTGGAATAATGAGACAAAGATTTAAAAGGCAGACAGTAACATGATTTTTTAAAAGTGTGAACATTCTTAAAACAATTAGAAATATAGAAAATCTTGGCAGAGAAACAGAAGATATAGAGAAGAACCAAAGAGAAATATTAGAACTGAAAAATATAATAACCGGAATTTTAAAACTCACTGGATGAGCTAAATTAGCAGATTGGAGATGACAAAGAAAAGAGCAAGTAAATTGAAAATAAATCACTAGAAATTATCCGGTTTGAGCAATAGAGAAGGAAAAAAGAGTAGGAGGGAAAAAAACTGGACAGAGCCTCATGGACCTATGATCAGACTATATCAAAAGGTCACATTTGTATCAGACTCCCAGAAGGAGATCAGAAACTAGTGTGGAGAAAAAATATTTAAAGAAATATTGGCTAAAAACTCTAAATTAGCTAGAAAACATAAACTTACAGATTCAAGAAGTTCAGAGAATTCCAAACAGGATAAACTCAAAGAAATTCTCACTTAGACACATCAAATTTAGACTGCTAAAAACCAAAGATAAGCATCTTGAAAACAGCCAAGGTAAAAGATGACATATAACATACAAAAGAACCATTATTTGAATGACTGGATTTCTTATTAGACTCCATGGAGATGAAAAAGAAGAACAGAACTCCGTTTTCATTGAAAATAAACTTCAGGAATGAAGACAGAATAAAGACATTTTAAGATAAAAAGTAAGAATTAATTGCTCTAAGAAAAATGCTAAAGAAAGTTTTTTGGGTGGAAGGAAAATGATACCGAAGGGAACCTTGGAACTTAAGGAACAAAAGAAGAGCAACAGTAGTGATAAGTATCTGAATAAATATAACAGACTATGTTTTCCTCTTAAATTCTTTAAGATATGTATGAGAGTTTGAAGTAAAAGTTAAAATTGATCAGGTTTTTAGCATATGTCAATGTCATACATTTGATAACTACAACGTAAAAGGCGAAAGAAATATGGAGGTAAGATTGCATTCTTAAAATGGTAAAATGTTATTTCTAAGTAAATTGTAAAAACTTATGTATATTATAATCCCTAGCACAACCACTAAGACTATACGATGATATATGGTCAAAAACTCTAGAGATAAGTTAAAATGGAATATTAAAGTTATTCAAATAATCAAAAGATTTTGATACAAAATATTAGAGGAACAAAAAACTGAGGCCCAAACAGAAAATAATAACATTATAGACTTAAGTCCAAACATATCAATAATTACATTAAATATTAATCATCTAAACACACCAATTAAAAGCAGAGATTGTCAGAATGGATTTAAAACAAAAAACAAGCCATAACTATATACAGTCTACAAGAAACCCACTTTAAATATTATGATATAGTTAAAAACAAAAAGTTATAAAAACGTACCTTGCAAAACGCTAAGTAAGAGAAAGTTAGAGTGGCTAATATCAAACAAAATGGACTTCAGAACAAGGAAATTAGCAAGGATAGAGAAGGATATAGCATAGTGATAAAAAAAATCAGTTCACCAAGAAATAGCAATTCTAAATATGTTCACATTCAGCAACAGAGCTTCAAAAAATACATGAAGCAAACTGATAGAAAAAGGAGAAAAGGTCAAATCCACAATTATTAATGGAGGCTTAAAAGTCCTCATTTAGTAATAGTAAGAGAAATCAGCAAGGATATTTAACTGAAACCAAATCATCAACCAACTGCATTTAGTTGACATCTATAGCATACTCTACCCAACATCATCTCTTTAAAATACACATTGAACATTCACCAAGGTAGACCATATCCTGGCTCATAAAAGAAACCTTAGCAAATCTAAAAGAATTAAAATTCTACAAAGTATATTCTCTAACCGTAATGGAATTAAGCTAGAAATAAATAATAAAAATAAACTGGAAAATACCTACATGCTTGAAAATTAAAAAGTATACTTCTAAATAATCCCTGGGTCTAAGAAGATAAATTCTTACATTAGAAAAGAAGAAAGGTCTAAAATCTTTAAGATTCCCCCTTAAGAAACTAGAAAAAGATGAGCAAAAGAAACCCTAAGCAAGTAGAAAGCTGGAAATGGTAAAGATAAGAGCAGAAATCAGTGAAATTGACAAAAAAAATGAATTAATGAAACAAAAAGCTGATTCTTCAAAAAATCAAAAAAAAAGTACAATTGGTAAATGTCTAGCCATACTGCAAAGAAAAAAAAGAATACACAGAGTAGGATATTACTACAAACCCCACAGACATTAACAGGTAATGCAAAAATATTAAAAGTAGCTGCACGTAAATCAAAGAACTTAGATAAAATGAACCAATTCCTCAAAAGCCACAAACTGCCAACACCTACCTAAGAAGAAAGAAAAACTGTAAATATATAATCCTTGTTTTAAAGATTTTGAATTTGTCCTCGAAAACATTACATTAAAACCCTAGCCCAGATGATTTCACTGGTGAAGACTAAACGGGCCGAAGTGTTGTTTCTAGATAGCAATACAATAAATATGGTTTATGACTTGCATGGTTTGCCGGATTTGCAATTATGATTCTTAATGCATATTTTTAAGTGTTTGGAATTCACATTTTAGGTTTTTACATAACAGACTTCTATCAAAATTTGAAAAATAAATAACATCAATTCTACAAGGATTTTTTAGAAAATAGAAAGGGAAGGAGCACTTCTCAAGTCATTTTGTGAGGCCAGCATTACCCTGATAGTAAATCCAGGAAATACAGCACGAAAAAGTAGTCTTATAAACAAACACCAGAAATCCTCAACAAAATGTTAGCAGATTGAATCCAACAATATATAAAAAGAAAAATACAACATACAATGGGATTTACAAATATGTAAGACTGATTAAATATTTGAGAATCATTTATAATTATAATCTATCACATTAACAGACTAAAAACGAACATTGTATAATCTTATCAGTTGATGTAGAAAAAGCATTTAACAAAATTTCAACACCACTTCATGATTAAAAAAAAAAAACTTAGCAAACTGGAAATAGAAGGGACTTCTTTTAATCTGATAAAGAGTACCTCTAGAGAACCTACAGCTGACTTCATCCTTAATGATGAAAATTGAGTGCTTTTGCCCAAAGATCAGGAACAAAGATAGGATGTCCATTCTTATCACGCCTATACAGCATTGACCTGGAAATCCTAACTAGCGCATAAGACAAGAAAATAAATGAAAGGTATACAGATTGAAAAGGAAGAAATACGACTGCCCCTATTCATAAATGAGATGATTTCTATGTAGAAAATCTCAAGGAATCTATGATAAAGTTCCTAGAACTAATTGTGTTTAGCAAGGTTGCAAAATACAAGGTAGACAAAGGTCAATCATATTTCTACAGACTAACTGACAATTGGAAACTGAAACAAGAAAAATAATACCATTTACAGTAGATCCAGGTCAAATACTTAGATATAAACCTAACAAAATAGGTATATGATATATATGCTGGTGTGTGTGTGTGTGTGTAGTTAATATGTATTTACCTACAAAATGCTGATGAAATCAAGGAGGCCCTGAATAAGTGGAGAAATACACTATGTTTATGGGTTGGAAGACTCAGTATAGATGTCAATTCTCTGCAAATTAATTTGTAAATCTAATGCAATTCAAGAATTTATTATTGATGTTATTCTGAAATTCTTATGGAAAGCAAAGGAACTAGAATAGCCAAGACAGTTTTGCAAAAGAATAATAATAACATGGGAGAACTCACACCACCCTATTTTAAGATTTGCTGTAAAGTTCTACTGTACTCAAAACAGCGAGATTATGGTGAAGAGACAGACACAGATCAATGAAACAGTATAGGAATCCAGAAATAAAACCATATAAGTATATTCAGTTGATTTTTTGACAAGACGTGCAAAGGCAATTTAATGCAGGAAGGATAGTCTTTTCAATATATGGTGTTGGAACAACTGGACATCCATGTGCAGAAAAAATGAACTTCAACCTCGCACCTTCTAGAAAAACTCAAAATAGGTCATAGATCTAAATGTAAAACATAAGACTAAGAAACTAGAAGAAAACGCAGGGGAAAATCTTTGTGATCTTGGATTAGGTAAAGTACTTGAATGAAGCACCAGAAGCATAAACCATGGAAGAAGATATTGATACGTTGAACTTTGTCAAAATTTAAAACTTTGCCCTGCAAAAATTGCAGTTGAGGTAATGAAAAGCCACAGACTGGGAGAAAATATTTGGAAATCACATATTCAACAAAGGACTTGGATCCAGAATATTTATACTTAAATACTTTAAAACTCAGCAGTAAGAAAACAACCCGTAAAAACTGGGCAAAGACAATATACAGATGGCAAATAAAGCACATGAAGAGAAGTTCAGCACCATTAGCCATTGGGGAAGTGCAAATTAAAACTACAGTGAGATACCACTGCATACCTATTAGAATTACTAAAATTAAAAAACAAAAAACTTGACAATTCAAGTGGTGAGGGAGATGGGGGAAACTGACATTCATTGCTGGATAGAAAACAGAATGATTGAGTTACTCTGGAAAAAAGTCTAGCAGTTTCTTACTAAGTTAAACATACATTTACTTATAACCCAGCAATCTCACTCCTAGGTATTTAACCAAGAGAAATAAAGACATGTTTACACAAAAACCTAAACACGAATGCATATATTGGCTTTATTCATTAGTTTGTGATTAGAGTTCTCCAGAGCTAGATTAGGACTGAGTCAGCTGGCATTTTAGGAAACTGAGCCCCTGCCTGGATCTGCCACGACCACTGCCCCAGCCCTGTTTTCTACTAATTGATTAATTTGAAGGTGAGCCACCACAGGAAACTCCACTCATCTCACATGGAGAGTTAATAGAAGCCTGCTGTGAGCTAATTCAACTCCATAAATGTTCTTTTTATGGCTGAAGATCATCAGTTACACTGGGGATGAGCAAAGTGTAAGGATTAGGATGAGCGTAGGCTTTCTGTCTAATGATGTGTGGACCTTTGTATCAGAAGAAAATATGAGGATATGATCCTTGCTACTGGCCAGGTCTTCTGGAATTTGAAGCCAATCAGGCAACTTCTGTTCTCTCACATAATTCATAATTATGGGAAGATACTGAGAAAATAATAGTGGTGTTTCTTTATAGATCTTATCAATATATCAAAACTTTGGCTTGGTTTCTGTTTCAGATCACAAAAATGGACAGCACTTTATAATACCTCAAATGGCAGAGAGGTAAGGTCATTGAAATACTGATCAATTTTATTTGTCACTAGTATTTCCTTGGTTGTATAGTGTTTAAGTGTATTATATTTTGTGTTTAACAAAGCCCATACATTTTTCTCTTTTATGGCTATACAATATGGAAATAAGACGGCTGTAAGTAAACCACCATGTAAAAACTTAAGTTTGAAAGAGCACAAGTAACATTTATTAATAAGGAAATTGAAGTCAGTGATATTGTCATAGTTTTAGCCAGTTTGTGACAGTATATTGTGTCTATAGATTATATTCACAGAATATTCTATATTATAAAAGAGTATATTCTTAGTCTGACAGGGATCTGCAAGCTTTATTTGTTGTCGTTAAAGGCTGGATAATAAATATTTTAGGCTTTGTGAGCCATACAGCCTCTGTCACAACTATTCAACTCTACTGTTGTAGATGAAAGCATCCATGAATGCTGTGTGAATAAGGGCATTTTTATTCCAATAAAATTTTATTTTTGGATACAGAAATTTGATTTTATATAATTCTCACAAGTTATAAAGTATTATTTTTCCTTTTTTTCCCCAACCATTTAAAAATATAAACTCTATTCTTAGCTCATGGGATGAACACAAAGTGGGCTATAATCTGCCGACCCCTGGTCTATAAATAAGGTCAGAGAGTTCATGGCTGTAGAAATGAACCTTTAATTTTGCCAATTCTTTGTACAAATACTGTCAAGAGTTTAAGAAATGATTAGTTGCTATTTCAGGTATAATCTTGCCATTCTGGTTTTTCACATTCTGCCCTTTCTGTATTTTCTTCTATTGTGCTTTTTATTTTAACACATCAAAAATTGTGATTTTTCACACAAAGGGCCTGGGGACTAACCTGGCAGTAGTTTTTGTCTTTTAGTAGGTGATTATTTTTCTTCTTACCATGTTACATAATTGTGCATTTCTAGAAAGAGTTACTTTTCACCAAGTTGTTATATTTAAAGTTTTCTCACTGACTCTATTGGGCTTTAGAATTTGGGGCTGTAACCATGTCCATGAACTATAATTAATATCATGATCCCTTGGTTATCTTAATCTTCTGTAGAACTCATGAAAATGATTTTCTTTGCTTATTAGTTTTGTACATTTTCTTAGCAGCCTGGATTTGTCTGATTTGGCAAAAGCTGCTAAGAAGAAACTTCAATCTGTGAGTATCTCTGTTTCCTAGTGAATTCCAGTATTGGAAATGTATCCTGCTAAATACCTGTTCTCAGCTGGTTACCTATTGCATCAGATGACTGTGTTTCGTACTCTTAGATTTTGTTAAATCAAAAGCAGACCATTGAGTATGTAGCAGTGAAGACTAGAAGTGCTATTAAGTTTAGTATATCCAGTTTATTGGCTCTGCTTCAAATGCCAGTTTTCTCTGTCATTTTAAATGCCTTTGACATTAGAAGTTTCTCCTTGTAAGAGTTCCTTGTTTTTCCCAATGTAAATGAGTAAGTGGGACACTTCTTGGGATTACTTCCTGTGGTCTTAGAGGATGCTAAAGAATGATAAAAGCTGTTGCTGGAATGGTGAGTACCATAGATTTACTTGCTGTCGTTGGAATCCAGCCACCATTGTAATTCTCTCTCATATCCCATGCCATTTATCAGAGCTTTGTAAATATATGCTTCAGGAAGCTGATGGTCCTGCCCAAGGGTATGTGCTCAGAGTTTGTCAGGTTCTACAGGTCAAACCTCACTTTAATCTGAGTTTTTCTTTCCAGGCTGCCCACCTCAGCCTTAGTCAGGAATCTACTTCTCTGGGAATGATTTCTCTTAGTTTAGTCCCTACAAATGAAGCCTCACCAGGGCACTTCCCCAGCTGTTTTCACCACCAGATTGCACTCTCAGCTGTTCTCATTGCTCTTGGGATCAGAACCAGGATTCTTCTTTTTGTAACTTTTAATGGGTTATCCAACTCTCACCTTTTCATTCTTGCCCTACTTCCCGTCTGGTTCCCATTGTGTGTGTGTGTCGTGTGCTTAAATATTTCATTATGGGTTAGCCTCTGTCTGAGGCTATGAGCTGCCACCTTCAAGTCCTCTTTCAGGAATCCTCTTTTGCCTGCAGTGTTCTCCTTTCCCACTTCCATCCCTTGCATCATTCAAGCAGTTGAAATCTGACCACCTTCACAATGTAGGTAGTTTTCCCAAAGCACAGCTGAAATTGCAACTCCTAAAAATTGTGACTTTTTCTTCATTCCCCTTTTCACTGGAGACCCTTTATTAGAATGGCATATAAAGTACTAAATATTACAGAAAATGAATTTATCTTTACTAATATTTAACTGTAATATGAAATAAATGTATTTTATGCAATTTGTTTGGTGTCCCTGTGTTCTATATCTACGGTTTTGTGTGTCTGTGTTTTATCGCCTTTCTTAAATTAAGGAGGTCATGTAGTAAGAAGATTAAGATGGTAAGCTTTGGAGTCAGATAGCACTAAATATTCTGTGATTTCCTTTTAGTTACTTACAGTATGTAATTTTAATTTTAATTCCAACATTGTAAATAAAGCCCAAGCTCCCTTTGACTATCCTATATTCGCTAGGCCGAAAGCTACATGAAAGCTGGGGTTGTAGCTGTAATAGCTCTGGCATATGGCAATATCTAGCATGTGGCAGGCACCAGATAAATATCTGGAACAAAGTTGAGTATAGCTCTCAAGAACTTGGGCTCTGAGTCAGACTGGTCAGGTATAGATCTTGGCCCTGACAAGCTAGGAAGCCCTTTCTGTGCCTTGGTGTCCTCCTAGGAAGGTAGGTAATGATCCAGCAAGGGTTGCAAATCAGACCTGCTCGGTGAGGGTGAGCTGCTGTCGTTGCTGACCACCTTGTGGTCTCCTTAAAGGTGAGAAGAATGACCTCACAGCTCTTATCACTGCCAAGTCAGTGTTTATCCTACAATATCTCCATTTCTACCTTCCTTCTTTCCTTCCTGCCTGCCTTTTTTCCTTCGTTTCTCCCTCCTGCCTTTCTCCTCCCTAATGAAAAGCTGAAAGAAATATAATAAGACTAATATAGTCCTTGAATTAGCAGATGTTAACATTTTGAGAGACTTAAACTTGGATCTCACATCCATCGTTTATTGGCTTTGTGACTCGGCAAGCTCTGAACTTCTGTGCCTCAATTTCCTTGTCTGTAAGTGAGATAATAGTATCTATCTTCATAGAGGTATTGTGAGTATTAAATATATTAGCATAGTGTCTGGAATGTAAACCTGCAATCACTATTGCTGTTGTAGTTATTGTTACTAATAATAACATTAGCTTATAGCCCCTAAGAGGAAAGAGACGGTATTTATGATGCAAGTTTAAGTTTCCAGTCCTTCATCACCTTATCCAGCAAATGGCTCTCAGAGTTTGTTTTTAGTTATAAACATAATATAACTACACTAAAGAAAATTTGGACAATAGAAAAAGGGAATTACCCTTATTTACTATATTTGTAATGGAGTCAGACTCAATATTCTAATTCTTGTTTCAGATGCATATCTTTTTTTAAAACGGAAGTTCAGTCATAGTTATAGAATTTTATATCTGCTTTTTTTCACCCAACAATGTATTTTACCCATTTTAACGTGTTCCTGAGAGGCCTAGGTAGCCAGCATTTAAAATTGCTGCATAAAATACCTTGTGGTCAGTGTGTGAGTGGATATGTACTGAGCCCCGCCTCAGTGCCAGGTACCATGTATGTATGTGTGGAACACAGTAGAGAATAGAACAGATTCAGTGTCTACCCTCACAGAATGGGAAAGCAGTCGACTAAAAAGTAACAACCACCAAGTATCAACGTGCATTTTATGAGAACAAAAGCACAGAGGGAGCTGGAGCCACCCTGTCAGGGGCTTAACCTCATCTGAATTGAGGAAGACCTTGACTACCCTATCCATCCTGGCTGCTGCCAGGCAGGCACCCAGTGTGTATGGGGATTGTTTTGTTGGCTGACCCTGCACAGTGTACTGAATAGACAGGCTTTTTTTGTTTGGGGATGCTCAGTTCTGGGGATTGAGTACTGCTACTGAGGAAGAAGAGATCAAAGAGGCTTACATCTGGGTGATGTTTTCATACAATAGCATGTTCTAGCCTCTCAAAATGGCATGTCTGGTATCTTTATCCTGCCAAGGGTTTAAGATCCCCTATACTTGGGGGAACTGGCAAACATTCTCAAGAGCAGAGCATCTTAAAGAGTTGATACCACATAAAGAGAACTGAAGCCTGTGTTTGAGATATGCACTTTAGATGCCTCTTATTTGAGTACCATCAAGGAATTAGACTGCTGTGGGAGGCAGGTTTTTGTAGGGAATCTGCACTGTATTGGAAATGTTATTGTCTGTGTAACAGTGGGTATTTACTAATAAGCACTGACTTTGGATGAGACATTGGAGATAAAGGGGTGAATAAGTCACAGTCTCCAGTGTTAATCTTTGTCCCTTGTGTTCCTGATATTTTTTACTTTCAGCTAAGTAATCATTTGTTTGAAGAACTTGCCATGGATGTGTACGATGAAGTTGACAGGCGAGAGACTGATGCAGGTGACTTAACATGTGGCTTTATCTCATAAGTTCTGTTATCAGTGGGCAGTGACAAGCTGCCAGCCTCAATATTTTACTTCCCCAATTTCTTCTGTCCTGGTAACGTGTGCGGACGTTTGCTTTTGTATAAGTTGGCTTCAGAGTGTGCTTTCCTGAGTTTTCCTAGTAAGGCGGGGACTGCGGCTCTCAGAGGAGCAGTGGCACACCCATGGTGATGAGATTCTATCTCTGGCTCTTTCCTCTGGCTAGTCTGGCTTGCCACGCAAAACCACAGCACCCTGGTGACTGAGACAACCGTCGTCCCCTTCCTCCCAGTCAATCCCGAGTACTCATCGACACGGAACCAGGCAAGTGGCCAAGTCTGAAAAGTAACTATAGTAGTGGTATTTTGAGACTAGCTGATTTTTGGTATTTTATTTCCCAGGACAGGCCTTTTGCATTTTTTGATTGATTAAAATGTTAATATCCTTTATACATACCCACAAAACTCAGAATTGATAAGAAAAGCAGTAGATGTGAATAGATGACTGGGCAAAAACATAAAAACAATTCACAGAGGAAATATAAATAGCTTTCAAATGTGAAGAAATGTTTAACCTCTTAGTAATCAAAGAAAGCAACCTAAAGGCATTAATGAAAGTTTCATCAATCAAATTAATAAAGTATGTAGTAAAGGATACTCTAAGCTGGTAAGGATGTGGCAAGATGGGCTCTTTAATGCTGCAGATAAGAGTTTAAATTGCTGCAGATTTCAGAAGAGCAGTTCATTAACCGGTTTCAGAAACCTCAAAATTAAGTGTAGCTTTCACATGGGAATTATTTGGGATTATGTTCTAGTAAAATAAAAATGCTAAGATTCATGCACAGTGATTTTTATCAAAGCTCTGTGTATAATAACAGCATTAAAAACATCCTAAGCATCCATCAAGAGTAGAAAAGGTGAGTAAATTAGGAAGATCTTTTAATTTTTATTGAATTGATCAAAAGCTATATAGAATGATGGAGTCCCAGCATCTAGAATATAACTTTGTTTATCTTGGAATTTTAAATTTTCATCCAAATTAATTTTTCATTACTAAGTCTACTTCAAAACTGAATTGATGTTAGGGAAAAAGAAATTAAGTAGAACCATTTTGTTTCTGCTCCCAAAAATAAATACGCATTGTGAGAACTTAAAAATGTTATAGCATTCTCTTACGTAAATGGTTTTAAACTGTTTGCAAGGTAATGTTTAATTTAGTTATAGCTATGATTGATAATACCTTAATCATGCTGAAAGTTCTTTGCTAAAGCCTAACAATAGTACGACTAGTTTTATGTGAATACTTACGTATACATGTGTTTTTAAATTTGGAAATATTTCCAATTATGTTCTTGCCCTCAGGGCAGACAGAAATTAGCTCGGTTTAATGCCCATGAATTTGCCACACTGGTTATGACCATTCTCAGTGATGCCAAGAGGAGACAGCAGGGCAGTCCTCTCTCTAGTTCAAAAGGTAACTGTTTCAGACCTCTAAATGTTTGTTTCTTTGGCCTTAATAAACTTCACACAAGTGTTAGATTTAAAGTTATAAAATTAAAGCAGTCATCAGTACAATAGCTTAATTAAAGCCCTGTAAGTTTTACCAGTAATAGAGTGTAACAAAAAGTTTGCCTCTTTGAGTGCTGGTAAATTGTAAATATTTCAGTGTTACTGACTGCTATATGATTTTTTTCTTCTCGAGTCGTCTATCTTTCCTATAAAATTGGCATTCTGAAAATAACCCAAAGGTCTGACTTAGATTTTATTAAAGTACATAAGAAAACAAACCCTCTTGATTGAAATTAGTTGCTTACTTAACATGAATTCAAAATATTAATATCTATAAACTTTAGATGTCTACAGTGAAAGTTATTGTGTTTTAGAATTATACAGAGAGCACCAAGTGCCTATTTCTGAGATGCCCTGTTGAGTCTAAATCTATAGGTCAGGGTCCTGTTTCCATGCTTAAGAACACACTTCCTCCCCAGCCCCAATACTATATCCTTACTGGTTTTTGTTTTTGTTTTTCAATTAAGCATACTTTTTTTTATTATAAAGCTTTTAAACCATAAAATTAAGTTTTTGGTCAATGTCACATTTGTCAAAGACAGTAGGGAATCATTAACTGACAACAGTTTGTTGTTCTTGATTTTACTGGTTCAACCAGAAATAAATAAGTTCTAGGAAAGTCTATAAAATTTTGGCGAAGGTGCATTGATGAGAGTCCTTTCATAAATTTGGAATTTCAAAGTATACATACTCTTTGATTTGATGGTTCCATTTCTAGGCGTTGAGGGGAAATAATCAGAGATGGTATATATATATTTATATATTTATATAATATAATATATATATATATATATATATATATAATATATATATACTGAAAACATTAGAAACTGATAATAGAGCAATGCTTAGTCACATATTTGAATAGTACACAGACTTTCAGAGAATATGTAATGACATAGTATAAAGTAATTTTTTTATTATATACTAGTTTTGGAAGGAAAACATTTATATATATACGTATGTACAAGTGACTATACCACATGTAGTATAAATATACAGTCAGTCCTCATTCACCCATCCCATATTTGCAAATTTACCTATTCATTAAAATGTATTTGTAACCCCCAAATCAGTCCTCACAGCACTTTCATGGTAATTTTTGGAAAATTTGAGTCATCTAAAACACATTCCCAGTTGAGACTGAACAAGGCAAAATTCTGCCTCTTGTTTTAACTCTTATGTTGTAAACCGTGTCCTTTTTGATGTCTGTTTAGTGCCACATTTTCCACATGTGTATGCTTTTTGTTAATGATTTATTTTACTGTTTAAAAATGGCCCCCAGGTGTAGTGCCGAAATGCTGTCTAGGGTTGCTAAGAACAAGGCTGCGACGTGCCTTATGGAAAAGATACATGTGTTAGGTAGGCATGAGTTACAGTGCTGCTGGCCTTGAGTTTGCTGTCAATGAATCAACTATATATATATATATATATATATATATATATATATATATATATAATATATATATATATATATGGATCTCTGAACAGAAACACACATAAAACAAGGTTATACATTGATCAGTTAATCAAAATATTGGGACCTGAGGCTCGTAGGAACCTAAACCTGTTTCCACTCAGAGCAGTGGTTTAATATTTGCTAATTCAGCCTTCACAGTAACTTCGTAAACCATAACTACTGAAAAATAATGAGTGTATGTATATGCTTAGGAAAAAGACTGGAAGGAAATAGAACAACATATATTAACAGCTATGAATGATTATCAGTAATTTCACAGTTTCTATATTGAATCTCTATAATCAGATATATATACTTTAAATACTAATTTTAAAGGTTAAAATCCCTTTTAAGTAACCATAATTTATCCCATATAATATCCATCAAAATATCCAGAAACAATATTGAAGACCAGAGGGTAGCTCATGTTGCCTAAAATAAATTGGAAAGACTCAGATAATTTGTGAAATATTTTATTCAAAATATGTTAGAGCCTATAGAATCATCCCTGCTCCCCTATGGACCATACCTTCCTGATATGCGTGCTTGCATGCGTGCGCGTGTCCACTAGGGGTCATTTCTCCCTCCCCCTCCCCCTTTCCCTCTCCTCCCCTCTCTTTCACTGGCATTCAGCTGAGTAAATAACAAAATGCCTGTTCTTTGAATACCTAGTTCTAAGCTAAACTTTAATAATTTCCTTTCTATTTTGATTTGATATTACTGTGTAAACAAGTTACAGTTATAATTGACTCATAGTTGACCTTGTATGAGTATAGATTTAACTTTAGGATTTGGAGCTACACACTATCTCGCTGAATTATTAGAAACTTGAGAACCTACCTCCTTAACCTAAGAAGCTATTTCCTAAACCACCTAATTAATTTGCCCACATTTGGTGAGTAGCTCAGAGGGATGCTTAAAACTCTATGCAGTTTATAGTAGGCTAGTTGATTTATAACTTGCAGTGTTATCTCTATATTAGTGTGAATATAACATTGTTTTTTCTGTCATTTTCATCTTTTAAATTACTAAACCCAAAAATCCTCCCAACAATTTTTTGGGGGAAAGGAGGGGTTTTTTAAGCCCTAAGTAAAGTTATTTGCTTCTGTTGATAGACAATGTGGAGCTCATACTAAAAACAATCAATAACCAACACACTATTGAGAGTCAAGACAATGATCAGCCGGACTATGACAGCGTGGCATCAGACGAAGACACAGATCTGGAAGCCACTGCAAGCAAGGCAAACAGACAGAAGGTGAGGTCACACACAGAAAGGGAGACTATGTTTCTTTTAAAAATCTTTCTCCTGCAAAACTACCTTAATTATAAATCACTTGAGGACTAGCCCTCTGAAAAGTGCAAGTTGAGTTTACTACAAGCTTGGACCAAGCAAAGGTTAAATAAGGTAAATAGTTTTAAAACGGGGTCCTTTTCCCTGAGTCAGTTGCTGAATCACAGCCCTGCTGCGATTGTGACTTCATAAAACTTGTGAGGAAGGAGTGGTTGGTTTTATTCTTTCAACAAATGTTTACTGAGTGACTTCTCTGGATGATATTCTCCTGAATGAGGTTTAGTCCTTTCGCATGAGGCTGTCACTGCCTAATAGAGATATCTGCTATAAAAGATACACAGTGACATGTGTCATAAGAAGCACAAACAGCAGGGGGTGAGAGTGCAAAGAGATAATTTGTTGCTAAGGAGGAATATGTGGAGGCTTTGTAAATGAGATGGCTCTTAATGGGTGTTTTAAAGGATACATGGATTTGGGCATGTGGAAAGGCAGGGAAGGGTGGTCTGGGCAAAGGGAAGGTGAATCAGAGGTGTCTGGGGGAAAACCTGGTCCTGTGTAGAGATGGCTTAAAAGGAACAGGACTCAAAGCTACAGCAGAAGATGGATCACACCATGGAGGAACATGACTCCAGACTGAAGAGCGTGGACCTCGGCAGGCAGTGCAGAGCCCAGGAAGCTTTTAGACAGGGCAGGAGGGGTTGGTCAGCCATTTTGCATCCTCTGTTTTGGGAGGAGTATTCTGGAGGGTCACTGTAGGAAGGAAATCCAGTTAGGGGACTCCTGAAAGAGCCAACCCAGGCCACTTCAGGGCTTGAACTGGGAGGTCCAGATGGGAGAAAAGCGACCGTAGCAGAGTATAAGCCTGAGGAGAGGGCAGCAGGGGTCTGGCTGGGCTGGCCACTGCTGAATTTCCAGGACTTTGGCCTAGACACGGCCCACAGAGGAGCTCAGCAAACATTTGAGAATGGATGAACAGGAAGATAGAATAGACAGGCTCTGGCAATAAGTTGGATGTTTGAAGTGGGGAGATAGACTTATAGAAGATGTATCCAGAGATTTCCAGCGCACATGACTATGGGAATAATGGTGGCATTTGCAGATGAAGGGAATGCAGAAGGGATGGCAAGTCACTTGTATGAAATGCCCCTGCCCAGTCTCCCAGAAGCACCAGGTTCACTGGGTAAAAGTGAAAGTCATGGCAGGACCCTATATGATGGCGTCGTCTGTGGACTGACAGGCCACTGCCGCCTCTTCTCCACCTTGCACACCTGCTCCCTCTAGCTGAATCTGCTGCTGGCTGGAACATTCTTCCTCTAGACAGCCATTTGACTAATGTCCTCACCTCCTTTAGGCTGTTGCTCACATCTCATCTACCTAAAGGCTTACCCCATCTGTCTAATTAAAATGTACTCGCCTTCAGTGTTACTTCAGCTCCCCAGCCCCTTATCCTTCTCCATTTTCTCTATTTCCCACAGTACTTATCACCTTCTCTCACACCATATAGTTATTTTTGCTTTTTCCCTCCCTCATTGTTGGGTATAAATGCCATGGAACAGAAATATTTGTCTCTTTTCTTGTATATCCAAAGCCCCTATAACTCTCCCTGATGCACAGTAAAAATCTGTTGGAACGAATGACTTAATGAAAATAATGAATAAAAAGGAAAAATGAATGAGCAAGGGAAAGGCAGACAAATGCACTTAGAGAGTCAGTGTCAGAGTAGATTTGTAGCCCACTGCCTATTCTGTTAGAAGACATTGACTTTAAAATTTTTCAAATACTATAGTAAGCCCACCTTTATGTTTTATTTTTGCATTATCCTCAGAAGCCTTGATTTGGTTTGATTAACTTTGCAATCCATCTGGCATGGTCAAAATTGAAATTCTTTAGCTGTTAGTTTTGAATGTTATCATCGTCTCAGATTGTGAACATTTTCCCCAATTTATTTTTAGAGCCTAGATTCAGATTTATCAGATGGACCAGTCACTGTGCAGGAATTTATGGAGGTCAAAAACGCCCTAGTGGCTTCTGAGGCCAAGATACAACAGCTAATGAAGGTGAATAACAACTTGAGTGACGAGCTGAGAATTATGCAGAAAAAGGTAACATGTTAATAAATGCCAGGATGATTGACTCTTTAACCCCATAGTATAAGGAAGAATCCCAGGTCAGAGGGAAGAAAAAAGTTATTGTAATAGACCTAAAAATCTTTGGGCCAAGCTGTTTTTTTGGAAGCAATATGTACTTGGATATTTCAGATGAAGTAGCTTTCATTAGACATAAATCCAGAGAAAGCTTCCCAAGTAGAAGCAACCTAGTGTTTGTACCAGTGTAGTGAGCCTTACACTGTTCTGTGCTTCCTGAGATCCTGGGTGCCATTCCATGAATGTGATTCTTCTTGTTGCACGTTCTAAAGAATAATCACACCATGAAGACACACAGCAAATGAAAGCCCTGGATGGATGTGTTTATCAGCATTTACAAAGACAAACCCTGCCCCATGCCCTGCAAGGGATTCTCTCCCTATTCATCTTATAAGTTGTTACTCACCCATGCACTGGCAACCCTGTCCCATGTCCCTGCTTTATTTTTCACCAGTACTTAACCACTAATTTATGATATCCTCAGAGCTGGAACAGCCACAGAGCAGGTTCTCAAAATGTTAGAAGAGCGTTTCGTTTGCAATAGCAGGTTTTCACTGGTAAGAAAAATCCCATTTGCTCAGCATTTTCTCATTCACTGCCTTTTGAGAGAGCCAGAAAATATCTGAATATATTAATCCCTGAAAGGAATGTGGCTAATAGTAGCACAGAATTTGCCTAAGATGGGGGGTTTTATATATATATATTCTTTATGAGAGACTGCTAAGAAAAGGAAGTTGAAAAATTCTAAATTCTTCCTAAGACTTTGTGGGTTCTGTTCTCATCGTTCTCTACAGAATGAGAACTTGTGGCTGGGCCCTTTTCAATGGTACTTCCTAAAGGGAGCCCACAGAACTAAAAAGAGGTCTGTGCCCCTCTGCTTGTCAGGGAAGTACACTGCAGTGCACCCTGGGGCTTGGTCTAGGATTCTTTTGGTGTTGAGTTCTAGATCATTTTTTGAGACTTTTGAGATAAACGGCTCCACAACCTATAAAAGAAGGGGGAAAGAATGCCTGAAGATTAATCCAATTTTAATCAAACATTTGTTCTGTGCCGTGCTGGCCCTTTCTATGGCTACTGTGCTGCTGTGAACAAAACAGACAAGTGGCCCTTTTACCATAACACACAGGGCTTACACCTTCTCTGTCTTTTTTGAAATATCTTTTGCTTAATGAATTTTGATTTGACCCATTAGTTGAACTAATAATTTTGTTAAGGTAACTTTTTCTGAAACATGCTAACTTTGCCACTGTAAATCAACTGCTAAGCATCACCCTTTTTATTCTATAATGCTCCTTTTCGTACTTGTAGAAATGGTCAGAAATAATCTATCTCTGAAAGCAAATGTCTCGAGCTTCTTTTAAGAAATGCAGAGTGAAATTATTTGTGATTGCTCATAGATTATCTCCTCAATTCTTAGAAATGCTTTTGAATTCTGAAACTATCAAATTATCTATAACTTTTATTTCCCATTATACTCCTTCCAAACAAAAAAGTGTGTTTAGTTCTTATTAAGAAAAGCATCTCAAATTTACATGAGGACATCTCCCTAAATGCAGAATACTAAAATTTTTCAAAATAGAGACCAGGACCTTGTGCTCATCAAAACACATACAAGCAAAATCCAGGCTGGATACTTCAGAGGCATGAAAAGCATTAAGATAAAGTTTCAGATTTCAAGGCCTTGTCTAAAACTCCCAAGAGAAGGTTTTTACATAGACAAACACCCTGGTCCTTCATTGACAGGTATGTGTTAGTCATGCTCCTTACTCTATGGACCTTGACCATTTCACTTTAGGATGTGGGTTCCCTAATACATAGTTTCTACAGGCACCTTACGCCCATCTGTATCCTGGAACATAGGAATTTTCAGTGGCCACTTGTCACTTTGCAGCTGTTTCTTCTTTGGAAAGGGAGTTGCAGATATAAGTTATACTCTGAAAGCCTTTGTGGTATAGAAGCAATCTGTCATTCCTTAGTGGATCGCTCTTTGAGAAAACAGATTGAGGATGTTTCTGTGGCAGAGTCGGTAAGTCAGGCTTTCACAAAAGTTGGGCATTATTAATATAAAGTATGTGAAATATGCTTATTTAACAAAGATGTATTGATTTTATTTCAAAGTTAGATAAAGTGTGTGTGTGTATGTGTGTATGTATATGTATATATATATATGTGTGTATATATATATACATATATGTATATTTGACAAAGTAGTGTGATTTGTATCTGCTCTTTCACATTTTAACAGTTGCTTGGAAAAGATGCTAATTAATGAAGAGGAGCAGCCACTATTGGTGTATTTTTCACAGATCGGTGCTTTCCTAACTAAAAATTTTGAAAGTAACTTCTAACACTGGAAACACAAATGGGTTTTCCATTGAAAATGTAATGATCTTCTGGTGCAAATACAGTTGCTTGCGGACTTAAGTTGGCCCTGGTGGGAAATTTGGTCAGATTTTACGATCTCTGTCAAAGAGTAGACAGCTGAACTCACACCACACCCAGCTCATAAAATGTCACGGAAGATGAAGGAGCACCAGAGGGGAAGGACATTGTGCAGACTGGACTCAGTTGATTGTGTTAAAATGCCAGACGCCAAAGAGTAACACGATTACTTGCTGATCCCTTAACTCTAATTCATCAAACACCATGAAACAGCCTGCATGTGAGGAATGCAAAGAGCATTCAGGGTCTCCAGCTGACAGCGTCTAACTAAAATGGGGTGTTGCCAGGTAGATTAGAGTTTTAAAGCTCACACCATCATGGTCGCAATTTTGGGTGACAAAGCCAAAGGAGAGAGAGGCCACATATTCCGGCCCTGGCTGAAAGCTGATCGATCACCAGAGGAAGTGAGCGTGCTACGTGGAGCATTCAAATGAAGATGTTAACATAGTTCAATAGGTCTCCAGCTTTCTTCATGATATGTTAATATAGCAAACGCACCATGATTCAGTTCCTCTATTTTTAAAAAAGTGCTAAATTGTTTGGAACATCAAGAGTATTATGTAATAAAAACCTGTTGATCATAAATTTTCTTGTCAACTTTTTGGGAAGCAGTAGCTGATCAGATTTTTGTAAACCAAACTTCACTGCCTTTCTTGCTTTGCACCAATTCTAGTTATCTTTGTGCTGCTTCCATGGTGTCTGCTGGCATTTTTGGCATTTGCAAATTGCTCAGGGCTCCTTTGAAAAGCAAGTTACCTAAGTGATGTCTTAATGATCTCAAGCTCTTGCCAGAAACAGCCTTAGAATAATCCAGAGTTCAGCTTGCCTGCAAACATTTCCCAGGCCCACCTGACCAGTCTTTAAGTGATTAGATGTTTCATTTTTAGAAAGTCCAAACTGCAACATTTCCACATTCAGAAATTAAGCTAGTTAATATGCTTAAGTGATGAAGCGAGTTGATTGTGTTTCATTCATTCTAGAAAAAGAGAGTTATCATTGATAGTTGCCTTTTACTTTCAACCTAGCTAGCTGTTATTCTTGTTGTTTAAAGCTGGTAGTTATATGCATTTATGTGGTGTTTGCTTTTTCTGCTTGCTATAGAAAAACACAGTCCCACTGCCAAACATTTCTTTCAGCTTCAAACACTCCAGAGTGAAAATTCGAACCTCAGGAAACAGGCCACAACCAATATATATCAGGTGCAAACTGGTTCTGAGTACACAGATACTTCCAACCACTCTTCCTTAAAGCGACGTCCATCTGCCCGGGGCAGTAGGCCCATGTCCATGTACGAGACGGGATCAGGTCAGAAACCATATCTCCCAATGGGAGAAGTGAACCATCCTGAAGAGAGCAGGACAAGACTCCAGCCTTTCCCTGCACACGTAAGTAACATCACTGGCGCTTCCAGTATTTACTCTCTGTTCAGCCTGACTCTTACATTCTCTCTTCTGAACCTGCATATCCGTATCTCTGCTTTGCCAATTGTGTACAAGAGTCGTCCTTGTGTTTGCTGTATTAGCATGTCAGCAGATGCTTGCGGCATTCCCACAAGCACATAGGGCCCTTGGCCAAAAGTTTTCCAACAAGGCTGGGATTCTGGCTCTTGTACAGCTTTTCTTCCCTTTTTCTCCACTGTATCCATAATATCTTTCCCAGCCAGCCACCAGTATTGGAGCTATTTTTTATAAGAAATTTCCTCCCCCACTTCCAAAATCAAAAACAGATTGTAAAGGTCACCTGCAGAAGTCAGTGCCGTCTTCTTCAAGGTAGACAAGTATGTGCCCTGTTATGAACTAGGGGAGCCCTTAGAATTCAGAGTGCCTTCCCTACTTCTAGTTGGACAGATGTCATCTATGACCTGGGCGCACAGGGTTCTAGGAGCCCCCAGGCCTCCTCAGCCTCTGCACTTGTGGTCAGCATGCCTGCTTAGCTTCTATATCCTCCTCCCATTCTTGGAGAAAAAATTGCTGTCATTTCATAAGAATGAAGTGTGAAAACTTTACCTCAGTTTTACAAGTGTCATATTCCAAAGATTGTATTGTGTAACAGGCTGCTAACAATCTTATTTTATAATGGGATAAGAATTGTGTTGTGAGGTTTTCAAATGTTTTGTTTCTTTTGAATTCATTTATTTTTAAAACCTGTTTTGACAAAATATTACAGACGTTTTGAACTTCTGTGATGTTTTTTCAGAGAGTAATATTTATCTTTTTTGAATGCCATTTATTTTTTTCAGTCAAATTTTGTAGGATTTCCAAAAAATTCTCAGAGTAAATGTAAAGGATATGGTCTAGTAAATTAAACCCTAGTTTAATTTTGTCAAGCTTTAGTGTGGTGAAATTATAGTGTTGTTATATTATATTTGGGAGTCCATTACTTCAGCTTTTAAATTGTTTGAGCTAAACATTCTAAAGTAATTGATTTGATACATTCGGTGTAATGAGAATGTTATTGAACTAAGTTAATATATTTTTGTATAACTGAAAACAATGTAGGAAAAGCAACTTTAAAATTTTCACAGTGTACTTTTCATTTTAGAAACATTTAGAATATAAGATTCATAACATTGCATAAGTTCTGTATCCATATTACAAAGATTGGTAATGTGTACCAACTTTTGATCATATAGTTTTTCATTTCATATTATCTGTCCTAATGAAAAAACAAATATTTGCTTAAGGGTATTTTAAAAAACTATTAGCGAATTTGACAAATTATGCAAGGCATTATATTTTCTGTTATAGAAAAATAGCCATTGAATTCCGAGTAATTTCTGGGAGGCATTTCACTAAGGGATTACATATCTCTGGGCATCTGTCATCGGCTAGCATGGCGGTCAGCCCACCTGTCACAGAAGTTTCAGTACTAATCTCACATAGTAGCTTTTTAGGATTCTTGTACTGAGAAATGTGGGCTGAAGTCAGGGTAGGTGGTTGGTAGGGTTTTTGTTCCTTTGTATTTTTCCGAGCGTGTTTCTTTTTCACCTTCCAGATCGGGAGGAGTGCGCTTGTGACCTCCTCTTCATCTCTGCCTTCCTTCCCCTCTACACTTTCCTGGTCGAGGGATGAAAGCACCCGAAGGGTTAAGTACACTCTGATTGGTCTGCTCTGTGGAGGAGGGGCAGTGCTCCTGGGTGCTTTGTGCTTCTGGCCCTCCTGTCCTCTGTCATGCATGAGACAGAGCTTCCCTCCTGGTGTCTCACAGCACAGCAGCGTGCACAGACACACACACGCACACATGCACGCATGCCTGTAGGAGGCAGCCTGCCTTTTGTCTAACTCCACATTGCCCAGTTTCAATTACTATTTAACAAAATTTTCAATTCACCCTATAACATTTATTCTGAGCATACTGTCTTTTTAAACAATCAGAAAATTAGCTGGCTGCTGGTTAAATATTGTAATTGGGCAAATCTGTCAAATTTGTTTAGAGCTTTAGTTATCAGGTTACAACTAGTATGTTTGGACTAACTGAAACACTAGGACGTTGTGCTCTTTTTTAAACTTCTTGGCACATTTTATGTCAGCACCATATTCAACAAACCAAGGTTTTGCAGTCCCTGCATCTCACGTCAGCATTGCAGCGCAAAGCAGCATTGGAGGCGTAGGCAGCCGTTAACATGAAGCTGTTCACTTTATTGGTCACGTCCAGTTTTCTGATGCATAACTTACCTTCCCAGTAACAGTACATGATTCAGGTATGCTTCTTTAAGAGTAGCCAGGCGACGAGTATTTGTTAAGCACCTCCTCCATACCCAGCCTTTTGGTAAGTCAGTGAAAGGGTCTTAGGGACTTAGATGACATCCCTGTTCCCAAAGGCACAGTCAATTTAAAAAATACTTTCTTGCATGAAGCATACATGACAGCAAGCTGGGGAAGTCGTGGAAAGTTTGAAGACCTGCATTCAGGTCTTGGCTCACTCTTTTTTTTTTTTTTTTTTTTTTTTTTTTTTTTAACGGGGAATGTAACTAAGGTGAGAGGAGAGAAAGTACCTTTAGAGACACAGTGAGTGGGATTTGCCACGTGGCCTTTGTCCATTCTTCTACATCAGTAGGAGCTTTGGAGACTCGTTCTCCTCCACTGCCAGTCCCATGAGTCTCATCGGCCCTTTGGGTGTTCCTTTCTGCACTTTTGAAGTAGTCTATTAAAAAGAATTCTTGGTATATGATACTTAATCTTCTGAGCAGTCCTGAAATGGAACTGCAGTGTTTTTATTACACATTTTAGTTAAACTAAGGGACAATTAATAGAAATGAAATACTTCATTTGAAATTTCGTTAAGAAGAGTCAAGTAAACTTCTTTTGTCCACTGTGAAATTTCTTTAAAAATATTTTTTTCTGTTACTTTTGAGAATCATTGCAAGGACTGCTTGCTGATAAGAGTTTCTACAAGATTAGCAATTAAGTCATTTAAATTGATAATCCTGATCGTTCCTGACAACTTCTTATGAGTTTAGATTTTTATAGAAAACTGCAACTCTGTTAAGTAAACTGAACCAGCACCAGCTATATGGTAACTTTTCTATTAACAGCTTTGAGAGAGCAGCACTTTTAACTAATAGATCCTAGCTCTGCATGTTTACAGTAATTTTCACAAAATTAAATGCTGGCTAATTTGAAATCCTGTACATATATTTTGTTCAACAACGGTGAAGGACTTAATGTGTAAGTAACTGATTTTCTAGGTGTTTACTGCTATACATTGTTTCACTACTTGAGAAACATTTCCTGAGTACTTTTATTAGATATATGAGTTATTACTCATCTAAAATTTTAAATGAAACTTGGTACTTTTGATCATTGTGGGGTAATACATTTGATTTGTAAGTATCAAATTTACATTAAGGAAGGCAAAAAGATCTATTATAAAAATGTGAGATTTTTCTGGGCTAATTTGTTTTCTAGATTTTTCTGCTAGAGCAGCTCTGGATGAATTTTCCAGAATAATTATTGAAATGCAAGTTTTTTATATTACATTTATGTATATGTATGTGTGTATGTATACACACATATATATAAAAACTAAAGAAAAATAAATTTAAAGCTTAGTCAGACATTCCTTGTGAAAGGTAAGGTGGATTTTTGTTTTGGGGGCTTTTGGGGATCTCCTCTGGAAGAGCCTGGTTTCACTGTTCCCTGTACTGGATACGATGCCTGCCTTTGGTCTTCCATCTAGACTTCCAGTCGCCAGTATCTCACTGATTGATTCATAAAAGCCACATCAAAATAAGACAGCAAGTGAAGCATAACTGCTTGCTGGTAAGAGATATAAACAAAGGGATCTCACAAGTTGTAGATTTTACAGAACTTAGCTTTACAGACTCTCCATATGGCTCCAAGCTAACACTTTTAATCATTTGCCAGATGAACTTGTGTGGGTAAAGTTCATATTGAATTTAGGAGCCCAGTGCAAGTGTTTTATGTTCTAGTAGCTAGGACCTAATAGATCATTTGGGGGAATGCGAAAGACCTCAGCAGACAGAGAAAGAGAGCATTTGCCCTGGGAGAGGAAAGAGAGAGGCCATGGGGCTAGTAAGCAAAATGTGATGTGAATAAGTAGCCCTTGAACAACACAGGGGTTAGGGGCACCAACCGCCCCTGCTTTCGAAAGTATGCTTATAACTTAAAGTGGGCCCTTCATGTATGCAGATGTCCAACTATGGGTTGACCCTCGAATAATGTGGGTGTGAACTGCATGGGTCAATTGAACTGTGCAGGTCCATTGAAAACGATTTGCATGTAAATGAATCCATGCAGTTCCCACCTACATTGTTCAAGATCAACTATACACATATCTTTAGCAACATTTTATTGTAGCATCAATAAAATCCTTAGTCACATGTTTGATTAACTGGTATTAAATTCAAGGCACAGAGCTGGGAATAGTTTGTTTGTATTTTGCAAATCAATCAGTTTAGGTTTTAAATCAGCTTCCACTGATTTCTGTTCTAGATAAAGAAATTCTCAAAAAGTATGG
Source organism: Eonycteris spelaea (assembly GCA_003508835.1). Lineage (NCBI taxonomy): Eukaryota > Metazoa > Chordata > Mammalia > Chiroptera > Pteropodidae > Eonycteris > Eonycteris spelaea. The sequence continues at coordinate 1,472,293 of PUFA01000297.1, read as the reverse complement.
ATAAAACAAATACTCCGGAACTGATAACCCCCATCAAAGGAATGAGGTCCCCTTCAAATTTTGTCACCCTGGAAGGCCCTGTATTTAGCAGTGCTGCCATTTGCTCAAAATATTCTTAGGATTCCTCTTTTGAATCTGTCCCTTTTTTCAATCTTCCACAGTCGTACCAAATCTTTGTATTTTGAGGGTTAGATGTTTTGGGAAACAGATAAAAGCAGTTGGAAACTAAGTATCACACTGGGTTAACCTATTTTGATTCACAAACAACATGTTAACAATACTGTTTTGTGTGTGTGTGGCTCACATAAACTATCTCTGAGGGTAGTTCTTAGAGAGCCATACATGTTTTGAGCACAGGTGACCCTCAGTGCCCCAGGTGTGGAATACAGGAGATAGCAGGAGACTGGAGACCTGGGTTCTTGGTTTTGTTTTTCTACTGACTCTGTGGCCTTGGGTGAGTCATTTTCTCATTTGGTGTTAAACTAGATAATCTGCAGGTAGCTTCCAGCACTAAAGGTCTATGAGTGTGTAAGTGCTGTCGTGTTTGCTATTTAAATAGGTCTCATAATAGTAAACTTGTATTCCTTAAAGAATTAAATGTGGGTGTGCTGCCTTGTGTGTCTGTTAGTTTGCACAAAGAATCTATTTATGGAGTAGCCACTGAGCCAAGAAGAAAATGGTGCAAAGAAGGAAAGAAACCATTCTGGATCCACTGTTCATCTTTTACTAAATTTTCAGTAAAGGATTGGCTCCTGTCCCAAATGAGTTCTGGGACATGAAAGCCTAACAGGTAATGATTCCTGGGGAAGGTCCCCAACAAATGTCTTGTACTCTAAACTAATGGGGGTTACCTTTTCTCTCTTGTAGGCATCCAGGCTGGAGAAGCAGAACAGCACACCTGAAAGTGACTATGACAACACTCCCAATGACACGGACCCAGATGACATGGGGTACATCTGCAGGAAGGATGTACCAGGGGTTGGGCTCTTAAACCAGAGACCTAGCAGGCCATGGTCAGGAGGTGCAGTTCATCACCTGCACTCCTGTTTTCTATTTTCAGACCTATAAGATCTTAAAATATTAAGGCATAAGTTCATAGTTCACACCTCTTCTCATTTCCCATTATTGCCACAGGGAACTTTTTTTTCTTTTATCGACATGTTATACACATGTCTGGGTATCTGTAATGTGCTTAAAATCAGTACTTCTCTTTAGTCAATGTTTGGTTATGTTCTGCATTTGTTCCCTAAGGGACTGGCTCAATTAGGAATGGATTTATAACAACACTCCTTCCCTCATCCAGTTTTTCTCTTCCTTTTTCCATCTTTACCCTTTCTATGGGAGTCATATTTTCCAGCCCTATAGTAGAATAAAAGCCTCCATATGAGTTGTGGCTGCCTGTTGATGAAACAGCCTTACCACAAGTCTCCTGCCAGACAGGATAAAGGAAACCACAAAAGCAGCATACTTGTGCATTCAGCAGATGCACATGCAGTGGCTCATAGAAGCAGAGAAGCAGCTGATAAACACCTGTTGCATTTAACCACTTCTTTAATATTCACAGGTCAAGCAGGAAGGGAAGGCAGAGGAGTATGGTGTGGCAAGGTGATAGCTCAATACCAGATACAGCAGACCCCTAATGGCCCCAAGCCCCATTCTCCCCAGCACCGAAGATGTCATCCGGAAAACTGAACAGATCACCAAAAACATACAGGAGCTCTTAAGAGCTGCCCAAGAAAATAAACACGACAGGTAAGGGGGCTTGAAAATCCTGCCTAGGAGAATGTATGTACATGCTCTGAAGAGATGCTGCTCCAGTTATGAACAGGGATTATTTTTTCAGTGTGCTGATTTTAAAAGTTTTTGAAATTGCAGGTTTACATAACAGGCTCAAGAAAATTTTTAAATTTGGGTTTGTTTTTTTTTTTTTACATCGTATTTTCAATTTCATCTTGTTATGAAGTGCTCTGAAAATAAATGTCTCTTGAATAGAATTGCAGTGTAGTTAGGATAGTGATATTCCTAGTTTTAGATGCAGAGGGCAGAGAAGCTACCTGAGAACTCGTAGTTGATTCTTTCCGCCACTGCTGCTGCCTGTAATCTCCGTAGCTAGGAAGAAGTTTGCTGACACAAGGTATCCTGAAATGAACCTTATTTCTTATCTGTCTTTCGTGTGTTGTGTGCTTATATATGTGTGAACATCTAAAAAACAAGCAGTTTACAAATAAAAGTTGATCAAATCACTACCCAGTAACTCTCTGCTCATGAAAAAAGAGTCTGCTCACTTTGAGCAGAACCATACCCAGCAGAGTTACTTCTTACCATAGGAAGAGGATTGGCTCTTGTTCTAACTCTTTTGTCCTCTAAGAACTTTGGATAACTGTCCTGGGTGTTGTCCTAGTTTCATGTGGCTGGCCTGATCTGGACACACTCACGAAACATTGTTTATCATCATCCTGTCAAGTTTAAGAAAGTGACAGAGTTTGATCAAAACCCAAGAACGATCTTACTCTTTTCATTAGGTCAGCAGAGTTTAGGGCCCTCAGTGAAGAACTTCTCATTTCGTGCCTTGCACAAACAAAAGTGGTTAAGGACCAGAGTACTGTTCCTTCTTTCTCCTCTCTGTTCTTTCCATGTAAAGATGCACTGGTCTCTTGCGTTCTTCGCATTCCTGTCCCTTCCGTGCTAACTTTCCTTTTACTGTCTTTTCTCTTTTTTTATACAACTCTGACTTTTCCCAGTGTCATTATTTCCCACTGGGTAGGAAAGGAAGAGTTAGTATTTTTTGAAGACTAAGAGTCTTCATTGCTGGACCATTAGAGGATCCTCAGAGAAAGAGGGACCTGCACAATTTCTCAGCCTCCAGGAAAGTGATAGAACTGTTTCTCACGCTCGTTACCCAGGCATCCTCTTTATCATGCACTTTTCATGCATCACATGCTACAGGTGTTTAGTTCTTTTGCTCAATACAACTCAGTCTTGGCAACAAGCAACTTCATTATCTTATTACTAGAGCAAAATATTTCAGCTTTACCAATACAGTCTTTAGAGTAATCTTGATACCAGATGAACTCCTTTCCTAGTGTTCTCTCTCCATTGAACAATGTGCTTTACTTCTCATTTCCTCCAGTTTAGAAGTGCTGTGCTTATGTTTCAAACAAACAAAAAAAGCTGCTTATGTTGCATTCTTCTCTTTGATAGCTGTCAAAAATATAAATATCTGCCCATTTCTGGCTTCAAAGATTGCAATATGGTGCTTGGTACAATTTGGGGAATTTTTTTTTTAATGTACAATTTCATTTATAATCTGATTTCTTTTTTTTAAGACTGAAAGAATCTCTCTCTCTCTCTCTCTCTCTCTCTCTCTCACACACACACACACACACACACACACACACACACAGAATTACACAGTTAAGGATTACTACATACTATGCACAAAAGGAAGGATAATTTGAAGTTGTGATCATGAACTCCCTCTGGTAGAGGAGGACTTTCCTAGTAACCTGTGTGTACTTTCTTTCGTGGCTTACTGAAGACTCTCTAAAATATCTTGTAGTGAATGACGTTTTGAGAGATATCCTTAGAAAACTTTCTTCTCTTTATAGAAGGGAAAAGAGTGAATCATATTTCTGGGTCAAAATGAAAACCCTACCCAGAAAAACATAAAACTCTTCGGTGTGATTCTCAGTTAATGTGATATTAATGGACATACTGGTTCAAGATACATTGATGTATTGATGTCCGATAGAGTGGTCGCTGTGGACATCGCCTTTTTCTCTCTCTGTGTGACCAGATGAGTTGTTGCCCTTTCACGTTTGCAAGTTAAATAACTCATGCCATTGGCATTTTTGTTATTACACGGTATATGGTTCTAATTGCTCACAAATGTAAAAGGATCTCCCACTTGAAGTTATTTCGAGATAATATAAACCATTTTCTTGAAATGTAATGGTTTTATTAAAATATAGGCAGTCTTCATTAAAATAGTTTTGATGCTGGTTTTCTTAAAAGATGAAGTATAGAGGTTGCTGATGACAGTCTACACAGAAGTCAGCTTCAAGACTTAAGAAGTTGGGAAAGAATGTCACTTGAGGGCTTTAAGTGCTAGGCTAGATGCTGAATGACATTCAGTTCTGTATCTTAGAAAAGAAATTTTAAAACACACCATGTGGATTCTTGTGTAAGACCAAATCTGTGTATTCACACTGTATTTCCCAACACAGTAAAATAAAAACAGGCCCCTAAAGTGCTTTTCCCATGTCCAGTTTCCTTCCTTGGCTCTGGGTCACCTCTAGAAGCAAAACCCAGGCCTGGTGGCAATTTAAGAACTGTCACTGGTATTTAAGAACTGTCACTTAATACTATCTTCAATTTGTTTTTGTCTCTGCACATTTTAATGCATACTACTTGGGGCAGAACCCTAACATTTTTAAGGTACAAGAAAAAAGCCCTATATGTTGCTTGTCATAGTACTAAGTTTAAGAATTCTGAATGAAACCAATGTCTCAATTCTTCCAGTTCTCATCACCCAAGAAGTCGGAATCACCAGTCATCAGTGGAAAGAGGCTTGCTATAAAAAAAAAAGATGTGAATCTGTTACCTCTCTGATTCCAGGAGAGGCCTGTGGTGTGACAGTGAGGGTTCCGGGCTCAGATGTTTTATGGCCAGGGTTAAGCTAAGCTCTCTCTTCCCAACTGTAAGACTTTGGACAAGTTCTCCATCTCTCCAGGACTCAGTTTCTTCATTTGAAAAATAGATTTGATAATAGTACCAACCTCATAGGGCCGTTGGGAGGATTACATGAATTTCTGCGAGGCACTGAGAATGGAACCTGGCATGTACCAGTGCTCCCTTCTCATGCCGTCGTCATCTTAGGGACCCTTAAGGAGGCCATGTGGCCTAGAAGAAAGGATGAGGACAGGTAAATGTAATGTGTTTTGTCTTTTTTGAGCTTGTCAACAAAATGTTGACTGAGCTCTTAGCACTTTATTACAAAGTTATGGCGACTCATGAGAAAGTGGTGGATAAGTGTTTGAACAAGTATATGAAGCTGACCCCAGTGTTTCCTCATTATTCAAAATAAAGCTTTTGACACCCCAATTCAAGTGCATCGAATAGAAAGAATTTAAAAGTGTCTGTTGGTTAAAAGACATGTGGGTGGTGAAGTGTAGGCTCCATTTCAGAGGAATATATTTCAGTCCTTTATTTTTAACTTCTGGGGCCTCTTGCATGGAAATCCCTGTTTCACTTTTGAGAAATCGGGAAGATGAAACACATGAGAAATAAACGTCCAAGTTGAGGAGAAATGAGTATCATAGATTAACTGTTTTGCAGCCTTACCTGGCTAGTAGTGTATGATGCCTGTGTTTCATACCTGGAGACATTTTATAAAATTGAATAAATTTCAAAAAACATGGGGACCCTGCTTTAAAAACAAGGCCTTGTGTTTGTGTGGGATCCACAGCAGGCCGGCTGTGGCCTCAATTCTTTCATTAAGAACACATTAATGGAACCTGTGCTAGCCCCTGAATGTTCTCTGTCTCTGAATTATTTTTACTGTCTTTGAATAACCCTTTCAATATCTTTGCAGTTATATTCCCTGCTCAGAGAGGATACATGTAGCTGTTACAGAAATGGCAGCATTGTTCCCCAAAGTAAGTCACTTCCTACTTGCTTGGTTCAGATCCTTTTAGATGAACTACAGGAAATTTCCTTATGACTTTCACATCATATTAATCTCGTTGTGGCACAGAGAGTCTTAAATATGCGAGTAGTCATGTCATATAGGGCATTAAAACATTTTTGTTCTACATGAATATTGGTTGTAATAAGATAATAATGTCAGAGCCCAAAAAGCAAAGCATTAATAGAATAAAAATTCGTATGGAATATTTCCACGTGGATTAATGTTAATTAATATTAATTATTAAAAACTGCCTCAGAATAGCACATACTACTGAAATGACACTGCACGCACTTTGACCTTTGAGTTAGAGTGCTCTGGCAACTCTCACACTGTGGTTTGCAATGCTTTCAGTGTCCTGAGCACCTCCTTTGAAATAGTGCCAAAAATGGCTGGTCACTGTGGAACCGGCTAAGTTGTTTTCAGAGGAATGCTTGTCTCTGCTCTTGGATGTCCACCCTGCAGTTCATGGTGAATAAGCTGTGTTTTCTGTTTAGAAACCCAAGTCTGACATGGTGAGGACTTCCCTTCGCCTACTGACATCCAGTGCCTACCGACTTCAGTCAGAGTGCAAGAAGACCCTCCAAGGGGACTCTGGTCCGCCCACGGACATCCAGCTGGTCACACAGCAGGTCATCCAGTGTGCGTATGACATCGCCAAGGCCGCCAAACAGCTGGTCACTATCACCACCAAAGAGAACAACAACTGAATAGTAGCGTGCTGGCCCTTCTATTTTCTAGGCTTTTCAAAGTCCAGTTTCAAATTTAAACATGGAACTCATCCAATTTTTATAGAAACAAACATTTAATGAAAGTTTAAAACTTTTTTTTAAAAAACTCAGTATTATTTTTGCATGTTTTCTAACAAATTTTCAACTATTAATTTAACCCACTTGCCTTATTTTGTGCCTGTTTGCCAGTTTACTTTCTGATGTTCTGTTATGCTGTTAGTGACTGTCGAGTTAATGATCATAGACATCCAAAAGCATAGCTTCATTGTTTCAAGTTTGTTAGAATTCTTCTAGCCCTTTAAACTCCTTGACTATGGTTAAAACTATAAATGAGATAATTTTTAGTGAAACATTTTCTTGAGAGAGTTGGGTTAAAAAAAAATGTTTCCTACCAAGCATTGTGCAATAAGTGAATTTTCTACCCTATTGCAAGAATCGCTAAGTTTGGAGTATATCTGAGCATCTATGTAGAGACAGGATTTTGCTGCTTTCTGAAAATAGTGTAATGGTCTCTCTTGAAAGCAAACAATGAATTGTTCCATTTCTTTTAACTGTTCTATCATGTCAGATGTTTTTTAATTTTTCTGTCTTGATCTTCTCTTTCTATTTTACTGTCATCCTGAGGTCTCTGTGGCATCAGATAAGCACTCATCCTCCATCCACGTCGTGTGACATTTGGCCATGTGCAGGTAGGCACACTGCCACTTTGTCACATGTAGTCCACTCCTTTCGCCTTGCCACAGGAAACCTGACATTTCATTCCAGACGTACAGCAAAGAGGAACATCAGTCCCACAGGCCATAACTCATTCTCTACCACCTCGTTCCACTATCACTGCCATAAACCAAGGAGAGAAATAATCTACTCCCTGACCTTGTATTGTACCTCTCATCCAAAACTCGGTTACTCCTTTAACCACTTAAAGTTTTCTCACACAACCTGCTTCGCATAGCTCATTTCCTTTAAGGACTTCTTATAAGGTAAGATTTAGACAACCACCTGAGTTTGTTTCTCCTCCATTACCTCGCTGGTACTTAAAAATTAGACATTGACTTTCAAGAATTCCTTAGAGTGAACTGACTACTTACTATCCCAAAGCTATGAAAGAGTAGATTTAAGTTCTGGAACATACTGAGTTTTCTCAGTTGTTCAAGAGACCTTTCTTGTTCTGAATGCTAAAACATATTCCTGTTCCGGGTTATTGCAGCAGTTTTTTGTGGGTGTGGCTCAGACCCTGACCTAGGCCAGAGGGGCCAAGCAGTAGTGACAAAGATGAATAAAGTGAGCCAGGTGCAAAAGTGGGCTTGGGGTTGCCAGCGCTTTCATTTCTCAAGAGACCCCAGAAATCTGGATGTTTTTTGTGCCATCTGTGTTTCTAAATGTTGGCGACTGATCTCAACATTTTCAAGTGCACATGTGGGAGAGCTGTGTTCTCTAGCCTGCTATTTCACAGCCTCTGCCCTAGGGCCTTGTAGACTGCAGTGTGAGGGCCTCGCTTCCCTGGCCACACCTGCTTTGGCCTCAGCCTTACCTGGAATGTGGCCATCTTACCTTGTGTTAAGTTGCTGTTAGTCCGTGCTTTACTCATATATTCTGTCCCATAGTGCTCATTTACACATGTGAAGGAGTCAAAATAATCAAAGTTGCCTAAATACATGCTAAATGAGCCTATATTTTCACAGAACTGTTTGATTCACAATCACCTTTGTAGCTTGACCGTAAGCTGTCATGAGAGGAGCACCGTGATGGTGTTTGGTTTGCCAAGTCACTGTGTGTGGATGCTTTCCAAGCTTTGCTACACTGAGTAGCATAGGGAAAGGGTCCACATCTCCAAAAGACTCGTCCACTTGCTTGTCTGCACAACCCTAAGTGCCACGCTCCCATCGGATGACGAGGGGATGCCTTCTCGAAGAATGTCTTCTACTTTGAAGTGCAAGCACCATCTGCAAGTACTTAGCTGTCCCTCCTCTTTTTTGCAAATGCCTGCCCTCCTGTTGGCCCATGTGGGGTCTTCAGGAAAGGCCCAGCAGCAGTCTTGAGTTGGTGCCCTTGGCCTCCTAGGGGGGACAGGCTTCTGAATAATGAGTCATCTGTAGTGGGCGAGCAATGTCTTCACTTTAGTATTCAGAGTCCTGCAATAGAGGACACTGTTTCTGTGCCCCTAGAGAAAGTCAGGGAATTTGGGGACCAACAAAGCATTTCAACAATTGTAAGAACACCACAAAAATGTGTTGTTAACCCACAGTGCCAAAACTCTGGACAGAAGTTCCCAAGTGGAGCGACATGCAGCGACAGGAGGGCTGCACGCCTGCCTTCTCTTTAAGCGCCCTGCACATTTCCGCGGTCTCATCTGAGATCTGGTGTGGGAAGTTCTCTGGCCCTGTTGGCAAATCGCACCTTGTCTGAACGGTTGTTCACTGCCTTTTGCACATGGGTTCCATAGCCTTGCACTAATGTCTGTGTTCTGTAATGTCATTTTTTTGCCCTTTATTCTCAAATCCCCACCCACCTCTCAAAGCTGGTAGGTAGGACAGAGGTGCACTTTACAAACTGGCACTTGCTGAAGAGGAGACAGCTCCACCCCTAAGCTTCTTTAACTGATGTCATCTTCTGCCTCAACATGCAAATAGTTATTATTTGCCAAAGAACAATGAATTTGGGCCCAAAGATCAAATACAGCACTTCATATAATTGGAACTGTAAACGCACAACTCAAGAGCTGTTATCCAATTCCTCAAGCAATTTAAGCTATAGAATCAAGAGTGAGACTAGCATATGTTTGTCCTCCACAGCAACTGTGAGCTTTCCAAACAATTTTCGTTCTTTCCTCGTCCCAGTTGAAGGTCACCCTTGTCTTTACAGAAGAAAATGCTGCATAGGAAAAATGAAATGCCTTGTATTCAGATGTTTTATCTATGTCGCCCATTATTCTGTACTTATATTTCATTTTTAGTGTACATTCTATTCCTGTAATTATCGTACAACCCTTTAAGCATTGTAAAATCATTTTGGAATTTGTGCCTGCTAGTTATACAATAAACAGGTTCTATAAGTGTCTTTGTGGTAATTCTCTGTTTCCTATCAATTAGTTGATATTTACAGATACTCTGTCAAAGTTCCGAGGAAGTTCTCCCATAACCCCATCTTCAATGAGACAGTATTGAATATGCTTTCACCCTGAACACTGTCAGTTTACAGGAGTGATGACCTTTTTCATTCTCTGAGCTTAGCAGATAGTTTTATTAAAAGAAACCCTGCATCAGGATATCAGTTCCAGGTATCTTATGATATATTTACTTCTTAAGTTTAATTTTTTAAATTCAGCGAAAGCCAGCCAAGCACAAGTGATCTGGTTGTGGAGTTAGTTTAGTCTCGTAAGGCCACTGGTCTCTTAAACTTTCAGAGCAAGTCCCGTTGTGCAGATTCATACGAGAGACTATAGAATATAGATTTATACCTGAGTTCATCAGAACCACCCTCAGTCCCCAACAGTTGTCTTCTTGGAGAGGTGACTTGGGGCTCTTCTCCCAAACAGAAGGAAAGGTGGGGTAGGACCTTGTCATCACAGATGTCTTTCCAAGCAAGAAGTCTGGGGAAGATGGAACATGTTCACTGTGTGATACAGCTTGTCTGAGGACCCAGTACTAGCTGGTCAGACCCACCAGCTCATACCCAGAAGTGCCTCTGAGGGCAAGATTTCTCAAATGAGCGAGCATACACCCAAAAGGGCTTGCTGAAACAGCCAACATTCATCTCTGGTTCAGGAGCTCGGGGGCGGGGCTTGGGTGTTGCATTGCTAACAAGGTCCCGGGGATACTGCTGCTGCTGGTTGAGACCACACTCTGAAAAGAAGCACTGCTGTAGACCATTTCCAGTCTCCCCTCCCCCCCACGTGGCTCCTTTTAAACATGTTTTTATGATAATTCTAATTATGACTAGCATTAATTAGTTACTGTGCTCCAGACACTGTGCTGGGTGTGAAGCAAGAGGAGTTAGTTCCTGTTGTACAGATGAGGAAGTTTACATTCAAAGGGTGAAGTCCCACATCGAAGGAAGAGGGGAGCATGTGAGTTACGGTTAGTCTACTTTGTCTTAATCAGCCAAGTGGGTTTTCATGACCCTGTCGGGGTCTGTGATAAGGAATCCCAGAGAATGTGGCCTCATGTGGAAGTGAAATTTCAAGGTGGCTACATTCCCCTGACGCTCTAGATCAGAGTAGGCCATTGGGTGATATGGGCTATGTGAATCCGTGGCTTTATCGGATAAATGGGGCACAGTCTGCATGTGGGCCTTAAGTGAAGACTGTCTCATCCTTGAGCCCCAGGCACCAGAATCCCTCCAGCACCTATTGAGCAACCAACTGGAAAGACTGTCTTCTGGCTCTCAGGTACCTGGAGCAGCACTTTTCTATCCATGGGACTGAGTCGGGTGGCCTCACCACAGGGTCAGCTCAGACCTGAGGGGACCCACTGCCTAGCAGGCTGTGTGCAACACTGTCCAGGAGCCAGTCCCTGTGGCCTATGGATGCCAAACAGAGGAGACCATGGTCCCCACCTCTGCCAGCCAGCCATCTAGCCAGAAGTCAGCCACCAGAGGTGGGTCAGACTCTTTAATTACTTTACAGGAGTAATGTGAGCTCTCCACAGAATAGGTCCCCAGGGGAGGGGCCCCTGGGGACAGGAGAGGCCTTTGTGAATCCTTGCTTCATCCCATCCGATGACCATCTTTCCTCTCCCACACCCAGGCACTTGCTCACACAGCTTTATGACTGTCTTCCCAGGCCCCCAAACTGTCTAAACCAGGGGTCCCTAATACCTGGAGTGTGGACCAGGCAGCGCAGCAGGTGATGAGCGTCTGGCAAGCCAGTGAAGCTTCATCTGTATTTGCAGCCACTCCCCAGCACCAGCATCACCACCTCAGCTTCACCTCAGATTGTCATTAGATTCTCATAGGAGCACCAGTCCCTGATGCCAAAAAGGTTAGAGACTGCTGGTCTAAACATACTAGGAACCTCTCAGCCCCATCTCTCCCAAACGCAGCTTTTCTTCGAGGACCCACGCCTCTCTCTCTCCAAAATCCCTCTTCTCACCACTCACGCCTTCCCAACACCTTCCCTTCTTGGAACTCATTTTCCCCTTTTTCTCTCTTCCATCTCAGGCCCCCCATTCTCCCTGGACCTTATAGAATGGACCTCTCTGTGTCCTTCTGCACTTTACCCAGCTCTTCCCTCCCTTTCCCTTTCAGAACCCCCAAGGAATTACCCCTTACCATTTCTCTTGGCTTAGTCCTGTAAGGTTCATCTTCCCTCCAGATCTTGTTTTTCCTCATGAGCCCCCAGACAAGTTATGAACAGGAAGTTCTGAAATCTAACGTGGACCGCCCTCCCCAACCCTGAGGTCTAAGATTAACATCTTAGCCTCGCCTTGCACCACATCTTGCCCTCTGCTTCCCTCTTCCAGCCCTCCCCTTCCCAGGACCTCTCAATACCTCCCCACCCTACCCTGCCCTATTCCTTTCAGACCAGGGGGGCTGAGTTAACATGAGCACTCACTGTGTGCAGCCACTGGGGTAAGTACGAGTTTATAAAGTAGGAACTGAAACTACGCCCATTTTGCAGATGAGGAAACTGAGGCTCAGCCCTCAGAGTCCAGTCAGTGATGGTAGAGCAAGTTAGAGCACAAGACCTGTGCTCTTAGCCACAGCATTCTACTGGCATCGTGAACTATCCAGGATAAGGAAGACTGGAGGAGCATGGCTGATGGCAGAACTTCTGGAAGCTGAAGAGAATGAGGAATGGCCATGGCTTCGACCTCAGCAGAGGTAAGGCGGGAAGGAGAAGTGGGATGCCATTCTGGCCGCCTTGTGAGTGGGGGCGGGAGGTGAGGGGCTTAAAATAGAACTTGGGTAGCCAGGTTTGTGTTTTGTCTTCCAATTCTTTGTTTTTGCCACAAACATTCTTTATCTTTTCTGTTTCAAACTGAGACACTTGGTAACACTGCTCTGCGTGTAGACGATGTTGCCTACCTAATTCAACCGTCTCAGTGATTCAGGGCCTTCACAGATTCCACGTGGCATGTTGACTCACCCCAAGTTTGCCATTTCTGGAAGGAGCAGCCCTGTGCCTGCTACTAGAAGCAGGAGGCCTCCCTTTAGAGCACAGTATGAGGGGGGTCCACCCCATCCTCAAGAGTAGGGGGCGAGTTCCCCCAACTAAGTGTGGGAGCCTGACTCGGTTCAAGGGAGTATAACTTGCGTCTGATCTCCTTCTGCAATTAAAACAAGGATGCTTCTCCCATAGGCAAGATATTTCCTGGGTGTGAAGTGACATCCTCTTGGCAGGAAAAATCGTCCAATCGATCTCTGAGCTTTCTGCAGTTTTTTGTTACCTCATCTGCACATTGTCATTCTTCACATTTCACAGATGAAGAATGGGGTCCAAAAAGTGGTCACCTGGCCTCTAAGTGGTAGCATGTCCGGACTAGAATCCCATCCAGCTTGGGCCACAGCCATTGCTCTTCGCCCCTACACTTCCAGCCCCGCTTGTGAACCCTAAATACAGAAATGTATCAGACACATCCATGTCGTGGCCATCTGTATCCCCACTACCCAGGTCCCCTGGGCTCCTCCTTCCCCTAGACTTTAATACTAATTGCTTCCTTGTGTTTGTCAATACCTGGGCACGCTCCTCTAAAGCTTTTGTTTTGCTTGTTTTCAAACATGCAAATGGAACCCTACTGATGTAGTCTTTCCTTTCCCTCAACATTGTGAGATTCAAATAAGCCAATGTGTGTACCGCTGGTGAGTTCATTTTCCATGTGGTGTAGTATTGTTGTAGTATGGATTGAATGTATATACCATGAATTTATTTACCTGGTAGTGTTGGGCGTTTCAGTTACTTTGAATTATTGGCATTTATGAAAATAACTGCTATGATAAGTTTGTCTTTCGGTGCATGCATGACTATATTTATGTAGGGTCCATAACTAGATGTGGAACTCCTGAGTCATAAGAGTATGTGCATCTCCACACCTGTATCAGTTTTCATGCCGTTTTCCAAAGTGGTGTACCAGCAGAACATGAGATTTCACACTGTTCTGCATCTGTCAACAGTGGAATAATAAGCCGTTTTAGTTTTCCAATCCACCGGGTTTGTAGTAGTATCTCGGAGTTTTCATTTGCATTTCTCTGATTAATAAATAATAGGGTTATGTGCTTTTTCATGTATATTAGCCATTTAAATTTCTTTCCTCTTTTGTGAAGTGCCTGTTTGCGGATTTATCCATTTCCATTAGGTTCTCTGTTTGTGTTTTTTTTATTATTATTCATAGGGGTTTTTAAAGGGTCTGAACAGTCGTCCTTTGTTGATTATCTATATTGTAAATATCCTCTCTCATTCTGTGGCATATCTTTTCCCTTTCTTCGGTGTCTGTTGAAGATAAACTTTCTTAATGTAGTCAAATGTATCACTCTTCCTTATAATTAGGAGTCTTTGTGTCTTAAGAAACCTCCCCTACACTAGATTACTCTTATGTTCTATTTTGAAATAACCATAGCTTCACAAAATAGTTGCAAAAAGCAGAGGGTCCTCTGTGCCCTTCGATTCTTCCCAGTGGTAACATCTTACCTAATTGTAGCATAGTATCAAAATTAGGACAGTTATTGGTGCCATCGCATGCCTTACACAGATGTCCTGGATTTTATGCCCTCATGGCAGTTCTATGCCATTTTATCAAATGTGTCAGTGTCTGGCACTATAGTGAAGCTACAGAGCTACGTCGCCACAGACATATCCCTCATGCTGCCCCTTTAGTCACGCCCTATGCCCTGGCAACCACAAACCTGGTCTCCATCTCCATAATTCTGTCCTTTCAGAAATGTGATATAAATGGAATAATATGGCTGTGACCTTTTAAGGCTGGCTTTTTTCATAACACCCCAAGTTGTTCGGACACTGAGGTCCCAGAGAGGGGCTACGGAGATCATCATAGGACTATGCCTGACAAGAAACCTTTCACACCCGTATTTGGGAATGAGTCTTTAATTTTCCCTGCCAGAGGGGTTAAATATCTCCTTCAGGAATAGAGGCTGAGAAGTTTAGTTTTATCTGGTAGTTTTATTAATTTTCTCTAGTATTTGCCTTATTTTTTAAATAACATTTCCCCTCATCTCAAAGGTTTTCTGTGTAAAATATAGAAAACCACCCAAAATGGAAAATATTTACTATCTCAACTTTTAGAAACATCCACAAAGTATTTCTTAAAAATGGAATTATGTAAAAATTGCTTTTGAACTTTTAACACAGCATGAACATTTCTCCAGAACTTAAGAAAAAAAAAAAAAAGGGCATTCTATTTCATTTCATTTTAATGCACTGAATAAAACCACAAACTCAAAAAAGCCTCCAAGTGTTGGACATCTAGATTATCAGTTTTTGCTGCTAATAACACTAATGCTGTGAAGAATATCTTTGTACCTGATTGTTATTTATATTTCCTGGGCCAGGAGGCAGCAAGGCATACCCAGGAGGACTCCTCGAGGGCCAGCCAGGATGGGGCCTGATAGGCCAGAGAAGTATTTGATTCTTGGTCCTAAGTGCAGAGGGACACCATCGAAGATGGAAGATTTTCATTTCAGGTGTACGTTCATAAAATATCTCTGACTGCAGGATGGAAGAAAAAGTGAAGTGGATGGGTGGCTTCAAACAGAAGTCGGTAGTGGCCAAGAAAGATGGCGGTGAGAGGGAGCAAAGTGATGGATTAGATTTCAGGTCAAAGCGGCAGGACTCAGTGCCCCTAAGCTTATAGCTCCTGTGTGGGCAGGACTGATGTGGTGCCATTCACTTGTTTGAGAACACTGGAGAAGGGCCAGATGTTGCCAGATGTTTTCTGTTGTTGTTTTGCTTTGTTTTTAGGAACTAAAGAAATTTGTTTATTGAGGGCAAGGGGATGTAAGCAATATAAAAATCAAAAGCTTATCTGGCTTTAATTGGCTTTTCTTCTCTTGTCAAAATGGGATTTTATGTGTACATTTTCTAAGGGTCCCAGTCTACTCATGAAATCCTTATACGGGGAAAGCTGTGGGGCAGAGATATTTCTGAAGCAACCCATTGGGAGGGCTCTAATCAAGGTGGGAGGAATTGCTCGGTGCTGCCTAGTTCTTCCCTTTATGCTTCATGAGCATTACCAAAGTCATTGCACATGATGGTCGTCAGCCCAGCAATTAGTGAAAAGAGCTCTGGAAGCCCACTCTGCCACCCGAGCACTGGTCCAGGTCCTTCACTGTTTTGTCCACTGTCAGAGGGTCTTTTTGATTTTCTAAAAACCCAGGTAACTCCTTTTCCATGAGCATCCTCAGGTCCTCCTTGTCAAGTAGCCTTTATTGCCAGCAAACTTGTGGAAAGTGAACATCAGGTTTCCATGGCTTGTTACCTTTGAGACAGCATTTTGGTGAGGTCTTGGCGGAAGGTGTGGCAAGATCACTCAGTTGGCTGGGACATGTGGCCAGTGGGTCTGTTGTTTTGTTTTAATGGAAATTTAGAAGAGATTACGATAGTCCTACGCTGAGTTTGAGTCACTGTTGAGACATGCAGAGGAGATGTCAAAGTGGTAGTGGGTATGGGAGTCTGGGTTAGAGATACAGGTCCAGGAGTTACTGACGTGGAGACGCACTGTAAGCCAGAGGCCTGGCTCACATCACCTAGGAAAGGCCTGCGTAGTGAAGAGAGGCTTGAGCCTAAAGGCTGGTCCTCCTTGGGTTCTGACACGTAAAGGCCAAATTCACTCTGCAAAAGCGCCCACATGTTAACTCTAAACCAGAATGCTCAGTTTGGCTCCGGAGTAACAAGTCAGCAGAATGGACGGATGACAGTGCCACATAGTTTAGGTAATCACACATATGAGAAATCCCCACACGCCAATGTTCTCTATCCTAAATGTTTCTACATAGAAACAGGGATGTATGATGCTCTCTATTTTATGAACACTAAAAACTACCTAAAAACCCACATCCTGAAAAAATATTCATTATATCCATAAAGAAATATGGATGTACCGAGTATATTTATTGCACAAATGGTCTCTTCAGTTCCACAAGTCACAACTGGCTCTGTGCCTGCTAATGACACCTGCTCATCTGTGTATTGGTTTGATACCTGTCACTGTTCTTGTTCAGCTTTTTAACTTCCCCAGGCCTAGCACTGCATCCTCCCCTATAGAGAGTATATGTCGAATGAACAGAAAGAGTAAAATCATACATGCAGAAACAAGAATCATTTTATAGCAGTAGTGGCTTCTGCACCATGTGTTCTAAAGGAATTAAACTTTGTAGAAGAATCTGCAGAAGCATAATCTATAAATCATTAATTTTACAATAAATAGAAAAGAAGTGCTTAAAAACAATAAACCCAATATATGTATATAGCCATAACATGATCAAAATATATACGAGGTAAGAGTGTGGACTATACCAGAAACAGTAAGACAGTGGAAGCTCTAAATTTAGAAACAAATATTTTAGAGAGGAGACATTTAAATATATTAGGGTAAAGAACCAGTGTAAAAGTTTTTAATGTTAATAGAGAAGATTATTGGCAAGCTTCAAAAACAAGAAATTAAAAATATTCAGTAAATATTTGGATACACAGTCCTATACCAGGCATTCTGTACATATCGATTCTATATTGGAAGCTCACACAATATGACTGCTAGTTTCCTGTGGTTTATACTTAGAAGAGGCTCCAATGGGAATGACAGGGGAGACAACGCAACTTTCACAAGAAAAATGAATACAACCTAGAAAATGTGAACAAACCTGTAGGACACGTGGATTAAATTAGTAAAAATCTATCATTCTACACAACCCACTTTGCAGCAATTAATAAAAGCAAAAGTAACAAAGCCTGGAAGTGATGCCATCAAACATAACTTTATTTCACAATTAATGAACATGTGCAACAGGGTAACTATGAGCATGCATAATGAAAATGGTGCTCAGGGATCATATCCAAATAGATTCACGACAAGAAAATGAAAAACAGATTAAGGATGCAGTTTGCAGCTCCATTTGTTTTTACAACACAATAGAAGCGAACGCAATGCAACCCTTTAAACCCAGGATTTTTTAATAAACTTGTTTTTAATAACCTGGAACAATAATTAGCTGTAATTTACTAAGATATGGAATCTTGAACATAATATTATGAAAACTGAAAACTCAGAGAAAGAATATGAAAAAAAAACACAAGCCATAAAAGTATGATTATTGCTGCAAGGAACTTGTAGCTATTTGTAGAGGTTAATCTAGAACTGTCACATTGATAGAACAGTGGGAAGAGAAATTTTTGGCTGATCTGTGGTTGAGTCTGATCTGATTTTTAAGGTTCGGTGCCTCTTCCTTAAGGCATATAAATCCTAGAAGGCTGCATGTAGCTGAGGCCTTCCTAAGACACTGAGGTCTAAAGTGTCATGCCAAAAGGTTAGCCGTCTAAGTGACTTTTGGAGGTCTCCTTATGGGCTCAGTAACATACCATGTTGGGATGACTTCCCCTGACACAATGCTCTGGGAAATTCTACCAAAACGCTTCCTAAAGGAGGAAAGACCCATTTCTCACCGCCTTTCCAGAATGTACCAATGGGCTACATCAGACTGTTTCAGGGTTCACAGTTCTCCAGAAAACAAGATGCGATCCTTTTGAGATCACTGGATTTATAAATCCTGAAATAAATTTACACCAGTCCCTACAAGTCTGTCTTCAACAGAATAGCTTAAACGGCAATTTTAAAGATTAGAAAACTTCCCTCATATCTCTAGCTGGAGGCTTCACTGGAATTTGACAGTTAAGGGTAAGACAACAGGAGATCACACATCCTGTCATGGAACACAACTTGTACTCCTAGCACTGATTTAGAATCTTATATTATTTATAAATATATCACAAGATTGTGACGGCACTGTTAATCTGTGACTAGAAAAGCCCCTTTCCTGAAAAAAAAAAAGGGCAGGAAAGGGCCTCCTACTGGGTGTTGCACATCCATAGCACCTTAAAGTCCGGCCAGCCCCTTGATCCATTTAATCACGGACCTGATGGGCTGGATGAACTATTTTACAGTGACCCGAACAGTAGAACAGAACATTATAAAACTATCTGGTGGCTGCATGTCAAAGGCCTCAGCATCCTTGTTCGCTGTGCTTACAGTGTCAATGAATTCAGTTCCAGGCAATTTTGGGATGTCTATGAGGCTGAGAAAATAAAACATAAGATTGATCAGATCAGCAGTCTCTGTAGCACTGAGAATTAACTTATTTTAAATGTGAGCTAAAATAAAAGCACAGTATAAATGGTTTTCATTTACAGCGGAAAAAGCTTTGACCCTAAGCCACAAATGAGGCACCCGATGACTTTAAGTACCAGCCCTAAATAAGATTTTCACATGAGCTGTGTGACACTCACTGATCCATGGTCAAGTAAGCTTAGAAAATGCTGTTGTTCCCGGTACCTCAAAGAGCCCCAGTTGTTAAGACATTAACGTTCTGTAATAGGTGTAGTACCTGCTGATTGTTTCACTGACTTCCCAGAGTTATCTGACCACAAAGGAGCCAGCCTCTTTGTCTTGCAGCACTTTAGAGTGCCTGGGAGGCCCTGCTAAAGGAAGGGCAGAGGCGACATGCCTGCTGGGCCCTCAGTCAGTTCCTGGGTGCTTTACTTCAGCTCCCTTGGAGCAGGGGTGACAGCCTTTGTTTCTCTCTGTTTCCCCAAGATGCCCTGGACAGGGGGTCACTCAAGTACTTCGAGAGGCAGGGAAAGAAGGAAGGTTAGGAGGAAAGAGGATCCACCACAGGTGCCAAGAGAGGAAGGAAAGAGGCCCTTGCACCACTGCCTTCACCTCTCACCATCGATGGCCAACGTTCTTCTTAGATGCTCTCTGTCCCCAAACAGGGTTGACAGGCATGCATCTTAGCAGTCAGGACCTCATACCCTGGACTGCAGTGATAGGAGCCAAAGCGAATCACCTCAAGGGCCATAGGAAGCCCAACCCAGCACTGAAACAGACCCCGTGTCAAGGTTCCTAGTTAAGAAAAGGAAAAATACAAAAGGAGAGCAAGGAAAAATCTGGGCTGGCTGGAAAACAGAGCAGAGCACAGGGCTACAGACAGTCCTGGGAGAGCAGAGGCCAGGCTACGTGGCTCAGCGGCAGTGGTGGTCCATCACCTGGAGACTCCCTACCTTGGGCTGGTAGCCCCGTTCGGCCATCATCTTTGCCTCCTGCTGCAGCAGGGCATTAGTGAGCTGCTCTGTCTGCCTCACTTCCTCCTCTCTTCCTCCTCTTGTTGGTCTGCTTCCCTTGCCTGCAGCTGGCGCTCTGCAACCTGGGCACGAAGCGCAAAGTCACCATTAAGACAAGGCCACGGGGCAGAACCCTGCCTATGATGAAGAGGGAAAGCCTCTGGATCTTCCCCAGCTGGAGGATCAGATGTAACAGTGATGGCAAGTGACAGTGACTGGAAAGGGCATTTATGGTATGGGGGAGGTTATATGTGTGGGAATATGGACCTTGTAAAACGCTCTGGATGTGGCCACATGTTTGGAAAATTTTAATTTAAAAAATTTTCAATTAGTCGACATATACAATACTATATTCGTTTCAAGTATACAACAGTGATTAGACATTTATGTAACTTACAAAGTGAGAGAAGAGTAACACAAATTGAATTGTAGCCCAGTGAGCTAAACGCTTTCAGATGAAGACAGGAAAAGAGATGGTAGACGGCAATGACAGCCTTGCTCCCATGTGAGACAAGGACCTAGAGTAAAGCTTGAACTACAATCAGGGAAAGTCAGAATTTCAGCTGAAAACAAAAAGGATGCACTGGGCTCCCTAACGTGGGCTTCCTGGACAAGGTACTACTGCCAGGCTTGGAAATAAATCAAGGGCCTCTGGATCCTATGCCACAATGATGCAGGAGCCACAGCAGGGCCTGCTGCCTGCAGCTCTCACTCTCCTTGCTGAGGCTGCCTCCCTCCCCTGGAGTTGGCCCCACCAGCTCTTGTTTCCTGGCCAGTTTCATTTCTTCACTCTCCTCCTTCTCACGACGAGCTGACTCTCTTGCCTCCTCAAGGTTTCGAATGAGTTGCTCCCTGTGTCTTAGGGATTCCTCCTGTGCGCGTCGGTTTTGTTCAATCTTTTCTTGTATTTGTTGTTGTCTCCCTGTCAGGACCTATCCTCAGCAGAAAAGAGAAGGAAAGACTTTAGTTTCGCTCTAACAGATACCTGTTCTACAAAGCCACAGGTAGGCTGCAGTTGCACCGAGACCCAGCCTAATCCTCAGCCTGAGGCCTAAACACGCCACACGGAAACAAGCCCAGACTACAGCATCGGTCCAAACAATATCGCCCACACGTCCACCCACCCTGGTCACACTCAAAATGTCTGCAGGTTGGGCCTTACGGAGAGACAGCTGAGCACCAAGGAGCAGGATGGAACTCCCTCCACAAGGGCACAGAAACACAGCTACCAGGTGAGTCTCACACCCTATTGGTGGGTTCTAGAAAAAAGCCACAAGCCATACAGGTGACCAGAGGTGGAGTCTGGGTCATCCCCCAACCTGTTTGATTTTTGGCTACAGAGCAGGATTATGACCCACCACCAGCCCAGGACTCAGGGATCACAACGGCCAGAAGCCACCCACCATACCCAACAGCGAGGTCTCTGGAAGGGGCATGTAAAGTGGCTACCACTAAGAGGAACATTTTAAATGGGGAAAATCAAAAGATGCTGGAGATTATCTGGTATTCACAAAAATGAAAAGGTACAAATTGGGACCTGATTTCCCATGGATTTCCAAATGTAGTATACTGACATACACAAAATACAATTTCCATTTTAAACCACTTTTTCTTTCTTTTTTTCCCCCAGCTTTATCGTAATAAAACAATTACTCATATTTACATTGTACAATTCAATAAGTTTTTTAAAATTATTGTTGGCATCCCATATCAGTTTCAGTTGTACAGCAGTGATTAGAGTTCAAGTGATCACCCCACTAAATCTAGTATCCCTCTTCCCCCTTACATATTTATTGCACCATTATTGACTATTTTCTTTATGTTAAACTTATATCTCCATGACTATTTTGTAACTATCCATTTGTATGTCTTAATCCCTAGGCCCTTTTTTACCATCCCCCCGCAACCTCCCGCCTATCTAGTCCTCAAAACAGCCTCTGTATCCACGAGTTTGTTTCCTTTTGTGTTATCATTGTTTATTCTTCAGATTCTGCATGTATGTGAAATCACGTGGTATTTGTCATTTTCTATGTTTCTTCATTTAACGCAATACCCTCTAGGTCCATCAAGGCAATATCTTTTCCCATCTCCTAAACCCCCCCCATCTAGCAGCCCTCAAAATATTCTCTGTATCTATGAGTTTATTTCTGCTTTTGTTGTCGTTATTCTGTTCTTTAGATTCCACATGTACATGAAATCATGCAATATTTGCTTTTCTCTATCCAACCCATTGAGTTCAGCACAATACCCTCTAGGGTCCCTCAAGGCAATATTTTTTCCCATGCCCTTCCTCTTAGTCTATGTGTGTCTTTTCATCTGAAGTGAGTCTCTCATAGGCAGCATATGAGGGGTCTTGTTTTCTTATCCATTCAGCCACTCTATCTTTTGGTTGGAGCACTTAATTCTTTTCCATTTGAGATAGCCGTTGATAGTTAAGTAGTTATTACCATTGTTTATTCATCATTTCAATACATGTTTTTCCTTCTTAAAGAAGTCCCTTGAACATTTTCTGTAATAGTGGCTGGGTGTTGTTGAATTGTTAGCTTATTTTTGTCTGAAACACTCTTTATCTGTCCTTCAACTCTAAATGACAGCTTTGCTTGATAAATTATTCTTGGTTGTAGATCCTGGGTTTTCATCACTTTGAATATTTTGTGCCAAACCCTTCTGTCCTGCAAAGTCTCTTTTGAGAAATCAGCTGCCAGTCTGGGTGCTCCCTTGTAGGTAACTGCTTTTCTTTTGCTGCTTTTAAGAGTCTCTCTCTGTATTTAACCTTTGGCATTTTCATTATGTCTGGGTGTGGGCCTCTTTGGGTTCCTCTTTCTTGGGACTCTCTGAGCTTCCTTGGGTTTTATGTCTATTTCCTTCACCAGGCTGGGGAAGTTTCCCATCACTATTTCTTCAAATAACTTCTCCACTTCTTGTTTTCCCTCTCTTCCTTCAGGTACCCCTATTACATGGATGTTTTCACACTTAATTTTGTCCCAACAACTCCTTAAATTATTATTATATTCTTAGCTTATTTCTTCTTGCTGTTCTGATTCTCTTTGGCTTCCTCAATCTCTCTACTGGAGGTCTGAGCCTCTTCTTCATCCACTGTGTTAATTCCCTCTAAAATACTCTTCATATCAGATAATGTGTTCTTCATTTCTGACTGGTTCCATTTTATAATTTCCAGTTCCATTTTTATGTTTTTTACCTCTTTAATAAAGTTCTGAGTTCACCTACATCTGCCCTAAGTTCATTGAGAATCTTTATAACCAGTGTTTTGAACTCTGCATCTGTTAGATTGTTTGACTCCATTATTCCTAGATCTGTTCTGTTCTCTTGTACAGTTTCTGCTTCTTTATGTTCCCATTCTGGCTGCCTTTCTGTCTGTTTCTATGTACTAAGCAAAGCTCCTAAGTCTCCCGGTCTTATCAGCATAGCTTTGTTTAGTAGGTGTCCAGAGGCACAGTCCTAAAAGAGGTACAGCAGCAGACCAGGTTTAGCCCCAGCCTATGTCCCTCGAAGGCCACCTGTTACGGTTCAGCAAGCAAGCCACAGATACTGTGCTTACAGCTGCCTCAAGAAACCACATCATAAACTGAAGTCAGCTGCCACCAGTGTGAGCCTAGGTGCTGCTCAGCAAGTTGCACAGGACTCGCTAAGGACACAACTGGATGTGGCTTGGGTGGGGCCATGAGTTGGGGAGGTGGAGTTTCAGGGCATCCTCTGGGTGGAGTGACCTCTAACACCCAGTTTGAGGACATCTCAGCTACGACAGTGCTGCATCCACACACGGGAGGTGGGGAGAGCTCAACAGAGGAACAATGGAAACCGCCAGCACTTCCGCCCAGGAGGAAGCCTCACCTCCCGCCCTCACTCCGACAACTCAGCATCCCCTATAGGTCCCTAGTCCCTCCCAAACCCCTGCAAGAGCAAACCAGGTGCTGGTGCTCAGAGCGGGTGAGTCCATCACTGCAAAAGTCCAGGCACGGGCACGGCCGCTTTAAGAGGAACGTCGGCCGCTGCCGCTGCCACAGCCTCTGCCCCACTCGGCGCTGGGGACCGGGCAGCCTCACTTCTTCGCCCCCTCCCATCTTCGCCCCCTCCCATCTTCTCCCCCTCCCTTCTACCGTCACAGGGCGATTTCTTATTTCTCTTCCTAGCTGTAGGGCTTGTTCATCTAGATCCCAGGCGACTCTGCTTGCTGTGTGCTCCGTGTTTCCATCACAACTTTGATGTGACCATAAGAGCGGATGAACAGAGCCTTGTCATCTACGCCATTTTGATGCTGTCTCCATTTTAAACCACTTTCAGATCACTTTCAATACATGGATAATGAAGGCTTTTTTCCCAAAAGGATATCCTTTTCATTGGGATGAGTTTATACACATTACTTAAATACTGACAAGTAAAACACTTATGTTATTTAGTCCACTTCTGGTTATGCACCCCAAGAAAAAAAATCCTAAGTATGGAAGAGTTATGCACCAAAATGTTTTTATAATGCCTCAAAATTGGGAAAAAAAAAATGGAATACCCACAAAAGGGGAATGGAAAAACAAACTATGGTATGCCCATGTGATGATATATTATGCAGCTGTCAAAATAATATTTACAAAGATGTAATGATTTGTTAAAATGCTTAAAATCAAATAGCACAGTATAGGAAGAAATATATAGGAAAAACGTTCTGCACAGAAACAGAAGAGTGGAAGGAACAGTAATAGTGGCTATGCGGATGTTGTGGGGCTAGGTGACTTTGTTTTTACTGAATTTTTTCTAATAAGATTATATTACTTTTATAATATTAAGAGTCCATTTAAAATAACCAGAGGACTCTCTTCCCAGAACATCTGACAGAGTCAATACATGGTCATTAAGTCCCAGATCCCAGCCCTGGGACTGGCCAGCCCATGTCTGTCGCAGCTAGGATTACCTCGCTCATCAGTCTGTCTCGTGCACTCCTCTCTCGGGCCCACTCTGCCTCTCTCTTTTCCCACATTTCCTTGGCCTCCTCCCTAGGGAAACACAAAGCAATGACAGAAGGTTTCTTAGCACCACCGATGGCAGAAAGGAACTAAAGAACCAACAGGGCTCCAAAGCACCAGGCAGCACACATCTGTGGAGCCAATCTTCAAATAACTTTATCCATACAAGCTTTGAACAGATTAAGGACAAGTTCACAGAAAGTATTCCTATGGTAAGTACTTTAAGTTACCTTTTTAAATATTCCCATCTCCTTACCAAAAGCACTTGTGATGATTTGCACCCATTTAAAATGATTTAAATGATTTGCCATTTAAACGCTGAGGTGAATGAAACCATCAGGACTCTAGAGAGGAGGAGGGCCACTGCCGGTGCCTGAGCTCTGTCACCATGCTCCTGGGGTCCCTGCTAGCTCATCCTATGGCCCGAGGCAAAGGAGGGACCTCCTTGTGTCTCCATGGCCCGAGTATCTAGCAATGTTACCTGTTGTTTAATACACAAGATTAATTTTTAGGATACACACCCATTTTATAGACCTAAGAAGCATTCAACATTTCCATAATTTATAACAATTTCCTTTGGACTTTCTAAGATTTTAGATAAACAGATCCTTACTCTAAATCCTAATGATTTCCATCTTAAATAACTGAAGAGAAACATTCCTACAAGCCAAGTCCATTTGCAAAGATGCGCTCCTAGTGAATGATGGACAGATTACCAAGAACAAGTGTTTCAGTAAGAACTGATACCCTCATGGAGACCTGCACTGGATCCCAAGTACCACAGTAGAACCCAGGAGTATCCAGCCCAGACAGTTGCTGCCTCTCACCTAAACAGCATCTGCAGCTCTGCCTCCCGCTCCTTCTCCAGCTGCAGCTGCTCCTCAATGACCTGCTTCATCCACACCACATCAGCCAGAGCCTGCTCCCGCCTGGCCAAGCGCACACGCTGGTTCTCCTCCTCTTTCTGGAGCAGTGCCTGCAGGATGCGCTTGTCCGCCTCCTAGAGGAAGGAGGAGGCAGCACAGTGAGCGGGCGCAGAGCCCTTGGGCAGCCGCAGCCTCCACTCCTGCCAGCCCCTCTCTAATCTGGTGCAGACACTCGTGCTGCTGCCAGATCTTCTCAGGTAGAGGCGGGAAGACGTTGAGTTGTTTCTGAAGAGTCAGGGTATAATCAGTCTTTTAGGGATGGTTTAAAATGATACCGCAGAGGCCCAGGAGCTGTTCTCTGCCTGAAAGGGGACTCTTCTGCCACCCACGTGCAAGTCCCTGTCCTCAGACATGTCTAGTAGCACAGCTTTTTAGAACACAATTTGGCAGCAATTCCACTTCTAAGAACACAGACCAGAAACACAAATATGCAGAGATACATGCACAAAAACCTCACTGTAGCTGTTATGTAAGAGAGAAAACCCAAACACAACCCAAAACCCATGGGTAGAGAATTAGCTATCATGTACATCTACACACAGGAACACTGTAAGAGAATGAGGGTGCTCTGGAGGCTTTGAAATGGGAAAGATGTCCTGGTGGGCAGGGGAGGGTGGGGTGGGCCTGCATGACAGGACACCTGACAGAAGCAGGCAGGGATAGGAGGAAACGAGTTTACTTGTTCACTTTCTTTGCCCCTTCCTCAGGGAGGGAGCCCATCAAAATACTTGGCAGGAATGCTGAGCAGCTAGTCAAAAAAGAACAAGCTCAATCTAATAGACTGATTGTGAAGTATAGACTTACTGTTAGGTGAAAATGGACTTCAAGTCCATTTTTTAAAAAGCCACCACTTGCCCATATGTGTATGTATAATACACACACACACACACACACACACACACACATCTGGAAGCATACACGCCAAAACAGACAACTCTGGAGAGGGGCAGGGGTCACAGGGGCTGGTCCATGGGGAAATCACTTTGTTCTACCTCTACTTCTTACCAGGACACATTACTGAGCAATGGAAACACGTTTTTCAAAAGAGGGTGAAAGAAACCCTGTCTCTTCAGACTCACCAGTTCCTCTTGGATCTGCTGTGTACGTCTATGGAGTTGCACATTATACTGATGTCTCAAAAAGCGTCTATAAGTGAGAAAAATATGGGTCGCCTTTAGTGTCTTATAAGAAGTTAATCGGAGGTTAGACAGCTACTTACTACAGGTCATATCCTTTTTGGTTTCAGGGATACCAGAGCGGGGACACTTCCGAGAAAGAGAGAGGCTCTGAGAAAGTGGGGGGGGGGGCGCTCTTCTCACACACACCCCAGCTCCGCTTTCTGCTGGCAGGCTGCTATCTGCTTCCTCTCTTCCTCCAGCTTCTCCAGTTCCCACTGCTGCTTCAACAGATTCTCCTGTTCCTTCTTCAGTTTGGTGGCCTGTGGTTACAATGACAGTTACCCCAATTAAGATCATGAGAATCAGAGCTTCCTTCATTACTCATTTTCATTTTCAGCAGACACTGTGCAAGGAGGGCTGTCCTGGCCACCTTGTGATCACAATTCCCTTCTACCTTGGGGGCTCTGAGCCCCTTGGCCCAGCTAACTCATTCATCCCAACTCAGCTGAGCTATTATTTCCTGCAAGAGCCTTTCACAATCCTCAGACAAGGATAAACCCACAGGACCCTGTATCGTCCATGCCTTACTGCGACTTAACACACCTGTCTCCTCCACCTCACCTTGCTCTTACTGTGAGGGCTAGGACTGTGGGCCTTGCTCACAGCTGTTATTTCTAGCACCCAGCTCAGTGCTTAGCACCTAGAATAAGTAGTGGGTACTAAAGATCTAGTTCTTGAATCATTCAGGTCTGGGGAAGGAGGTGCTTCCTTTATCCAAATGGGAAGACCCCACCCTCTCTAGAAAACAGCACAGTATTCTCAAAACAGCCTCTTGGACCAAAGACTCTCAGTTTGTGCCTTGAGACCCAAAACCTGCTAGTCAGGGACAGCTGTGTGCTAAAACATCAGACCAAGTCAAGTCTGCTTAGTGTATGGGTAACTAAACGTCCTAAGAAGGCTCTCATTCTCAAAACACGTGTGAGAAAACTGGTACTACCTTCGCCTTGCTGACATTCTAGAATCTGGGCTCACAATACAACCTAGGAGAATGGAAAAATCACAGATGGGAATGAATGGCAGAAGGGAAAACCCAGTATTGCTGCGTTTGAAATGGCCGTTTTACCACGACAAGCAGCCGAGAGGGTCCGCACGGCTGTGGGCAGGCCCTCACCTCCATCTCCTTCACTTTCAGCTCCTCCATCTGCTGGAGCAGTGCCTCAGCCTGGAGTTTATCCTCCAAGTGCCTCCTCTCCTCTTGTGCTTTTATCCGCTCTAGTGCCTCCCTTCGTGCCGTTTCGTACTCATTTTCATACCGTTTGTTCTCTTCCTCTTCCGTGGCTTCTTGCTACATGGAGCCAAATGAATCCAGGTCAGTATCTGTACCATGCTGCCAGCAAAGACCCAGCTCCCGCAGCTGTTCAGCCGGCCACAGGCCTAGTTCCTCATTCCACTGAGTCTACACCAGGGAAAGCCACTTCTCATCTGTGAAACCCAGGGATCGGTGCTCATTGTGGGAACCGGGGGACTGATGCTCCCCTGAGAGACAGAGCTGCAGCACAGTGCCTAGCTCCAAAGAGGGGCTCGACAAACACTTCCCAAAGTGAACCCAGAGGCAAAGCAATAGGTTCATGGATGTGCAGCTATCAGCCAAGGTTGAGAGTTTATGATGCATACTATATCAAAAGAGACTGCCAGGAACAAAAACGTCCTTTAAAACATACATTCCCCCTACCATAGACCAGCCTTGCTCACCTGGCTTTATTCTGTCCCTGGGAATGGCAGGATTCTAGGACATGTAAGAGCAACATTCAGTTTTAACATTAGTAAACTGAGGCAGAGGCTATTCTTGGACCGGAGTCATTCACATCGAAAACAAAGATACGGGGACAGTCGCCACCACAGCACGTGGGACTACTTCCGGAGCTATATACCACACCTGCTTTTTTTCTTCTTTCTGCGTTTCCCAAGAGTTTATCACATGCTTCTTGTGAAGGTCCGATTCAATCTGAGGATTTAAAAAGGGCAGAAAATTAATTTCTTCAGTGGTTCATCTGACATATTCCCCGGGGCGCACAGTGCCACACACTGGAATGACTTCCTTTTGTGAGGACTCGGAGTGGCCCTGGTGTCTAGCACAGGATGACCCCAGCATACATAGTCTGAATGCAAGTCAATTAGAAAACCAAAGGACCAGATAGTTCTAAACCAGTCTCAAGAGTTGGAATGAAGTAACAAACTTTTCTCCCAGGTCCCTTGACATTGAGCAGGAAGGTCAGCAGACATGTCAAAGGCCACCCTGGTCATCTAAAGCACGCCAGGCCCTGGGGCAGCAGGAGCTGGTGAGGGGCAGACTCAACACTCTGCCTGGCTCCCCAGCACTTCTGCTGCAAAGCAGTAGCTGAGAAAATATATTCCCTATATCAAGACGCATGCTCTGGTAGATGCAACAAGTCTGGGTGGTTAATAAGAGATTTGGGTTTAGAGAATCTTTTGGATAAGAAAACGAATTATAGGACTCTGTCCAAAAGCTTTCATTTGGGAAACTGTTTATTAAAGTTTAAATTTTCTTTCTCAACTTACAAATAGGAAAATTTTCAACTAACTTAATATTTTAAATAACCTTTTGAGTACATGGCTTTGGAGGACCCACTAAGCTAAACTGCTGAACAATGCCACTCAAGCCCAGACACCCCCCTCTCCCTGCCTCCAGGTCCTAGATTTGTCCCCTTTCTCCTGACACCCATTTAGGCCTTCACCATCACTCACTTAGGCTGCTGTAGCACCCTCAACTGCCAGAGATGCTGCTCCCAGATGTGCAGCTCGGATCCTATAGCTCCCCTGCTTGAAACCATCTAGGCATTCCTCATGCTTCCAGGGGAAGTACGTAAGGTGACCTGAAGTCTGGCTCCATCTGTCTCACCAGCCTCAGTTCTTGGGCCTCCCCTCTTTGACATCCTAGCCTCCCTGCCATTTATAGCTCCCTGGACTCACTCGGCTCTCATGACTCAGGCTTGATTCTTGCATGGTTGCCTCGAACCAAAATGTCTTCTCCTAACCTCTACACCATCAAGTTAATGCCTATGTCCTTCCAAACTCCTCCACCCCAGCGACTCCTCTGGGACGCCTCGCCAACCTCTGACTGAGCTGAGGACACTGCCTTGATGCCTGTCTTCCGAGGCTTGCCCGGCACACTGTATCCTGTACTGTTAACAAGCTGCCCACTGTTTTCCCCACTGGACCAGGAGCTCCCTAAGAGTGGGGACCACCTCTAATCTCCACATTCCCACAAGGGGACATGGCAGCAAGATGTTCAATAAACAGCAGTTAAACAACCAAATTAACCCAGATCTCCTGCCTGGTGCTCTTTTCAGGTAGCTTGAGCGTCCCCTCCTGTCTCAACCCAGCATAAGATACAAGTTTAAAACAGGCTGGGAAACAGGATTTCATCTATTTAGGCAAATCAATGGGAAGATCTTCTTGATTTTCACCTCTCGAAGTTTGGGGTCATTCTTTTTCCAGTGTTCATATAAAAGTTGTTCAGCAATCTGTCAAAAAAAAAGAAAAAAACAAAGAAGCAAGCCTGATGTCACAAATCCATTCCCATTTTGGGTAACACACAATGGAAGTCAGCTCAGACTAAGCTGACACACTGGCACACTGGCACCGCACTTGCCCTTCAAACCTCCTTGCCTTGAACCCAAGACTCCAGGAGCCAGATACCTGAGTGGAACTGGATGACACTGACAAATGACTCTTACAACAGTGATGAAAGAGGGGCAAAGTCTGATGCGACAGATGGGTCCCAGACACTACAGATCTGCTTCAAAACATACAGCAGGCTTAAAAACACAGGTTGGGGCTCACTATTCCACATAGCTACTTTGGAAGGTAAATTACACTAGTCCCGGGTTTTGTGGAACCACAGAACTTTAATAAAGAAAAAAGACTCAGATGTAACGATTTAAAGGGCCAAAGAGAATAAAGGTGATTTGTCCAAAACACACACATGAAGAGCAACTCAGAATAAGCAGTTTTCCCAGTTGGCTTTGGAGTTAAACTGCTATCTCATCTGACCAGAGCACCCAGAAGTGACCCACGTGTCATCAATGACAGGCTGGGATACTAAGGCAATGAGAATTTACCAGTTTCCTTTGCTCTTCCCGGGCCGACTGAGATTCCCATGCCGTTCCCGGATTCTTCTTTCCCGCAAGTTCATGCTCAGCGTCAACTCCTCCAGTTCTCTAGCCAGCAGGTCCTGTTCCTCCAGCAAAGCTGCTGGAGTCTCTCGCTCCCTCCAGATGCTTCCTCTTCTCCTCCTTCAATCTTCTCCTACGCTGGTAGCATGCAGATCTGTAGTAAGAAGAGCCCACCATAAATCAGTCATACTACAGCCAGAGACCCACTCTCTCTGCTGTGTGGGAAAACCAGGAGTAGTAAATAATGGTGACACAAGAAGCATCCTCTGGCCAAAGTACAGAGCAGGTCTCAGTACACTATGCATAACAGAACCTTGTTTTCCATAAGGAGATGTATAACGTCTTTTTATATCACATGATAATTGTACTAGCAAAATAATTTGGTGTAATTACCATGTACCAGCAAAAACGATTGGTTTTATACTAACCAGCACGTAAACCCTACAAAGTAGGTTCTGTTTCAGCCTCACTTCACTGATAAGGAAACTGAGGCACAATTATGCAGTAAGCAATACAGTCAGGATTTCCACCTAGGCCTGTCTGATTCCAAAGCCTCTACCTTTAACTTTGATATTTTTACATGTATTTTTATAAAAACAGATATATGTGTATTTACACACAAAAATGAGAGACTGTATGGGAGGATATGCATCAGGTTGGTAATTGTCGTTGCCTCTGGGGAGGTGGGGTTACAAGGAAACTTCCAGATTCTACATACATTTCCTATCATTTTCTTTTTCAATGCAAATGTATTACTTCAGTGATGATCCTTTTTTTATTTTAAATTTACACTTGGAAAAACATCACCAGGCAGGCAATCTATGCTGCCCAGAAACTTCCTCAAGAAATCATGCTGTCAAGCCACACTCCCCCAGGTCCTTAGGGCCACACCCCCTGACCGGCAAGCGACCGCCCACCTCCATCCACCTGTGGTCGCTGCGCGCTTACCTCCGCTGGTAGGAGGTCTTGGAGCTCCAGTCTGCCTGTTTAGAGCTGCAGATGTCCGATATCCTGAAGTAGCGGCTGTTTTCATCCCACTGCTGCCGAAGCCGGGCCTCCTGCTCTCGGTGTCGCTGTCGTGCTACCTGCTGATCTAGGAGCCTCCGGCTGCACCAGGAGGAGGGCAGCGTGGGGAGTGCCATCTGTGAAGAGCAATTGTAGGAAGATGAGCCTGCTGCCACCCTAGGAATCCTCACAAGCTTGGTCTCATCCCTTTAGTTAGTGGTCCTCGCCCACTGGCTGCACCCTGATATTGCCTGATGGAGCTGGGCCCCAGTCCAGACCAATTAAATCGAAAAAATCTTAGTGTAGGCCTCAGGCATCAGCATTTTTAAAATGATTTGCCATCAGGGCTACAAATTATCGATTTAAACCTGCCAGACATCACCAAGGGCACTGGAGACAGAGACAGGGAACCAGACCTAGCAATGCTGGACCAGGCACACTGGGGACTTGTATGCTTTGCATGAATTAACATGGATAATAATTTAAGGAACACGTGTACCAAGCTCTTGATATATATATATGACCTTTTCCATTACAATCACCCTATTATTTGGCAGAGAAGAAACAGGTGCAAAAAGGTAGAGTGATTTGCCCAACATCACAAAACCTGGAAGTAGAAAAAATCAAAGAGCTGAGATCCTGATTTACACAGGACCCAGACTCTGTTAACCGCAAGAGGCTGCCAGTGGGACCAACATGCCCTGGCTTTGGCAGCCTCCAAGGAGGGACCTAGTCCAGATGTCAGTCACACCTGGAAGTGTTCTGGGTTAGCATGCGGGGCAGATCCCTCATCTTACAAAATAGCGAAACTGCGACCCAGAGAGAGTACACGATTTGCCCAGGTCACAGAGCAATCTTGGGACACAACTGAAGACTTGAAAGCAGAGAGCGGTCTCACTCCAGACACCTTTTCCCCTGACCCACTATTACAGCGAGGCACTGGGTAGATCCCGTGTGCAGGGTCTACACAGTGCCTGACTACGATACTGCTTGACAAACGTCTGCTGAATAAGCAAAAGGCCCGAGACCAGGCCAAGTCTCAAACGCAGAGTCCTCCAGACCTAGGGGAAATAATCTGCATCTATGAGCCAAGCTGAGCCTGAGACTGCCTGTTTTAATTTCTGCCTTGAGACCAGTAGGATTGACGTGCTTTTTTCTTTTCCCTGAAGCTGCCCGTGGATAAACCTTTGCACCAGGTGTCAGGAAACAAGATTCCGGTCCCAGACCGGCCACCAACAACCCAGGCTACTCCCCGAACAAGTCGCATCCCTCTCGTGGCCTCAACATCCACACAGGACAAAAGGGGTCACAGAAGAAAGTGTCGGACCCAGAGCGGGACGCGAGCAGAACGGACCGGAAGACCGGCCCCCGGGCTGTGCTCGCGTCCCGGACGCCCGCCGCGGTTTCCGCTGGGCCCCAAGACCGGCTCCTGGCCGAGCCTAAGCTCCGACTCACGTTTCTCTATGGCCCGGGGTTTCCGGAGAGTGCCCGACCCCAGCTCCCGCATGCCCCAACCAAGCCCACTCGTTCCCGCGCCACCTTCCCCGGCCGCGCTACACCAAAGCCCGCAGCATCCCAGCTCGTTACCCGAGCGACAGATCAGCGACGGAGCGCCGCGAGGGCCAAGGGGCCCCAGCAAGACACAGACCGCGCAAATAGAAAAAAGGCTGTTTGGTTTTGTTTCCTCCCCCCCCCCCCCGCTCTGGCTCCCTCTGGTGGTGGGAGGGGGATCAATAGCAAACATCGCTGGTCCTGAAATCAAGGAAAAATGAAGGAAAAGATTCCATTCACGACGTAAAAGTCAAGACGGTGGTTATTTGGGCGGATAAAGGTGAGGGTAGGGAAAGTCAGGGGGATACGATAGGGAAGGAGAGTATAAGCCAATGGTTCTCAAACCTGGCTGCACATGAGAATCATCTGAGGAGGTCTTAAGAATCCAGATGCCTTAAAAAAATCCAGAAACTCAGGCCAAACTCTAGGCAAATCCCATCAGGCTCTCTGAGGGGATCAGTGGTTGCCCAAGGTCCCCAGGTGCATTCAATGTGCAACCGGCCGGGAGAATCCCTGGTATAAGTAGAAACAAGTTCCTGACAACTTTCTCCTGTCTTAGATTGCTTGCAGGTTCAAGGTTCTATCAGTACATTTTATGACTCACCGCGTTATAGGTATTATTTTAGGTATCAACTAATCCATTGAAAAGATAATGAAAAATAGTCACTCTTTCTTTCATTCTCTTTTCTTTCGTTTTTCTCATTCGTCTCTTATTTTGTCTTTCCTCTTTCTGTTTTTCCTGGATGCAGTATAGTATCCTGTTGAACATCGTGGCCTCCATTTCAACCTCCACCACGTTAGTTGTGTGGTGTTGGGCAGGTCATCTCTCGACATCCTCATCTGTGAAATAAGAATGTTAAAGTAATTGAACAAAGAAGCCATTAGATGGAGGTGGCTCTAATGCTTCTGTGGCCTACACAAGCAAACCAAAACCTAAGCCAGAATCGATGCTCTAAATCTGAGAAAATTAAGCATAAGAACAACAGCCTAAGATCGCAAACAGCCAACTGGCCTTTCCTGAATAAGGCAACTGCTCAAGCTATAGCCAATAAAATGATTTCCTTGTTTTTCTTCCTCATCTTCTCTATGAAAACCTCTCCCCTAGCTTTTGCCTATAGGTGGAGGACTCTAATCACCTTAGGTTTGGCACTGCCCAGTTCGAATCAATGTATGATCAAAAAACTCTTGAAAATTTTGATGTGCCTCAGTTTATCTTTTAAGAAGAATACCAACAATTTGCTTTCTAGGATTGCCCTCGTCAGAGGAAATAAAGGTTTAAATGGACAGCGCCTAGGAGCATCTCGGGTAAGCACATGTTCTTTCACATATTCCTTTACTTGATCCATGGTTTCTGAAGGTCTGCCCTGTCCCCGTGCATGAGACTCCCCAGGATTACTCTCCTAATGGTCCCTACCCCTTTGGCCAAGCTCACTGCCACTTTTTCATGCTGTGTCCCCAATGGGCAGGGAAGACAGCCCCTCACTGTTACCAGCTCAGGCAGAGCTGCCTGCCGAGCAAAAGAGCCCAATACATAAATGATCACTGTTGGGACACTCCGAGTGTGGTAGGAACTTCAGAAATATGTGAATTGGGTCATGAGAAACCTGGCTTCAGGTCCTGATTTTGCACCTCTTGGGTGAGGCCCTCTACTCTCTGGGCCTCAGTTTCCTGATCTGTATAATGGCCTTAAAGGACCAAACATGCTCTAATAGTGGGAGCAAGGATCAATGGCTTTTCTGGCCTGGTCCTGGAAGCCTGAGGCTGTAGGCTGTAACCTCTGAGCCTCTTCTGCTGGATGGTCATCGTCACTGTCTGACTTCTAGCCTCATAATTACACAATTGCCTGTAGCTCATCAAGCATCTTTACAAGCATCTTTTTCTTTGTTCCTCCCGAGAACCCTGTGAGATATTTTATTGTCCCCATTTTAGAGTTGCCTACACTGAGCCTCAGAGAGGTGGCATCACCTGCACAAGGAACCATAGCTTGTGGATGGTAGAGCTGGGCAGCTCTGAGTCCAGGGCCTTGGCCCTCTTAGCAGCACCACAGGGCAGGGATTGTTCCCTTCCCTGCTGTCATCGCAGAACCTGGCACAGAGTAGGCTCTCACTAAATATTTGTTGAGAATGAATGAGTAGATTTACAAACTTCAAGTCCCTTCTCCCCCTTCTCCAAAATAAAAAAGGAGAGATGATATTGGAAGAAAGCAAAGAGAAAGACAAAAAGGATAGCCAGGTGCTTGTAGATGTATTTCCTGATTGAACCTCCTACTGTGAGATTTCTGCCTCGTTCTGCAAATGAGGAAATGAGACTCGGAGAGATCAAGCAACTCTCTTGAGGTCACACAGCAAGAACTACGAGAGCAGGATTTACACCCAACCTCCGGAGCTTGTGCATCTCGTTCTACTTTTCCAGGAGCTTGTGGCTTGCAGCTGTAGCTCTTAAAAGAGGCTACCAGATGTGGACCAGCCGGGCCATATAAAGAGATCAGCAATATTAAATATTTAGTGACAGGTTGACAACTATAGTCTACAGGGGGCTGAGAGGGGAAGCCCTGCCAAGAAACCATCCAGGTGGACTCTGCACACACTGGGCCCTGGGCCAGTGCATACTACAAGGGGCTGTTCTTGGACATGTGTCTTTGAGTATCTTAGCGTGGGAGGAGAAAATAGGAATGGGGAGATCAGGTGTGATGACACAGAGCAGCTCCCCTTAGCTGAAACGTGACAGCGATGCTCTCAATTAGCAGGTGGCATTGCCAAGGCACATTTATCTATTCTAGGTTTTCAAAATGTTGCAACATCAGCCACTCCAGCCTCTCCCCTGGGCAGGGCTCTCACCCTCCTTGAAGACAGAGGATGCAGAAGTAGACAGGTAGTTCAAAGATCCTGGGGGTATGGGGCTGACAGAGCCCCAGTTTTGTGTTTTAGTAGTAATAAAAACAGGAATAATAATAAATGTAGGTACTCCATGAAAAAAAGGTGTGAAAGGGCATTCACCAAAAAAAAGCAGATGTTACTGGGGACAGGATTAGGGGTGATTTTTATTTTTATTTTTATTTGGGTTTTTAATTTTATAATGGTCACTGTTACTTGTATAATTCAAAAAAAAATAATGCCTTGTTGATTAACCATAACAACCTGCATTCCATCATGCTTTATACCTTATGAGGTGCTTTCAATGCATGAGTGACTCCCAACCTCAGCTGCAGGTCTGAATCACCTAGAGAGCTTTTAAAAAAACCCTGATGCTTGATGCCCAAGATAGAGGTTCCAATTTAATTAGTCAGGGGTGGGGCCCGGGCATTTATATTGTTAAATAAAAGTTTTTAGAATTGCTTTAGAAAAATTACAAAGGTAGTACAGAGAGTCCCCTTACACTTTGTGCCCAGTTTCCCATTATTAACATCCTGTGTGTGTTATGGACTTTTGTAGGAAAGAAGTCTGACATGGGCCTGGTGGGGGTGGGGGTTAAGTTCAAGTGTCAGCAGGGCTGCGTTCTTTTCTGGAGGCCTTCGGGAAGAATAGGTTTCCTTACCTTTGGGGCCTTTAGAACTGCCACATTCCTTGGCTCCTGGCCTCATCCTCCATCTTCAAAGCCAGTGGAGCAGCTTCACCCTCTGACACATCTTGTCCTCCCTTGTTGCATCTCCTTGGACCACAGCTGGGAAAGCTTCTCCACTTCTAAGGATTCATGGTCACACCTAGATAATTCAGGATAACCTCTCAGTCTCAAGGCTTTTCACCTTCATCACATCTGCAAAATCTCTTTTGCCATGGACATTTTCACACGTTCTGAGATTAGGAAGTGAATGTCTTTGGAGGTCATTATTTCATCTACCACAGGATAACAGGGGGACATACCATGCCTCATGATGAACTTGTAGTTATTGTCGCTCAATTTTGTTTATTTATTTTCACCTGGACACTGTGGCATTCCTCCAAGAACTCCTGGCCTGTGGCACTCACCTCATCCCTCTCAATGTGGAGGTCATCACCTTGAAAGAAACCTGTTCAGGTAAGCCTGCCCTTTTCAGGTATGTGCCCAGGACCTCCCTCTACACCTTCATTGGAGCCACTTCTGTAAATCAGGTGAGCTCTTCAGACCTTATTCTAACAGGCCTGCCCCTATATGCAGAGGAAGCTAGAAAATGGAATTCTGTTCTAGAACCTTCCATTCAGCACCCTCCAGTAGTTCAGCCTGCTGGAATACATTTATCTGATGGAATGTCACTAACTTTTTGGGTATTCATATTATTTTTCAAGGCCATCCTAATGTGAAGGAGGAAGCCTTCATTTAGCTCCACAGTATTTCATGTCCAAGATTCAGTCTTCTCATCTGTAAAATCGGGATAATAATACCAGTTTGTTATTAACAGCTGCCTTAACCCAGTGCCAGGGACATTATCAGGATCTGATAAATGAATTGTTGGTGATATAATTGCCGGATACTGACGATTTTCTGCATGGCACCTGCCTCAATAAGTTCTGGGCTAGGTCCCTCTCTCCTAAAGGAAGGGACATTGTGGTTTATCTGCTCACCACCAATTGACAAAGTCATAGCAATTCCCCCAATTTCCTCACTCAAGCTCTACCATGATTGGGGTGGAGTATTGACCCTTCTCTATGTGGCTCAGGAGTAAATCTAAGCCAACTGTGGTGACCCAAGTGACGCTTCGGGGACGTCCACTGCAGGGGTGGTGCTGGGTGTTGTCATATCTGTGGGAGACCTGTGGTTCTGCTGCAGTCGCATCTCACGGGGAGGAAGCCGGAGGCTGTGACCATCACAAGGCAGGAAGGGAGAAAAGTTAGGTCCTTCATGGCGATGTCAAATACGGAATTAACCCACTTTGTAGACCATAAGTTGGAATTCCTTCTTCTTTTTCCTTTTAAAATTAAATATATATATATATATATATATATATATATATATATATATATGGTAAAAAAAAACCCATATAACTTGGGATCTGTCCTCTTAACAACATTTGAAGAATTCAGTACAGAATCGTTAACGGATATGGTATATACATACAATGAGATTCTTTTTAGAAGATAAAATAAGGGGTCTTATCACTAAGTCATTTTTCAGTCACCAAGAAGCATTCCCATCAACAGACTTTTCTAGAGCAGCATTACTCAAAGTACAATTATTTTTTTTTTATTAATATGTGACTTTTGGGGAGGAGGGGAGTCAAATACACAAAACGTAACACCCACCCTTTTAAGCCTACACTTCAGGGGCATTAAGGACACTCGCAATGTGAGCAGCCATCTCAAAGTGTGTTTCACCTATTACTTCATGTAAAACAATCAGGCCATGGAATACCAATGATGAGCATGGACATTTCCATGACGGGGGCATTATGGGCAAGAGGAACCACGAGAAAAATAAAATAGCTCTTCAAATACTGATTCCTACAGGTAGATTGGCAGTTTGCCGCGACCCATATACACAGGGGAATTCCGAAAGGATGCTTTTCCTCGGGGCAGCAGGGGAGCTGCATTAGAGCTTTCGTGGCTCAGGCTTGGTGGTACCTTTTGCCACGGTTGCCTTTGTGAAGATAGCCATGCTCCATGTGCAAAACAGCATGCTTTCTGGAAAAGATGTAGTGCGTGAGACTCTCACTTTTAGAATGAAATATGACTCTTAAACCATGACGACAGCTGGGGAAACCATTGTCAAAGCTTCCTCCCCGGTTCTCTCTGGGAGCAACAAGTCTCCCCGCGGGATCTGACCTCACCACAGGTAGGGAAACACCTGACCCAGCTTGGCAGGTCTCAGTTCAGTCAAACCCTTCACTTTGTAGAGGGGAAAGCAACGCCCAGAGACAGGGAGGACATGCCCCAATGAGGTAAGTGGCAGTGTATTTAGTAAGAGCAGCCGGTGGCCTCAGCGTGCGGCGTGCCGAGGTGGAAACAGAGGAGAGAAGATTCAGCCGGTACCTGCCTAGCAGTCAGGGAACCTGACTGACTGTCCTGTGCCTGTGTGACTCCCCTTTGTTCTCATGGTGTCTCGGGGAAACATAGGTTATTGCAACCCCACTTCGTAGATGGGAAAACTGATACTTAGCATGGTGAGGCAGAGGATTCTCATGGCCTGTAAAGTGAGTCAGGGTCGTTATCCCAAAGCCCATGCTCCTTCCGTCCTGCTGGGCCGTCAGATGTGGGTGCAAGTTAGGACATCAAGCCAGGCCTGTGTTTTCCATGACTTCTGGACACGTGCGCCCACTAGCCATCCCTGGAGAGCAGACCCTCCTCTTCCCAAGTTCCCCAATGCAAAGTGACGGTGGATGGTTTCAAAGCAGCAACCTTCTCTGCTTAACTTCAAGCTTTCCTTGGCTCCCCGTTTCCCTCTGCATGAAGTGCGCACTATGACCAATCCGCTGGACCCCTGGCCAACCTGGCCCACCGCACTGGCCTTTTCAGCTCTCGCAGCCAGCATTTCTGCCGTGCTGTTCCCCCTGCCTGGAAGGTCCTTCTCCCATTGCTAATGCTTCATCCTTTAGGTCTCATTGTGAATGCCCCTTCCTCTGAGAAGCCCTCTGCGGCCCCTCTGACTAGGTCAGGTCACCTCAGGACACACCAATTTTTCTTCCATGGTTTTCACTGCCGTGTTAAATAATTTTTTAAAGGAACATCCTGCCCACACTAGACTATAAACTTCAGGAGAGCAAGGACCGCACTGTCTTGTTCCTGCTGTGTTCCAGTCTCTGCTGTACTGATTGGTACATTGTAGGTGCTTAGTAAATACTTAGTCAATACGTGAATGAAATTCTGGCCAGTGGGACCGGATCCCAAGTGCCTGCGTAATTGGGGGCATGGGGACGCAAGCCGGAGAGCCGCAGCCCTGCTGGAGAGGTTCGTCACACAACCTGGATGGTGTGCCAGGACCGGTTCCTGAAAACTAAGCGCGATCTTTGTTAAGCAAACTCCTGGAATGGTCCCAGGCTCCTCTATTGAATTTTAAAGCCATTGTCCCTGAGAAAAGCTTCACCACTCATTCTGTCCATTTAAGTGTGTCTCATGAGGACAGTAGGGTACTCACGTTACTGGCCTGGGTCCTGGAGAAAGGCCAGCTGCCAGGGGCAGCAGGATTGAAAGACACACCCAAAAAGCCACTCTTGGAATTAGAAGGTAGGAGGGTCCTCTTGAAATCATCGTGCCAGACCCACTCACTTAACGCATGGGGAAACTGAGGCTCAAAGAGGGAAACTGAGTCACGGAACCAGTTAACAACAGTTAGGACCAGATCAGGGGCACCCTGACAGGTGAGCTGGGTGCTTTCCACTTTCCTCAACTCCTTGCTCTCACCCAGAATTACTGAGAGCTGGGTAGGCCATTTCCATAATCCTCACCTTCAGTATCCCCATGTGACTTCAGTTGAGTGTCACCTGTGTCCAGGTGGATCCTTAACTATTCTCGACACTTTGAAGCAGGGAATACTTGGATCCTCATTTTACAGATGAGGAAACTGAGGTACAGAGAGATTATGTCACTTGCACAAGGTCCCACAGCTAGAAGTGGCAGAGCTAGGGAGTTTGATCCCACGTCTGTCTGCCAGACTCCGAGGCTGTGCTCC
Organism: Eonycteris spelaea; assembly: GCA_003508835.1. Lineage (NCBI taxonomy): Eukaryota > Metazoa > Chordata > Mammalia > Chiroptera > Pteropodidae > Eonycteris > Eonycteris spelaea. The sequence continues at coordinate 1,431,244 of PUFA01000297.1, read as the reverse complement.
TATTTATTTCCTTGTGTCCTCATTTTGACCTGCTTGGATTCAGTATATGATTCGTTCCTGTTAACAATACAGGAATTGTGAGCTCCTTGAGGGAGCAGCATCTTTGAGCCCAAAATATCTAGCAAAGCCTGGTCTAAGGGAGAAGCTCAAGAAGTGACTGTGGAACTCAATGCAATGAAGAAAGCCAGCTTCCAATTTTTATATTCTCCACTTTAATAACAGGAGTAGTTTTCTGTGACACTGTCAGTGACGTGGTTGGGTCTCCTTAGAGCATTTTCCCCCTGAGGCTGCCCATGTGGGTAGAAGATAAGGTGATGTTTCTCCCTCTTCTCCACTCTGTGCTGTTTAAATGCCCCCAATACTATTTTCATCCAGTAACTGAAGAAATGTACAAATATTTAGCTGTAGTGTGCTGCTCTATTCTCCTGGGATGGCAGCAAGTGGCCCTGCTGGCGGGTGTTGCCTTTGCATTAATTAGGGAGAAGCAGCAGACAGGTCCTGCGAAACAGTACAGCGGGTTGGCATGGCAGCTCTTCATACCCAGAGGAGTTGGCTCAACAAAGCCCATTTGGCACATTTAATCCTGCTGAAAGCCTGGCACTTGGAGAGGTGACATCTCTGGAATCAATTACCCCCACACATGCCATAGTGGGTAGAAATAACTCAAGAAATCAATTCATAATAACTGCACCATTCATGGACGGCTGCCTGCCTGCCCGCCTGCCCGCCTGCCAACCGCCTGATTTTCATTAACCCATTGGAACCTCACAGCAGCCCTGAGAGTAGTTTACCATTTCCACCGTTCTCTTTTTATGAATGAGACAAATGAGGCTCAGAGAGGGAAGTGTGGTAGGCTGAGTAATGGCCCCCAAAGAGATCAGGTCTTAAACCCTGGAGCCTCTCGATGTGACTTTATTTGGAAAAGCGGTCTTTGCAGGTATGAGTAAGTGAACGATCTTGAGGTGGAGAGATTATCCTGGATTATCCGGGGGGGGGGGGCTTAAATGTCATCACATGTGTCCTTATAAGAGAGAAACAAAGGGAGACGTCACACACAGAGGAGAGGCCATGTGAAGATGAACACGAGACTGGAGTGACGCGCCACAAGCCAAGGGACATCTGGAACCGCCGGAAGCTGGAAGAAGCAGGGACGGATTTTCCTCTAGAGCCTTCCGAGGGAGGGCAGCACTGTAGGCGCCTTGATTTTGCTCCAGCAAAAACAGATTTGGGTTTCTGGTCTCCAGAACTGCGAGAGCATACATTTCAGTTGTTTTAAACCGTCAGTCTGCAGCCACAGGAAACTCAAACAAGAAATGCCTTGCCGATGGCTACACAGCTCGAAAGTGGAGGCGTTGGGCTTTAAACAGAGTCAGTGTTCAATAAATGTTACGTGTTATATTATTACTATGTTGCACACGGGGAGGCTGAATTACAGGATGAAATGTCACAGACCCATGAGCTTGGCCTACTTTGTCCATTCCAGCAGATGCTGTTGGGAAGAGACAGCCTGAGAGCCAGGATTTGATGATTCAATTGGAGAAGAAGCTATTAACACTGGGTGGAGCGGCCTCAAGAAAATGATGAAACTTTGTAGGGTAAACACCTCACCCCCACTGAGTCATTTCCAATCAGTAGAATTAACTCTACTGGCCAAGCTGGTCCTTCAAATTTGAGAGAGGGTTTGCAACTGATGGAGTAAGTAAGTTGACCAAACAGTCCCAAAAGAGGTGGCTCCTCCATATCTGGAAATAGTTCCCCTACAACACTTTATTACTTAATCCTACATCTCTTTGGTTCAGAGTAAACACTCAATAATTATTTATTGAATCTATGAATGTTTGTCCCACCACAGTAAGTAAAGGTAGGAACTGACGGCCCATAGCTAAAGCCAGTTTGCCAAAGGTTTATGTGACTCCTGACATTTTCCTTCCATTTCCTCTCCTCCTTTCCCCCCTTTTCTTTTCCCTCTCTCTTTCCTTCCCTTCCTTTCTATTCTTGAACAATTGAATAATGCAATCCAAATGCCACTGGGTGAGTACTAGCAAGGTAACCATCAGCAATGGGGGACGAGGGCAGAGGGTACATGCTGGTCCACAGAGGTGTGTCATGGCCCAAATGAGATAAGGAGAGTGTCTGCATGTGGTGAGGGTGGCCCAGCTCAGGTGGCCAGAGCTCGTGTGGGTGAGGAGGGCATCCTCATGGAAAAGCAGCCCAGCATGCAATGTCAGAGCTCGAGTGGGGTGTAAAGGGTATCTTGTTGCAGAGAGGGTAACATCAATTAAAAATTGTAACCTATGGGGAATAAGTCATATAAGTGACCATAATAAAACAAAATGAGAATACCAGATTTCTCACAGTCAGAGAAGGGAGTTATTAATATAGAGAAGGAAAAGAACTACAATTAACCCTGTGACTTAGATTGGAATTGGATCTATTAGGGTAAGCTCGTGGTTTTCAATACAGATAGATGTCTATAGAACCAATGGGTATAGATGTAAATGCGTGTGCATGCACATACGTTAACTCTGTCCACCAAGCACATGTAGGTCTTGTTTTCTAAATATCATTCTCCACTGAAAGGAACCTGGGCTCTTTAGAGAAATGGCTGATTTTAGGCCTAGATTAGGGAAAGCACAAGCTGAGGCTGAAATATCTTGTGCCAGACAGTAAGAAAGTGCTTTAAGAATAATGGTGACATGTCAAAAGGACAGAGAAGCCAGCCTAAAGGGGTGATCACAGGCTAAATCTAGGATAATTTGAGCACCCCCAAAATAATAACACTAACGGATTATAACCCATGGAATCAAGAGTCCATATGGACAGAAATAAACAAACAAAAAGTTTGATGAGAGATGGGCTATTTACCTAGTCTCAAAGTAACTCCCTATGAAATATTTCTTACTTTCAAAGAGGAAAAGAGCAGATTCACAGTGGAGAAGCCTGGAAGACAGCACCTTAGTCAAGTGATCAAAGTTAACATCATTAATAATGGGACAAATCGGAATCAGGTATCATCTGTTAAGAGGCAATGAGCAGGACACAGCATCACTTCTGAAATATTTCATGATACGCGGAAACCACAATCTTCATCTAATCTCAGATGCATGACCTCAATGCATGGTCTAATTGAGACGAAACATCAGACAAACCTGAACAGAGGGACTGTCCTTTCAGAAGTGTTCAGGTCATGAGCGTCAAAGACCAAGGAATGTTCTAGACTGAAGGATGCTCAAGAGACAGGACAACTACACACAACATGAGATCTCGAACTCAACCTTATTTGCTACAAAGGACATTATTTGGACAAATGGTGAAACTCAATGAGGTCTGAATATGAGATGGCAAAAATGTATCGGTGTTTTAATTCCCAGTATTGTGATTCTGTAGGAGAATGTCCTCGTTCGGAAGAAATGCACATGAAAGTACTTAGGGTGATGGATCATTGTGTCAGCAATTTATGCCCAGATAATTCAGGAATAAAAAGTTATTTGAATGGTACTCATAATTTCTCTTTAAATTTGAGATTCTGTCCAAAAAAAAATGTGTGTTTTGTGTGTCTTACCTAGTGGTTTTTAAAATTGGAATTAGTTGTCAACATTGAAAAATCAGATTTTACTCTTAAATCTAGGTTTCTGACTTCTCTGGGGAAACCTGAAACACTAACCACTCTGGGCACTGCGTGGTCAGGTGAATAGTCACAGTGCCCTTTAGACAGGCCATGTGATCTCCAGTTCTCCACAGTTCCCACCACTTCTCACTTTGCCATATACCCAGCTCACAGCATCCATTCATGTTACCAGCCTGGCCCCTGGTACCAGCCCAATTCCTATCATAAACTATGAGAAGATAAGACTACCCCCCAGAGCATGCACTTAAAACACTTGTTGAATGGATGGGTAGGAAGACAAATAAACGGGTGGACGAACTTTCAAGACACTCCATTTACCCAGAGCTCTGACCTATCTTAGCATATCTTGTTCCATAGCAAGAGAATTCTTCTAGACTTGAATTTTTTTGTATCAGCCATAGTCTCTGGTGGTTTGGCTGGGATATAGCAAGTTGAGAAATCAAGGTGTCATCTGATGCTGGAGGTCCCCATGTGGGTTGCAATATCTCTGTGGAATTGATGTAGGTGTCTGAAAGGTGGGTGGGGTTCTAGCACTGAGTCAGGGTGCTGGGCGGGCTGATGATGCTTTGAGGAGATGGTATCTTAGAATGCCTGAAGTGGTGAGGCTGGGTGTGGTGGGAACAAGCCAAAGTTGATGACTCGGGCACCTATCAGGGGAAGATCTGCCTGATGGGGCATGTCAGGGTTTGGGTTATGTGCAATAAGAGATGACAGCTTTGTCTCCTCCAGACCTTCTTCCTTCCTGACTGTCCTTGGGTCATGCCCTTGGTTGAGGACAACTTCTTTTCCCATCTGCCTCCTAAAATATTACATTGAAAATATTTAATAAGCTTTGGCCATTACTTTTCTGACACTAGTGATTTCTCATTGCACTTAGGATAAAATCCAAACTGTACTACCCCCCATGTAACTCAACATACTCCAGCTCCTGCTCACCTCTCTGATCTCAGTTATCATTCCACTTCCATTCCCTGGTTTCCTTGGTTGCTTGCACACACCAAGCTCTCTGCAATCTTAAGGCTTGGCACAGACTCCAGCCACTCTGGCTGTCTCCTACTTCTCCTTCAGGTCTCAGCTCAAATGTAGTCACCTCTTCAAAGGTGCTTACTACTCCCGAACCCCTACATCCTATTTCAGCCATGCCCTCAGTCATCCCTTCACTTCACATCACTTCACTCTGTTTTATTTTCTCCATTTATATTTATCAATGTCCAAAATTGTCTTTTGTACTGTATTGTATTATGTTATCTTCCCAACTAGAATGTCAGCTCCATGAGAGCAGGGATTCAACTGTACTGTTCATCACTGTACCCTCAATGCTTGGTACAGTGCATGGCCTGTAGTGGGGGCACAATGAATATTTATTCTGGAATGAATGAGACGTTCTAAACAACTGTGTGCTAGAGTTTTGGAGAAGATGAGCCTTGGGTTTTAGGACACGAGCATCTAAGTGGGGTTGTGACTGAGGTGATTTGTGCTCCAGGTTGTAGCAAGCATGTGTCCTGGGAGGTTGGGGTGAGGTTGGGGTTGGGAAACGTGCGTCCAGTCGGGTGGTGTTCGAGTTGGATTGTAAACTGGGCTGTTAAGGTCAGACTGGACCCCAGATTTCAGGAAACAGGAGTCATAGTTAGGTATGGCTTAGTTAATCTGTGACTTGAGCAGTGAGTGATCAACAGCTATAAGCTCATCAAAGGAGAAGAATCAAATGTCCCCGCTGGTGTCCAACAGGTCACTTAGGGTTGCTGGACGAGATAGACTGTTTTGGGAGAAACAGGTGTCCTGAAGGGTGCTGCTGGCTGGGTTGGGCTGTACCCTGGGCTGTTGTGTGGGTTGTGAATTTCGACGAGGGCAGCTCCACGCGCCCATCAGGCGAGGATCCGGCCCAAGCCAGCCCGCCTGGGTTGGAGGGACCACGCCGGGGGCGGCAGGAAGCACGCCTTGGGAAAGCTCACCTGGGAGCGGCTTACCTGGGCGGACCTGGACCTACCAGTTCTCGTACTTCCGCGCGGAGGCTGGCCCGTCCCGCCCCCCGACCAATGGGGGCGCACAGGACCGCGGCGGCGGGAGACGATTGGGCGCGGGTGGGCGGAGGCGGGGCGGCGCGGCGGACCGCTTAGGCGCCCGGCGGGCGGGTGGCGCTCAGCGCTCGGCTAGGCGGGCGCAGCGCGAGCGGAAGTGGCGACGCTGGCGTCCGGTGAGCCTGCGGCGGGCGGCAGCGGCAGCCCTGGCGCTGACGGCGGCGGCCGGGGGGGCGGCGTGGACCCCCGCGGCGCCGGTTGGGGCATCACTGCAGGTCTCGACCCCGAAATGGCGCTGCTGGCCGAGCACCTGCTGAAGCCGCTCCCTGCGGACAAGCAGATCGAGACGGGGCCCTTCCTCGAGGCGGTGTCCCACCTGCCGCCCTTCTTCGGTGAGCGGGGGTGAAGGGGGGCGCCGGCCCGCAGCCCTGCTCCAGAGCGCGCGCTCCCAGACGCCCGCGAATCCTCCTGCCGAGCATCCCCACACAGCCCCTCCCCTAGGCATCCTAAATCCTAGTTCCCCAGGCACCCAGAACCTCTTTTCTCTTCAAGGACCCCACATTCTTCCTACCCCGGACCGCTCCGAAATCCTCCCGCTCCCCCCGCCCGCAACAAGTTGCATTCCCCCATCTCTTCCCAGACACTCCAGCCTTCATCTCCAGACATCCCAACCCTCTATCTCCAAAGAGCTCACATTTCCACCATATCCAGTCCTCCCCTCCCTTGGGCTCTCCCATCATCCATCTCCCCCAAACACTACTTACTCTTCCAAATTCCCAGTTCTCCAATTCTCCCGGAAAGCATCCCACTGCATCTCCCCCTAAATCCTTCATCCCTCACCTTATCATTCCCTTCTTCCCTTTTAGAATGGCTCTCAACTCCCTCTCCTTAAAATGACTCCTCTCATTTCATAAACCTCCTTTTCCTTAAATTCTCCCAGCATCAAACTCATGGGATCTGTGAACCCTTCTTCCCTCAGAATTCCCCCATTCCAGGTGAAGGACGCCCCCCCCACACACACACACATATTCCAAGGGCAGGAGGAAGCTTGACAGGGTGAATAGGGGGCTTTTGAAAATGAGTCACAAAACTCTAGGACCCCTTTCTAGGGGAAGCCACTTAACGTTTTTCCTCTTTTTGGAACATGGGTCAAGACTGGGGGTGGGGACTGCTTTGTGGGGTAATGTCAGACACAGAGTCCTTGGCATGGGCTCTAAAAGAAGAAGACTCTTCTCCCGTTTGTAATGTTCATTCAGGAATGTCTTAGAAGCACTGGGAACGTGGTCCCTAAGCCCATGTCAGACAGACCCTCCTTCCTCCCCTCCTTCAGTCCAGCCCAGGTCCTGAATGGAAAATGAGAAATTGAGGACAGTATCATCTGCCCCTGCCCTTTGCCTTTTGGGTCCTAGGTAAAGGATGTAACCTGAGCCTCTTCTCTCTTCTCTTCTCTTCCATGTGGGCTTGCCCTGTGCCCTGCCCTGCAGGTCCGCTTGGTGGCCTTGCAGGAAGATCCCAATCCCCAGGGCAGAGTCCAGCTGCAGCCTGCAGACTGACAGAACCTGGGCTGGAGAGATTTGGCCCCCCAGGGCAGTCACTCACTTTACCCTTAGTGGGTAATCAGGGCTTGTAGCGGGCAGTAGTTCTTGCAGTGCCGTGAGCTCTGGGGTGGTCGTGGTTACCTGGAGTCGAATACTAGCTCTCCTCTTCCGCCTCTTGAGTTTCATCATCCCTCCTGGGAAACGTGCTGTGTGTCACGGTCTGCGGCCTTAGTGTCAAAGTAGATCTTAGCTGGGGCAGGTGGCGGGCGGTGTTGTTTTATGTTTCTGTATCCAGTTTTGGTTCCTTCAGGTAGCCGATGATTCATCCGTGTTTGAGCAAGTGCCGTTGACCGGTGTGTAGGATTCTCAGACCTGTATAAGCAACCTGAGAGTAAGGTCTTGGTCGTCTTTGTCCTCCACAGTGCCTGGCACATAATAGGTGCTCAATCGGTACTTGCTAATGTACAGAAGGATGTACAAAACGTTCTTATTGTCGGTATCACAGTGTCATGATAACACTGACTTTCCAGGCAGGGGTTTGGGAGCTGACTGGCTTTGGCATTCAGGGGTTGTTCATTTTTGTGACAGTTCCCTTCCCCCACCCCCCTTTGGTTCTCCAAACATTGCAGGACAGTCATCTTTCCCTGGACTGGGATTCAGAATCTGTTTAAGCCAGTGGTTCTCCATAGAGGGCAAGGGGTACAGATGCTGGGAGATACTGTTGGCATCTAGAGGGTAGAAGCCAAGGATGCTGCAAACATCCCCTGCACAAAGTACTGATCCAGCCCTAAATATTAGCAGGGCCGAGATGGATCAGCCTTGAGTTAAGCTATGTAACTTTTTCCTCTATCTTCAGCAAGGTTGCCCATCAGTTCTGCATTTGGAACACCTTCATTTGATGCGATTATCTGGCTGGTTTTAGAGGAAAGGGGATGGTGGCAGCTGGAGCCAGCAGTGATCTGGTGCTAGGGCTAAAGAGTATCCCCTCCTCCCTTTCCCTGATCTCAATGGACCCTTGTCTTTGCTGCAAGCCACATGCTGTGGGGCGTTGCATCTGTTGATAGAAGTGCCATTTATACAGAAGCCTCAGTGGGTTGGCGCACAGAGGATGATTCTTCGCACTCTACAAAAAGTGATAATCCGTTTTGAACTATTATGCTCTTCTGGGCGGGGAGAGTTCTCCTGAGGGTTTAAATTTTTACGAGGATGCTTTCACCAGTGGCTTTTCTCTGGGACTCAGGGGTTGCGTGAGATCTGGTGTCAGCTCTAACACAGGGGCTTTGTCCCAATCTTGGGAGTGTCTGCTCACCTGGATGATCTTAGTGGTGTGTGTGTCTCTTGAGTGGAGAAGGTCTGGGATAATGGATGCAAGAAGTCTGAAACACATTGCAATAGCAGTTCCCTTCAAAAACAGAATTTCTCCACCGTGGCACTGCCGACATCTGGGACTGGACCATTCTTTGTGGTGGGGGGCTGTCCTGTCCAGTGTAAGATGTTTAGCAGCATCCCTGGCCTCTGTCTACTAGACGCCAGCAATACCTCTTCTCCCAGGTGTGGCAACCAAAAATATCTGTAAGGAAACAAAATTGCCACTGGTTGAGAACTACTGCTCTCGATATAAATATGGCAAAGAGCTGAAAGATGTGTTTTAAAAAGTATTTAATTTTGCAAGGAAGATCTGTTTCTTAAAGGGAAATGGAACAAGAAGAACTGATAAAAATCTCCCTGTCATTTGTTGAGCACTTACTATATACTAAGTGTTCTATGTGGGTTTATTCACTTAATCCTCTGACTTTTTGAGGTAGAGCTTTTAAAAGAGGAACCCTCTGCTGATATTTCAGAGTATTTTCTTTCAGACTCGTTTTATCAATCTTTAAGGGAGAATGTATAAGCTGCTTTTTCCACGTAACAGTACAGCATGACCATCTTTTTATGTCAATCATCATTTTTCATAGCTGCTTAGAATTCCATTCTTTGAATGTGGCTGTAATTTATTTCACCAGTCTCCTGCTGTCGGACATGCTCATTGCTTTTCTAGGAAACAGTGCTACAGTGAACATCCTTATATGTATTTCTTTGCATACTTTGGTTTTATCTAACTTTTAGACGTGAAATCGCTAGGCCGAAGGGTGCGAAGGCTTTTAACCTATTAAAGCAGCCTCATGTTTTAAACGGCTGTCAGGTGCGGTTTGTGACAGAGTTGGTTGGGCTGGATGAATGCTGATTCCCTGGGAGCAGATCAGTTGTGGTTTAGAGCACCCACATCTTGGGCTAGCCCTTCCTCCACATCCCTCGCCTGAATTGCTCGAGTTGTGTAAGTTTTACTATGTCCACTTAGAGGCCAGTCCTTTGTCCATCTTCTTTGTCCACCTTGACCCAGTAATCGGATCTCATCTCTCATTGATCATCTTGCGTCTGACTTTTGTGGCCTGCTGTCTTGTCTTTTAGGTCCGTTATCCAGCTCTCCTAGAGCATGAACAATTGGGGCCAGAGGGAGGGGGATCGAAGGAGAGAGAGACTTAGTTGTCATTTAGTCTTGTCTCCTGCCTAGAAGCCCCAGTGGCTCCCTATTACCCCACCTTGAAATCTGCGTCGCAGCCTTTCTGAATGGCTTGCAGCCCCACAAATGGTACCAGGCGATCACTTGCCTCTGGAGCTTTACCCTTGTCAGTCTTTCCGCCTGTGCATCACGTTTCTCCAGCCCACCACCTTCCGTTTGCCTGGCTGGGTTCCTCTTATCCTTATGGAATCAACTGAGCAGTCACCTCATCCAGAAAGCTTTCCTGAGTCTCATAGAACGTGTCACGTTCTGAGACTGAGTTATTTCATTGCCCAGTTTGCCGAGTGAATGCTTTTGGTTCCGTTCCCATTTTTTCTAGGTTCTTTCTGAAGTTGTTTTGTTTTTCTCTCTCTTTCTAAATTAAAATATGTGACCAAATTACAATCCATAATTCATAGCCTGTACCCATGGCAGACGTTATTAATCAATCAATCATGATACCATTTTCTCCTTTGAGTGTGGACACAGACTTGGCATCGTTCCCAACCCAACCACTCCAGGTCAATTAAAGTTGATGCGTGAGATGACACCTGTTTGCTCTTACTGTTTGGGGAGAAACCAAAGATGCAGGTGATGTTTTCACCTCTCAGTTCTTGAGATTCGAATTCCAGGGGGTGATTTGTTTTTTTTTTCCATTCAGTTCTCTTAACTTAATTAAATGGATGTCCATTGAATCAAGCCTTAATAGGTATCTGGCACTCATTAATTAGTCCTAGAGCAATCCCAGGGAGAGTGGTTTTCCATCACTTTGGTTCAGTGCTTGCTCTACTTGGTGGGGTGGAGGGGAGAGCAGTGGCGGCCCAGAGCACAGAATTATCTCCTTGTCATACAGCAAAGAAACCAAAGCCAGAGAGGGTAGTGACTTGCCCAGGGTCACACAGCCAGTGAGTGACCGAGAGCCAGACTAGAACTCAGGCCTGGGACTCTTTACGCGGCGCTTGTGCTGTTATGGCTGCCTGCCGTCCGGCTTCCTGTCGGGTAGAGGAGAAGCCCCACACTGGAGCCAGGCTTGGCCACTGCAGAAGCCCAGTGGTTTTGGCACCACTACGACTTGTCTAAGATGCTGGGAGCCACAGACCAGATGGGCAGGTTTCCTCTGAGTCAGGTGCCTCACAGTAGGCCTGCCAAGCTGGGCCCATAACACCTGCTTATTTGAATGCAAATTTGAATAACTGGGGTGTGGAAGCCATCAGTGGGGAGGCCTCAAAGAGGTCAGTTTTCCTTTAATTGGGACATTGGTTTAACTACATGGGAACCAGCCCCAACAGCACCCCTGGGTCTGTAAGAAGTTCCCCTTCCTCTAGAGAAATTGTTCCTGCATTGCAACAAGAACCTCCCAGGTGGTGAGACCATCAGTTACATCTGTGCAGTGTTTTTGTTTTGAAGTTTATACCAATATATGTTGATTTTTGATTTCGTATAGAATATCCTAAGATAACAAACTATGAACCATCTTCCTTTAGCAGCTCAGTTATTATTTTGGTTGAGTGTCCGTTGAGAACTGGAGTCTGCAGGAATGGGATACAGGCTGTGTGCCTGGGAGGGACACTTCTAGGAGGAGAAACAGTGTCCTATGGGAGAAGTAGCCAAATATACACTTTCTGCAATAGATTTTGCAATTTGAACTAGCACATAGGTTTCTGTCATCATCAGTCGGAGGTGCATTTGTAAGTACGAAGTGAGGATTCGTTAGCCTTTATAAGCACCTACTGTGTGCCCAATGTCCTACCGGTGCTTCACACTCATAATCTCATCTCATCGTAGCAAGATCTGAGTAACAGCTGATGAGAGGGCCTCTGCTGGCCTCGTTGTGTTAGCTTGTCCATTGAGCAACAGCCTGGAAGTGGGCTGTTCTTGAGGTTCAGCGGGGAGAAGTCACTTAGAACCTGGGTCTGTTTGCTGCAGTCCGTGCTCTGAACACCACAGATGGACAGGAGGAAGCATGGGCAGTGCCGTCAAGCCGAGCCGGCCTGAGGTGGAGTCCTGGTTCTGTGGTGCCACAGCTGTGTGACTGCGTTGCAAGTCCTTCCCTTCTCTGAGCCTGCAGCCCCACCCGGCTGTAAAGCAGGGAAGCCAGGCCTCTCAGGAAGGCCGGTGGAGGTGAGCTCCCAAAATGATTTTGGTGCTCAGTGCCTAAAATCACTTCATCTTTGCACAGGTAGGACAGATAGCCTCAGGCCTTTAAAAACTGTCCCTCTTGTCACACAGCCCTTGGGAAACATGTATCTTCCAAAAAGAAGTTGCTTCTGGGTCTTGATGACCAACTGCCCGCTGAGTTGCCTGCCTGAAGTCTGAGAACTGCTTCAATGTCCTCATTTATGACACCCAAAGGCCAGGCAGAGCACAGACCGATGGCCCCCACCGGCTTGTTCCTCCAGTGATAGTGACCAAGATTCTCTTGATCCTCTGTGTTGAGACCCCTGAGGCCAGTGCCTGATGTCTGGCTCTGCTCCCTGGAGGGGACAGATGGAAAAGCAGGAGGGAAAGACCCAAGTGTCCACTCTGTCCCTTGCCAGCCAATCTAGCCCCTGACCTCGGTTCCTCATCTGTGTGGCGTCCACTGGAGAGGGCTACTTGGAGGAACAGTGTCACCCTGTAAATCCCTTAGGGACAGAAGTCAGGCCCTGTAGGGTCCAGAAATGTGCCTGGCAGAGTTGGGTGCCCAGCCAATGTTGAACTGAAAGGGAATGGAAAGAATGCATGACAAAGGGCTTTGTAAACTACAGTGTGTGACCCCGATCATTGCCATTGTAAAGCCCCGTTTTGAGTGGCTGCCATGTGGCAACCATTGAACTAGCTGAGATCTCATTCCCAATCCTTATAATGACCTTACGACTCAGGAGGGATTGGCACCGTTTTACAGAAGAACCTGAGGTTCAGAGTAGTAAAGGGATTTGATCAGGACTGACAGTTAGAAAGTGGCCCAGGGGGTTTTGAAGAAGGTGGCCCTGCAACCAAGGAGGGCAGCACACTCAAAGATGCTGGAGTTTTCCAGGGTGGGGGAGGCAATATGGCAGGAAGTTCCCATCTGGCAAGACACTGCTTATTTCTGTGAGTGTGTTAGAATGGAAATGTTGGGCTCTATTCTTAGGTTTCATTATTTCAGTTTAAAAATGGCCTGGGTGGATGTTAACTCCTTTGTTACATTCTCCCAGAGTAACTTGTATCAGGGCCTTTTTTTTGTTTTAATTGTTATAGTGTTAACTGTATCTGAGCTTTTAAGTCATTACAGTGGACCAGTCCTCTCCAGGGGCCTATACAAAACTCTGCTCGCCACACTGTGGTTAGGCAGCCAGCTCACACTTCCCCATGTTAAGAAACGATTCGTTTTCTGCGTTGCTGTTCCCCCAAGTTCCTTATTCCACTTCTTTCTTAGCTCTCTATTTTAATGGTCTGAAATACATTAGAGGGCATCATTTTATAACTGCAGGATTCCTGCTGATTTTACATCAATCAATCAATTGATTGATATTGTTTTCTCTCCTTCCCTTTCTTCCTCTTTCTCCTTTGATTTCTTAGTCCTTGAGATCATTATTTCCTGGATTTCCTCTCTGAAGAGCTTTCCCTTTTGAGAAAGATGAAAAGGAATTTATTAAAATCAGCATTAAAAAGGAAAAAAACTTTCCTTTTTATTGAGCATTTACTAGGTGCCAGAAACTGCTTAGCCCTTTGTTTATACAACCTCATTTAAATCTATGAGATAGGGTCCATTTTTAGCCTCTTTTCACAAACAAGGAAACGGGGGCTCAGAGCTGTTAACTAATCTCTCCCGGGCCACACAGCAAGTAAGAGAAATCATTTTCCCACTACATTCTCAATTCAGGGTTGGTTTTTGCCAAACAGGGCAGTTGTGGACAGTCATTACAGTGGACCCCATGCCATGGGGGTGATTTTTAAAAAGATTTGGATTGTTGTGTGAACATTCTTTCCTCTTTAAACAGTAAAATTAAGAGGGGGAATTGGTTTTAGGAAGGTGGGCGTTCTTAGGGTTCGTATTCTTCAAAATAGGTTTTATTGCAAACTGAGCCTTGACGTGTACACACACACACACACATGCACACATAGCACCCCTGTATACGTGTGGATTAATAAATGATTCATCATCAGCTGTAATTTGAGTGCCTCCCATTATGATCCCTGTAACCCAGGACCTATAAAGTTAATCTGCCCCCATGTGTTTAACAATGGAACCTTATTTTCCAGCTATTGGGAAAAAAATGAATTTGAAACATAACCTCTCCAAACCAGGTTCCTAGCATCGTGGCACAGACGTCCTGGTCTTTTTCTCTGAAATAAGCCTTTATGGGTTGGCTTAGGTGTTCCCATCCTGAATCACATAGGCTGAAAGTGAAGCTGTGCATCTTAAAAACGAGATGATTTTTGTTCTGGAATGAAAATTATTCCTGAGATGAAGTGAGAGGGTAGGCCAGGGTGGGAGTGACCTGGTCACCGAGTTAGTTGCCCAGTGTCAGGAACATCACCTCTTGAAAGAGATGGGTGTCCGAAGAGGCAGGTGTTGAGGGGCAGCTCAGGTGGAATCTCCAGTTGCGCGCTATGATCTTGCTCAGAGCAGAATGGCGGGTACTTTCCCACTATGTTGAAACCAGAAAAAGAGGAAATGAGCGATTCTGTGTGGCATTTGGTGACCGCTGGCTCATGGGGAATTCTGCGCTCTGGGCAACCTCGCCCATCTGAACTGTGGCAGAGACCCAGGCAGGAAGCTCTAGGTGTCCTTTGTCTAGTCGGAATTGTCACAGAGGTCAGGTACAAAATGGTTGCTTGGCACCTGTCTCCTCCTAATCTGTAGGCAGTGCCAACACAGCTGGCTATTTGTTCTTCAGATAGGTAGCAGCATCGAAGCAGGAGGCAGTGACCATCAGCTGTTAAGAAGTTTTTAGAAACTACGCAAAGCTGTACCAAAAACCTGCAAGTGCACCCAGTAGAGCTGTTTAATGAAGGGTCAGGGGGGCCTGTGATATTTCTGTTTCTGGGTCACAGCTTCATCGTACTCATACTTTTGATGATGGCCTTGTTTAGAAAATCACAAATGGCTTGCAATACGAAAGCAGGGACATTTTTGTTCCATTTTTATGAGTTCCATCCAGATTGGTTGTACTGGAGAAGGTTGGTGCATTCATAAAATTTAGTAGAGGGAAAATATTTCACTGTTGTGATTTTATTTTCTTTTTATTTTTGAGATTAAGTGTCCTCATTTCTTCTGTGAATTGCCCATTTTTCTATAGGGGTTTTTAAATTATTGATTTGTTAGAGCTCTTTACGTATGAGAGATGATAGTCCTTAGTCTGTGATTTTCGTTACACAGGTCCGCCCCCAATCATCAGTTTGTTGTTTGGCTTTGACTGGTGATGAGACTTTTCCCAACCCACAGAGATTTCTGGGGTTTGTAATCAGATTTCTTGCTCTTTTTCTGATGTTTTCTGAGTTGAGTAGCATGCTTAGTGAAACCCTTCTATACTAGACAGAAGGGGCCATTCACCACATGTTCCACATAAGCTTGACTTGACCGTATTTAGATCCGTGCCCATTAGAGTTGGTTCTGTGTAGTAAGACGGTAGGATTGTATCTGATTTTTTTGTTTGTTTGTTTTTACTTTTTTGTTTGTTTGTTTGTTTTTGAGACAACTTCCTTTCTCCCTGGAGGTCAGATGAGGAACAAGAAAACCATCCAAGCCCCCTCCCTCCCTCCTGACAGGTTCTGGGTGGCATTTTAAAGAACTTGTTTTGCTGACAATAAAAAAAAAAAGTTTAGGGTAATGCAAAACTGGTAAAACAAGACAGGTAATATTGGGGCAGGGCTGCATTCTGTAGGAAAGGTGAGGCCGGATAACCTGTTAGAAATGTGTACACTATATCCAGAACAGGGGCCAGCTTGAGTTTAAACTATTAGAAAGGCCACTGTGTGCAGAGTCCTCTTGCTTTTGTTGAATTTACACAAACAGATGGAAACATTCTGGAAAGAAAGGGTAAGGGATCGTTGGAACAAACCTTGGCTCTGTGATTGTGTCTTGGTACGTAGCTCTTGCTGTGTAACTCCGGGCGTCACTTGGCTGTTCTGGGCCTGGTGGCCTTGGACTGCACCAAAGGCAAACAGAAGCCCAGAACCTATGGTGAGTCGTGTTGAAGCAGGCTTCAGCTCCATTGCACCTGTAGCCCCTCTTGCACAACTGCTAGGTTGGGGGAAATGAGGGGCCTGAGCCTCAGCAGTTAAGTCACTTGTCCGCAACCACATCAGAGCTGAGATTCAAACCCTGGACTGGAGCACTACACTGCTTCTCTCCTGATCGCAAGTGGCCTTGTGATCACAGATGCTCCCAGACCGACCTCAGAGCACACATTTATGTGCATGCGGAGGCGGTTTCCTGCCGGCGACGCCCTCTGGGTTTCACCTCCCACCCCTTACCTCGTCCCCCTTCTGCTTTGACTCCACTCCCAGCTCCAGAAGTATGCTTTAGGCCCCACATTCCTGCCCTGCCATTGAGCAGAAGCACTGTCCCTGTATGGTGCCCACGAACACAATAAGAGCTGCTGTTGGGCTGGCTCCCATGGCGGCCTCGCGGCCCACGGAGTGCACTGTCAGGAAAACAAAACCAAACCTTCCCCCCTGCCACTGGGGCAGGGTTGCTCACAGCTACATGAGAGCTGCCTTCAGAGCCATGAAAGCCAAAAACACATGTTTTTGCATCTCGAAATACGTATCGAATGACCTGAGTCATCGGGAAAGCTAAGAAACCAGTCATAGCCGGCTGATGGTGAGCTGTTACCAAGCCCTGGTTCTGGATCTTCTCCATTTGAAAGCTTTACTTGAAAAACAGCCCGTAGCAGTAATAACTATCTTGGTCAGTGCTCCTAGCACTCACTCTGCACAGATGACGTCTCCCCCACAGCAGCCCTGCAGGGGAGGTGCTGCTGGTGTTCCCATTTACAGACAAAGGAACTGAGGCCCCAACCCTTCCCATATCCTCTGCTATCTGAGCATAGGCGCTTAGAACCAGTGCGTTGAGTCAATCTGAACTATAAGAAAGTGGAAAGAAAAAGTTCCTGGCAGGAAATATGCCTCTAGGTTTACGTTTTCCACAATCCATTCACCTGTTCGTGCCGCAGATGTCATATAAGTGCCCACTGTGGTCCAGCTCTGTGCCAGAAACTGGAGACACAGCAGGGGACCGAGGCAATCTGGCCTCTGTCCTCTCAGAGCTCAAGTCTGTGGGAGAGGCAAAACAGTTACCCATGTAACTATAATCACTGTAACACTGAAGTGGACTTGGAGAAAAAGTAAAAGGAAGAAGTATGATTTTTGTGAGCAGGGAAGAAAAAAAAACCTAATATTTTTCCAACATTTTATATGAAAATTTTCAAACATACAACAAATTTAAAAGAATTTTACAGTGACTATTTATACACCTGCCACTTAGATTCTGTCATTAATGCGTTGCTGTAACTAGTCATTCATCAACCCACCTCATATCTAAGTACATTGTACATTTTTGAAAGATGAGGATGCAAAGCCATTGGCTGGAGCTAAGAGTGGCCATCCCTTTGCAAGTCCCCAAGCAGCCCATCTGTGACACCTGCCTGGCCCCTGTGAGGGTCAGAATTGATTACCCTTGGCTGCACAGTCAAGAGAGAAGTGGTCACTGGGGGAGGAAGATCTTGGCTCTCTTGCTTTATTATTGAAGTCTAGAATGCATTGTCTCTTTGGGGAGCCACTGGTAAAGCATCCTGGGAGAGAACACATTCCAGGGCTAGCAAGTTGCACCACCTCCTCAGGTTAGCCTCTGCAAGATGAGGTCAGTGACACATCAGGTGAGATTCAAGGGTGGGAGGGAGTAGTTCTCATGAATGTCCTAGGCAGGCCCATCTGGGAGACCAGAATGCCCAGAATCAGGTGGGACAGGCCACCGGTAGCCCCAGCCCAGCACCTCAGGACAGCTTGTGGCCACCCTAGGGGAGACTCCAGCATGGCCCCACAAAGTGAGATATGCTCCTCCAGGCATGGGAGAGAGACCTGGTCACTGAGAGAAAGGGCTTGCTGCTCAGCCTGAGGGTACTGTGTGGGGATCCTGAGTCCCAACGACGGGCCTCAGGAAAGAGAATAGTAGAGGTGGCTGGGGGCACAGGCCAAGTGTGTTCCTACGCAGTAGAGATTCTAGGGACCTGGTGGCTTCCGAGCAAGTCTAGGGACTTGGTAACCTAGAGTGACATTTGCTAGACTATGCAGCCTGATCCTACTCATGAAGTCATGAAAATGATTAAAGTCCATATATTTAGTTTTGCTAAATACATTCAATACACAGTTTCTAATTCCTGCCACAAGCCTATGAAAAAGTATTATTACTGCCCCATTCACCATGCAAGAAAACTGAGGCACATAGGTGGGGAGATTTGCTCAACTGGGGAGTGGCTGGGAGTCAAGCCCAGTCTGTCTGGATCCCTAACCCATTCTCTTTCCGTTAAGACATTTAATTTATTTTTTCTTTTATTATTATTTCTTCCTCTGGGGCGTTTTGTTTATAGTGTTAATGCTATTTCCCCATGCACTTCTTTTAACAACTGCAGTTAGAATGTTCCAGACAGCCAGCCAGGTGCGCTGGGTCACCTTGGGTGGAATTTGGCCCACAGGTGGCCCTCCCTTGTTCCCCTGCTCCCACGCTGAGGGCCGGGCCTGGCCTGCAGGCAAGGGGAAGCGGCCACTGGCGTTCCCTTTTTGTGGTTTGGTACCTACCCACTGTGGCCCGCTGCTCGGGCTTCTTTGTCCCCTGGGCTCTGGCCTCAGCAGTGAGGACAGCGAGTAAGTGCTGTCTGCGTTGAGGCTCTGAGGGCAAAGTCCATGTTGAGCCGGCCCAGGAGAGACTGGCCTGTGCAGTTCCCTGTGCTGAGTCCTCGATCCCCAAGACCACCTGCCAGACAGGTCACGAAGGAGGAGAGGAGCAGAGGCAGGCCGCAGGCTGCTCACGTTTCACATAGAGCCCGGAGTCCCAGGCACTGCCAGTTTCTACATTCCATTCCATTAACTCAATGGTGTCACTGTTTTAAAATGCTCTTGTTTTATGAACCACCGAGAAATGAAAAAACACTTCCAATTAAGAGCATTTGGATTCCAGAGATGAACAAAATATGTCTTGGAAGTGGATTGTTTTAAGTCATCCCTGTAGTACCTTTGTGTTGGTTCTGTTGCCCCATTTGCTAGATGGGAAAGCTGAGGCCAGAGAGTGAAGGTATGCACACATGGCCAGGGTGTGCAGAGTCAGGCACCGAGGCCAAATTCATGCTCCATGAAGTGACTGGTCCCATTGCTGGTGTGTTCTCGTGGGCTCTTACGCAGCCTCAGAACTGTAGAGCTTCAGAGTTGTCAGGCCGACACCTGCAATCCTGGTATTGCATCACTTCTTCCTTATACGCTGATGAATGAGAAGGTCATCTTTAATAAATCTGACGCCTCTTCTCCCACCTCGTAAGAGTCCTTGGTCCGCCTACTGGCCAGCTGCTTAATTAGCATTGATCCTCCTTGCTGGCCAAGATGGGTTTCTCAGACAGTTCTGCAAGTTACTACATAGCTGTGCTGTCTAATACGTAGCCACCAGCCACATGGGGCTATTTAAATTCAAATGAATGAGAGTTAAATAAAAGTACAAATTTAGTTCCTTAGTCTTACCACATTTCAAGTGCTCAATAGCCACCTGCGGCCTATATTTCAGATATGGAATGTTTTCATCATTCTGTGGGATAGCTCTGTTCTAATGCAGAAGGGCACTGTGGACAAAGGGTTTGTACCCCAGATGGTCCAGTTGCATGTTAAAAACTGACAAGTCCCGCAGTAAGAAAACGGTCTCTCGTGAAGCCTGGCACAACCAAATTTACTTGCCCAGGAACCTTTTTAGCACCTATAAACAGTCCTGCGTTTCTCAAAACACATTAAGTGACTTCCTCTCCTGTCCCCAAGCCTCGATGGCCTCTTTAGGAATCTAAATCTCTTTTGTTTTGGTCCCCAGATTGCCTCGGATCCCCAGTGTTTACTCCCATCAAGGCGGACATAAGTGGCAACATCACCGTACGTACTTGGCCTGGCAGCTTCGGCCTTGGGGCTGCACCAGGAATCTAAACGCCCTGCTCACTGGCTCCTTGCTCCCCCTCCACAAGCTTCCCAGGCCGAGGATCAGGAAGGAGACGTGGGAAATGGGCTTGGCCCCCCGCTCACCTGACTCGGGGCTCTTGGCTCCCTATCCTCCTGTGTAGTTATGCCACCCAGTCACAGCCTGACTAGGACCACAGTCTGAGGGTCGACCTGCAAAGGAACCTACTGGTCTTGCATCCACCCCACTAAATAAACTCTAAAGACCATGGGTACACTGGCCCGCTCTTCCCTTCCCCAGTCCTGGGAGCTTCTGGCACTACCCCTCACCTACTGAGCCTCTCCCGATGTAAAGCCACGTGGGGCCCAGCCTGCGGCTCAGCCCCACTGCATTATTTCATGTCTTCATCCCCACATCCCTGTGAGGCTGCTTCTGTTGTCATCCCCATTTTACAGATGAGGAGGCTGAGGCTCAGCGAGGTTGAAGGGCTCCCCGGAGGTCACACAGCAAGGAAGTGACAGAGGTAGGATTGAGACCCACATTTCCTGGTTCCACTCGGGAGCCTCATTCCTGGATGTCTCTGAACCCTAAGAGCCTATTTCCACTTGTCCACAAAGTCAAATTTCAATTACTTGGTGTCCAACTTGCTATCAAGAGTAGTCAGAGAACTTGGACTCGGGAGCTAGCCCGTGTGGGAACTCACTCCCACCAGTACCAGCTGTGTCACCTTGGACATGTCACTGCCCCTTTCTGAGCCTCAGTTTCCTCATCTGCAAATTGGGATGATGACAGAGCAATATCAGGGTTGCCATGAGCCTCAAATAAGGCAGCACCCGTGAAGCACTTGCCACGTCCCGGCTCATGTGAAGTGCTCAGTAAACGCGAGTATTTGTGGTAGTTGACTGCCATTCTGGGTGTTTCTGGCACTGGTGGGAAGGACAGGGAGGCCCTGGTGGGTGCTCCTCCACCCCGCATGCAGGCTGGCCGCCTGTGGACAGCCTGCCCAAAGGGAAAACCCCATGTGCTCCATTTCAGAAAATCAAAGCTGTGTATGACACCAACCCGACCAAGTTCCGGACCCTGCAGAACATCCTGGAGGTAGAGAAGGAAATGCATGGAGCAGAGTGGCCCAAAGTGGGCGCCACGCTGGCGCTGATGTGGCTGAAAAGGTGATGGGCTCAGGTGGCGGGGTGTTTGTGGCTATTGGGCCTGGGGCCTGCCCTACAGAGGAGGGGCATGCATCCCTGCCAGTGTCCCACTGTGACTGCTCGGACAGGGGAGGGAGGTCACTCCCACTTTATCACACAGGTGCTCTTGTATGATGCTGGTTAGTGACCAGCACCCCAGGGGTCGAGGCTCGCCTGATGGTGATGCTCCCTTCTGGTCCCATCAGAGGCACGGCAAGCTAGCGTTCACACTGGGCCTTGTGCCAAGCTCTGTGTAAGCCCGATAGCATTTCGCGTGCTGTGAGCTAGGTGTGTGTTAGCCCCATCTCACAGAGGAGGCCACCAGGGCTTCTGGAGGCTGAATCATGTGCCCGGGTTATAGGGACCGAGTGGCTGAGCACAGTCGTGCAGGTCGTGCACTGCACAGAGACGTCCTGTCTAGGACTGGTCCCATCACGCACGTGGTGGGTTTGTATATCATGACAGCTTCTTGACAGAAGTATAGCATCTTGAGGAGAAGGAACTTTATCTGACTGGTACAAATTCATCCTGTGGGCTGAGGACAGGGTACCCTGATATGGGATTTGAACCCAGACCATCTTACCCCAGAGTTAACACTGCTCGTCAACACTCTGCCTGTTGCCTTTATAGCAAACGTGTGAAGCCACAGACAGTTGTTCCCACTGAGGCTCAGACAGGCCAAGCGTCTTGCTTGCTTAGCTCACGCTGCTCTCAACCAGCTATGGAATTCTCCTTTAGCTGTGCAAACACACAGCCCCTGGCAGCTGTGAAGCCGGGGACCTATTCCTCACCCCAGAGATGTTCCCACTCCTCCTGGTCTCTGTCCCCATCCCTGAAAATTAGCTCCCTTCCCCCTAAACATGCACTTCTTTGGTAAAATGGAGCAGGGAGAGTCTGCTCCCTGGAGGCTGTGGTTGTGTGGGCATCGGGGTAGGTGGCCTGTAATCGACAACCTTGTAGCGTATTGTAGGAATTGCCCCACTGAGCTGACCACCTTTGTTTGTCAGCAAGAGACCCATAGGCCTGGAATGAGGAATGCCCCTGTGTCCCTCTGTGAGTTTCTCGGGAGGAGCATGGCAGGTGACAACATTCAGATCAGTTAGACAGTTCATGTCCAGGTAAGATGTGGGCAGAGTCGGGCTCCTGCCAGAAGGGCAGTTGCAGGTGGATGCCAACAAGGCGAGCACATAGTGAGCACCTGCTGTGTGTTGTGTCTGGTGCCGAGCCAGTGGGATGCCACATCGAACGAGGCACAGTCTTCGTTCACTGTCGGGGCAGGGTGTCAGGCTGGTAGGTGGATCCTGACAGCAGGATATCAGATCCTAGACAGAGAGGTCAGGGGGGCTTCCTGGAGGAGGACCTCACCAAGCAGAGTCTTCAAGACTCAGTAGGGGAGTCCTAGGTGGATGAGGCCTTGCAAAGATGAGAAGACAGGAGAGGCACAGTGTGTCTGCGGCTCCATGAGGGCCTGGTCCAGCCAGGGCTCTGGGTACAAAGCAGGAACAGGGAGAGACAAGGTGGGATTGGACCAGGATGAGTACCAGCCTGACTGGGGATCGTGGGGGTTCTCTGCAGCGAGAGAGCAGAGCAGCTCAGCCAGGGACCCTGGGGGACAGTGAGGGATGGCAAAGGAAGGAGCCAAGATAGGGAGTGAGACAGGCTTGGTTCACATCGCAGCCTTTGACCAAGCCTTTCAGGGGTGCCTTGGCGTTCTCCTCTATGAAATGGTCGGATCTCCCTGAGCTGAAGCTCAGAGGTCTGAGGGAGCAGGAGATGAAATGATTCAGACTAAAGGACTAGCATTGATTTGGTTGCCCTGCCATGCCCACACCTTTTTCATGGCTTTCAAAGTGTGGCCCTGGAGGAAGGGCTAAAATGGCCTTAGAGGATACAGACCATGGCTCAGGGAGAGGCAGAAGTGGGGAGCCTGGGCCCAGTCTGAGTCCACAATGACGGGACCGCCTTGTCACTGGGCCCGCCCGGTGCGTCCGTCTGTGGTCCATGAGCCCTTTCAAGGCCAGCACTGTGGCTTCAGTCTTTAAGCACTGATGGCCAGTGGCCATGTGCTGGCCCGTGGTAGGCCATGTGGACAGAAATGGACAAGGCAGGCCCAGACCTTGTTCTCAGAGACTTTATAACCCAGCAGGGACCGTGGTCAGGGGCCAGCACCTGCCCTCGTGTAGACAAGGTGCTTGGGAAATGCTACGCTGAGCCTGCGGTCACGTTACATGGAAGTCAGGTGTAGAGATAACAGTTGTAGGATAACCACTCTCTTGCATGTACATATTCCCCGCCCACAGTAGGTGCTTAATTCAGAGTAGTGAGGGTCTGCTGGGTGTAGGGGGCGCTGGCTGGTCTATAAGCAGGAGCGGGCAGCGTCCTAAAGCACTGCCTGCCTCCTTCCTGGGCTGCAGAGGCCTCCGCTTCATCCAGGTCTTCCTCCAGAGCATCTGTGATGGGGAGCGGGACGAGAACCACCCCAACCTCATCCGCGTCAATGCCACCAAGGCCTACGAGATGGCCCTCAAGAAGTACCATGGCTGGATCGTGCAGAAGATCTTCCAGGTGAACTGGGGGAGCCCCATTTTGTCCCCAGGCCCAGGAGATCACCAGCTTGCGGGGTCCACTCCCTGTCCTGCCACTGCTTAGCTGTGACCCCTCGGAGCCTGTGTCAACCCCCCCGGACTCCAGAAGGGCCCCCTGTCTAGGTGGGGGAAGGCTGGTACATTGCAGGGCCCTCTCACGTGCTCTTGCCCAGCCCCATCCGTGGCCGAGGTGGGTGTCCTTTTAGAGTCTCTCTGGTGTCCTGGAAGGCCTGACTGGGAGGCCATGGGAGCAAGCCCAGCAGAGACCGAGGAATGTAGGTTAATGGTGGGCTAGCCTGATTGGCCTCTCAGATTCAGCCTGAATCCTCACTGTAAGCGGGGAAGGGAGAAGGACCCCTGTGCCCACTGGGGCATCTGCTGAAAGGATGCTGGCCTGCAGGGGTCTTGGTGGCTTGTGTTGGGGTGATTGTGGCTTGGGCTCCTAGAAATGGGCTTCAGTACTGGCCTCATTACCTGAGGGCCCCTAGGGTCGCCAGGCTGAGAGGCCCACTTGGGAGAAGTTGAGAAGCCCTCAGAGCGCCCTACATACTGTCAGTGGCCACCCTGCCTCTCACGGCCTCCTCCTCTCACCCATCCTGTCGTGCTGCCCTTCCGCCTGCCTGCCCATCCTCACTCCCATGAGAACCAGAGTCCCATGGGCCAGTCTCTTTCCCACATGGCACAGATCACAGACAGGAAGAGCCAGTCACCAGGTGGGAAATGTGGCCACCTCTGGGCCATCCACCCTGGCGGGGCTGGGACAGGGGCCCGTCCCGGGTGGGCATCGTGAAAGCCCTGCCTTCCCTGGAATGTGTTGCCCCTCTGAAGGCCTCACAGCCAGCACCTCAGTAGTAACTCTGTGCCCCATGTGCCAGGCCTGGGGCTGCCCACGGATTGTAATCTTCATCAGTGGACCATGCAGTGGACACTACCCTTAACCCTGTTTCACAGATGAGGAAACTGATGATGCTCAGAGTGGTTAAGGATCTTGCTCAAGGTCACACAGAAGAAGATGGGGCTGGGACACTACGGCCCTGAGCCTTAGTATCCTCGTCTTTCAAATGGGTGTAAAATAGGCCCTGCCTGAAAGGGTCATTGTGAAGATTATTTGAATTACTCTGTATCCAGTGCTTGGCACACGGTATACATTCAATATATCAAAACGACCGTTTCCATTCTTAACGACAGTAATCTTTGTAATTCCTTCACCCTGTCAAACTCACAGCTTTTCTATCCAGTTGCATCATTTCCCTTCTGGATCCAAAATTTCTGATTCTTTGAACAGGGAGGCCTGGATATTTGGAAGTGTTTCCCCCTGACACACAAAAGAGGCCAACAGCACAGAGCGCATCCCTGTCCCCTTATCGGAAAGTGGATTTTCCAAAGAAGCAGTTCACGTTCTCCAGAGCAGGGAACGCAGAGAGAAGAGGCTCATCCATGAGGAGCACCTACTGTGTGCCTGGTGCTGTGCTGAGCACCCCGCACAACCTCCTTAATCCGCACAAAATCCACCCAGTCAGATGGGTGCCGTGATCATCCTCATTTTACAGATGAAAACAGGCTCAGAGAGGCTAAGTAACTTGCTCAAGGCTCTCAGCTAGTTAGCGCCACAAGCTGGAATTGGAACCCAGGTCTGTCTATCCCAAGCTGGCGTCCTTCCTGCTGTCCCTCGCGGGGTAGAAGGGAACACACATTGCCCTTTGCCTTCTCCTTTCCCTTCCAATGCCATGAATAGTGCAGACCCCTACCCAGCACAGACCTCGCGGGCATCCCCCCCCCCCCCTCCCCCGAGCCCCATCGTGCCTGGCATGGTGGCTTGAGTCCCCACTAACCCTGCCACCTTCTTTCTTGTCCGTCTCAAGGCGGCCCTGTATGCAGCACCATATAAGTCTGACTTCCTGAAAGCGCTCTCTAAGGGCCAGAACGTGACGGAGGAGGAGTGCCTGGAGAAGACCCGCCTCTTCTTAGTCAACTTCACGGCCACCATCGACGTCATCTACGAGATGTACACCAAGATGAACGCCGAGCTCAACTACAAGGTGTAGGCATGCGCAGTGGCGGGCACGCCCAGGCCGTGCGCCTCGACATGCAGCCACTCGCGGAAACAGACGAACCTGAATCACTGTGAATCAAGCTGGCGGGCCACCCCTGGCCGGCCTGCCACCCCCAGAGCAACTCATTTTGACCAGGGTCTGCAGGGGAGAGCTCTGGTTTTTAAAGTCATTTTTTGGGGGGGTCTGTCCTAACAGCAATAAATAATGATCCTACTTCCGAATAGCCTTTGAATTTCACAATGGTCCAGACTGATTTTATGCCTTCATTTCAGTGTGGTAAAAATTAATTAATGTTGCTAATAAATCAAGTCCTAGGGTTTTTTGGTTTATTTTTTCCCCCCATATGGAGCATGACTCTGGGGAGCTGTGTCATACACCTCGCTGTAAAAGTAAGCATGTGTCCATCTGAAGATCTGGCTCAGTGATATTTTGGATATTTTAAGGATCATGAGGAGTTTGATTTGAAATTATACAGGACCCCTATTGTGGGATTTTTTTTTTTTTTAAAGCAAACTGGTATATATTCTTATGTGGTTGCACAGCCCAGCCTCACAGCACTGTCATAATAGACCCTTTTCCTTCTTACTGTCTTTTTCCAGACAGTCTTTTTTTATAGCTGAAAACAACCAGCAAGCCTTTGATGACCTGACCAAGGAGACTTTATTTTAAAGCTATCGGGCACAAATAATTGACCAGAGATGACAGTATTTTATTCTTCTGCATTATTATTTTCTTCAGGGACAGCTTTTCCAACCTAAGGAACTACCTACCACGTACTCTCTCAAAGGGGAGACAGTGAACCCTTACAGTTGCTGAGACCCAAGGAAACACCTCACTGCCTTAACTGTCCTTCTTGGCGCTAAAAAGAGCTGTATTTTTGAAAGTGGTAGGGGTGAATAGAGGAATCTCGAAAGAATTGATGTGTGTTGAAAACTCAATTAGGAACAATTGGTGATTTTATGCAGGAATGTAATAATTCTTAATAAATCTCTATTTTGGAATCATAGCTGTGTGCTCTTTTGGTCGAGTCTTTTTTTCTTCTTTCTGGATTAAAGGTTACAAGTGGAGGCCAGCCAAGGACCTGTTTTCTGGCCTTTGTGGCTTAAAAAAATAGAACTGGTTGCTACATTAAGAAACTGGGGAAATGTCACATAAAATGTTAATTTCTAGCTTCATTTGAAAAATTGGATCGCCTGGCAGGAGCTAAGAGATGACTGTTGTCTTGGCTAAACAGAGTGAGTGAATATATTCTTCACTTTGCCTCATTCCCCACCAATCCCTGTTGCCTTCCCAACCCCACGATCCCATGATAATTTTCACTTTATTATGGGCTGAAGCTTTTTTTTCCTGATACTAGAGTTAAATGTAAAAGGATTATTCATTTTACTTTATTTCTGCTCCTGCAGAGCTGGTAGTCTTGTGGGCAAGATGGGCCAATAAATCAACAGTGCTGAAATAGTCAGTGCCCAGAGGGAGCCTGGTGTCACAGCTGAGGGTGCACTTTAGGGAGTCAGGGTTTGCATTGCAGAACCTTGATGGAAGGGATAGGGTAGGGATGGAAGCAGAAGAGGGGCAGGGGACACCTCAAGGCAAAGACAAAGACCTGATGACCTAAAGCAGGCTGTGTGTGTAGTGTGTTGTGTGTGTGGTGTGTGTGTGTGTGTGTGTGTGTATGAGAGAGAGAGAGAGAGAGAGATGTTACCATTGGATCTGAACTTGACCGTTTGTAACACCTTCAAGGTCTTGTGCACAATCCAATCAGATATCCACTTTGGAAGCCTGCCTCTGCCATGACCAAGGGATGGTCACCTGAGCTAAGTTTTTACTGTCTCTGATGTCACTATATTTTCTAATATTTCTGGTAGTAAGAATGCTACTGATCTTTCTAAGCCCCAACTGCTTTTTAGGGTTTTTCCCTTTGGGTTTTCTAGAAATATAAAATTCTGCCAACAGAGTAGAAGAATTCTGCATCTCCTTTTTAAAAAAGCTTTTCTTCGGGTTGCTAATATTAAGCGACTAAGGAAAAAAAAAAAAGGCTAGGAGGACAATTTTTTTTGTGGAAGGTCGAATAATTTCAGGACAGCCTCCTTCATTCCTGGTACCTGCCGGGCCCCTGGGAGACAAAACCAGCAGACATCTGTGCCTTCCTGTTTTTGTCCTTTTCAAAGTGGGACTGAGTTCTGCCTGCGGCAGAGAGGAAGGAATATATATTGAGTGCAGCTATATACCAGGACACACACAAAGCATTTACACCCTTCATTTCACAAACCACCCGGAGATGAGGCATCAGGAGCCCCATCTATCATATGAGGAAACCAAACCCCCCAGGGAGGTGAGAGGACTTGGCCAGGGTGACCCGACCAAAGCTGAGGGACACTGGAGCTTCACATTTGACTCCATGTCTCCCCTCAGCTGTGTCCCCTTCTGTGCCGGAGGACAGCACACCATCCTGCCAGGCCAGTCGCACTATGGGAAGCTACCATATCTGACCCACATGAACCTGATAGGGCACAGAAACCTAAATGAGTCCCCCAGATTTGACAAGGGTTGATTATTAATTTGTTCGCTCAACTAAACCTCACGGAGCAATAGCTCACTCAAATCATTAAAATACACATCTATTATAGACAAGGAACTGATGCTCACGTCACTTAAAAAAGCCTCGGTTTCTTTTTTTCTTATAGGGGCCTGTTAATACCCACCTCACTGGTGGTGAAGCTTAAATTAAATGTTACTATTTATAAAACAATTAGGCGTTTCTGAAAACTGTCTAAGGGAAGACTGCACGGATATACTTATGTGATGTGGTGTATATAGTGATATAATTGAGTATCGGAGTCCTGGCTCTGCTACTTAGTAGCTGAGTGGCCTTGGACAGATCACTTCACCTCTCTGAGCCTCAGTTTCCCTCATCTGTACAATGGGCATACTAATTGTTCCTAGCTCACTGAGATTCAATGAAACTGCCTGCGTAGGCGATGGGCTGCGTAATCATTCAGTGTTGACCCAGTAATCATCATTTGCGGGGGGTGAAAGGTGATCGGAGATAGGAGGAGGAACACATCCTTGGGTTTGTTGGTTGGCTGATGAATGTTCCTGGTTTTTACAGCCCGACTTCGGGCTGAGCACCCAACTGCCCCCGCGCCTGCGCGCTGACCATCTGCAGTTCCCGCGGTGCCCAGAAGGTGGCGGCGTCAGCATTGCGCCGAGGCTGCGGCAGCTCGGCTGGTCCGCACCTAACCATCTCTCGCGTCCAAAGTGGGTATGTTTGTGGGGTTCCGGGTGGTTTCCAAAAGCTGAACAAGGAGCCCCATGAGAACACTGTTGGGAAAGTTTGAAGCTTCTCAAACAGGTGCTCTGGAGTTCTGACTTTAGGCCAGCCTCTGCGTGGAGGAGACCAAAGGTGTGTCCTATTGTTTTTACTATTGTACTATTAGTAGTACTACCACTAGCGCCACTGCCATCACCCCCCTCACCTAACAATTTTAGGGTTCGACTCCATGCTCTGTAACTGTGTAGCTGTGTGATACAGGACAGGTCAATTGACCACTCTGAGCCTCAGTTTCTGCATCTGTAAAACAGGACAAGACCACTTCTACCTTGTAGGATTATATAAAAATAATGTCTGTAAAATGCCCAACACATGGAAGAGGCTCAATAAACAGCTTTTATTAATAT
Organism: Eonycteris spelaea; assembly: GCA_003508835.1. NCBI lineage: Eukaryota > Metazoa > Chordata > Mammalia > Chiroptera > Pteropodidae > Eonycteris > Eonycteris spelaea. The sequence continues at coordinate 1,401,906 of PUFA01000297.1, read as the reverse complement.
CTTTGTTTATTGTGATGCTATGGCCTGCCGGGGACTCCTGCAGGGACAACCCTTCCCAAATGAAATTAAACCATAGCACGCTCCTCACTTCCTCCTTGCTCTTAAAGATTCGGCAGGGCCCATGTCGGCACAGCAACAGGAACACCCAGACAAGGGCATGCAATCTGGCTGCTATTTCTCACTCTGCCCTGATCTCCTGTGTGACTCTGGGCAAGTCCCTTCTTCCCTCAACCTCAGTTTTCTCATCTATACAATCAGGGGATTGGACAGTTTAAGGCTCCCCTCCCAGCTCTGCTATTCTGTAATGAACCCTCTTGCCATTGTAACCATTCCCTGTTTGTGTTCATCATTCCACTGAAATCAACACTCTCTTTGTGACATCTAATGGGACCACATATGCAAAGCAATTAACAAAAGGCCTGACACCTAGAGGGGCAGCTGTGATGATGGTTAATCGCCTCTCAATCATACCCAGAAAGGACTGTCTGGAAGGTGAGTCATTCGCTCTTGTTTGCTGAGCACCTACTATGTTCCAGGCCCTGGGCTAGGCTCAGGGGATCCTGCAGGGCCAAGACAGGTAAGGTCTCACCTTCCAAGGGGCTCACAGTCCACTGGGAGATATTTAGATGGAGAGGGTAGGAGGGCCTCTGAGGGGGTGACTTTTGAACTAAGAGCTGAAGGGGAAAGAAGAGCAGGCTATGGAAATAGGCTGGCTACAGCTAGTGCAAAAGCCCGGAGGCAGGAGAGAAAACAGCATGTTCTAAGGACAGAGAGGCCAAAGCGGATGGAGCCTGGAGATCAAGGAGGGAGGACAGCGAGGTCTGAAACCTAGAGATGCTGAGGCCAGTGTGAATTTGGTCTTTGTGCTAAGAGCAGGGGAAATTATAAGTCTCTATGAGTAGAGGGGACAACGCCAACACAGAGTTTAAAAAAGCTGTTAGCTAGGATCCCGGACTCAGAAAAGGGACTGTCTCCCCCCCCGACCCAACCTCTGCCTCCTCCTGGCTGGAAACGTTGGGCCTTCATGACCTACGTGCTGGGGGCGGGGGTCCCAGGCCTCTGTCACAGTCATGGGCCTCTCTCTAGAAAGTGCTCATTGGCCCCTCTTATAATTTCACCCACTATTCGAGGGCCTCCACGTACCCCTCAGTAGCCCACCCAGGATGCCCTGAGTTACGGGAAACTGCTGGCACCAGCTTAGCTGCCCCCTCCCCCTCTGTGCCGCAGTTTCAGATGAAGGCTCTTTGAAATGCCCATGGCCAGCCGTGGCCCGGCCACACCCACAGGCCGCAAGGCCTGCTGCCCAGAGGATGGGAGTCAGCCAGTGGCTGAGCAGCTGCAGTGGCTGTGCCCATAGCAACCATCATCTAAGGGAAGGGCTTCCTCTCCACCTGGCCTCAGGTTTCTGCCCCAGGGAGAATTCCAGAAGAACCTCATTGAAGGGCCCTGGCAGGGCAGGGCCTCCAGTCTCTGGGACCAAGGCCAGCTATGCCTGCAGGACCGAGGTAGACAAACCAGCTGATTGTCTCCAGTCTCTCTGCATCCTGTCTCCATGGCTTCTTGGTAAATGTGGGGGGTGTGACGGGGGGGGGCTGCTGTCTATTGGGGCAGGATCCCAGAGAAAGACCCTCAGACCCCGCGCCCTCCTGGCTCTGTGACCTCCGATGCGTTCCTTCACCTCTCTGGTGTGCTTCCCCTCCTGTAGCCGGAAGAAATCCTTGAGGATGAAGCCATACAGGATGCCTGGCACGCAGTCAGCGCTGCATAAATGCATACATGCTAGCCTCCCCCCCTCTTTCCCCAGCTGTTTCCTCGAGTTTTTGGTTTTTGTTGTTTTTTGCTCTCCTCATGACTCGAGCCCACCTCTGGCACTCAGTGGAGAATGAGCAAAAAGGCCCAGCAGAAGGTTTCACCCCCACCATCCCACACCCCCAATCTCATCCAAGTGGGTGTGCGCAGATCTCCCCACATCAGAGGTGAGGGAGCTAAGGCGCATGGGAGGGTCCAGGTGGCTGTTGTAGGGGCCATTTGAATTCAGATGCTCCTGGGTTCAAATCTTGAACACACCACTGGCAGGTACGTGGTCAAAGGACTTTCACTGGTAACCTCAGTTTGTCCATCTGCAGAAAGTGCTGACAAATACCCACCCCTCAGGGCTGTGGGGAGGAGGGGAACAGGTGGCCCAAGTCTACAGGAATCCAGCCCCATGTGGTGGTTTGGGCTGCGTCCATAACTCAGAGACCCACTCCAGGCCTCCAGGACCTGGATACCAACTCTTGGCCTAAGCCAAACTTTGGGTCACCAGCTAGGCTAAGGGGTGCTCGTGGAAGAGGAAGAGGGAAGAGAGCAGAGGCAAACAGAGTGGATTACGAAGAGGGTAAGGAAAGAATCTTCTGCCTGGGAGTGTCAGGGAGAATCTTCTGCCTGGGAGTGTCAGGGAGAGCCGGGACCTGCTATCTGCTGGATTTAGTAGTTCTTATCTGTAAAATGGAGACAATGAAATGGAGTCACTTGTGCCACCCTCACAAGATTCCTGGGAAGATGTCAGGCGGCGTGAAGGGGAGCATAGGGTAAACTGAGGGCGCTCTGGGGGTGTGGGGGGGAGGTGGCAGCTCGTTTTGGTTGGGTTTTCAAGTCTTTGGGGTAAATACGCATAGAGGGATTGCTGGATCATATGGCAGATGAATTCTTTGTTTTGAGGATTCTCCATACTGTTTTCCATAGTGGCTGCACCGATTTGCAGTCCCACCAGCAGTGTATGAGAGTTCCTTTTTCTCCACATCCTCTCCAACATTTTTATTACTTGTCCTGTTGATTATAGCCGTTCTGACAGGTTGAGATGCATCTCATTGTAGTTTTGATTTGCATTTCCCTGCTAGCGATGTTGAGCATCTTTTCATATTTGCTGGCCATTTGTATGTCCACTACAGGGAAGTGTCTGTTCAGGTCCGCTGCTCAGTTTTTGATTGGATAGTTTGTTGTTGTTTGTGTTGTTGTGTTGTTGTTGTTGTTATTGAGTCATATGAGTTCTTTGTATATTTTGGATATTAGGCCCTTATCTGAGGCGTTGCTTGCAAATATATTTTCCCATCATGTGGTTGTCTCTTTCCTGTTGACGATTCTTTGCTGAGCAGAAGCTTTTTAATTTGATGTAGTCCCATTCAATTATTTTTGCTTTTACTTCCCTTGCCTTTGAGGTAAATTCACACAATTCTCTTTAAGTCCAAGATCCTTGAGTTTAGTTCCTATGTTTTCTTCTATGCCTTTATTGATTCCGGTCTTACATGCAGGTCCTTAATCCATTTTGAGTTAATTTTGGTGCATGATGATAAACAATAGTCTAGTTTCATTCTTTTGCATGTGGCTTTCCAGTTTTCTGGCACCATATATTAAAGAGGCTTTCCTTCTCTCTCTACTCTATGTTTTTGGCTTTTTTGTCGAAAATTATTTGCCCATATACATATGAGATTACTTCTGGACTCTCAATCCTGTACTGCTGGTCCATGTGTCTGTTTTGCTGCCAATGTCATACCATTTTGATTACCGTCGCTTTGTAGTATAATTTGAAGTTGGCAGAGTGATGCCTCCAGCCTCGTTCTTTTTCCTCAGGATGGCTTTTGGCAATTTGGGGTCTTTTGTGCTTCCATACAAATCTGATGATTTTTTTGTTGTATTTCTTTAAAAAATGCTGATGAGATTTTGATGGGATTGCATTAAATCTGTATAATGCTTTAGGTAATATGGTCATTTTAACTATGTTGATTCTTCCAATCTAAGAACACGAAATATCTTTCCATTTCTTTGTATTTTCTTCGGTTTGTTTTAATAGGGTCTTGTAGTTTTCATTATATAGGTTCTTCACAAGTTTCGTTAAATTTATTCCTAGGTATTTTATTCTTTTTGTTGCAATTGCAAAAGGAATATTTTCTCCACTTCTTTTTCTGATGCTTCATTATTCTAGTATAGGAACACTATAGATTTTTGAACATTGATTCTTATCCAGAGACTTTACTGTATTTGCTTATTGTCTCTAGTAGTGCTCTGTGTAATCTTTAGGATTTTCTATATAGAGAATCATGTTATCTGCAAATATGACAGATTGACTGCTTTGTTTCCTATGTGGATGCCTTTTATATCTTTCTCTTGTCTGATTGCACTTGCTAGGATTTCCAATGTTATATTGAATAACAGTGGTGATAGTGGACAGCCTTGCCTTGTTCCTGATCTTAGAGGGAAAGTTTTTAGTTTTTTACCATTAAGTATAATGTTAGCTGAGGTTTTCATATATGGCCTTTATTATGCTAAGGACTTTCCTTCTATACCGATTTTGTTAAGTGTTCATCATAAATGGATGCTGTATCTTCTCGAAGGCTTTCCCTGCATCTATTGATGTGATTAGATGATTCTTATTTTTTAATTTGTTTATGTGCTGATCACATTACTCGATTTGCATATGTTGAACCATCCCTGTGCCTCTGGATGAAGCCCACTTGATCATGGTGTATAATCTTTTAATATGTTGCTGTATTTCATTCGCTAGTATCTTTTAGGATTTTTGCATCTGTGTTCATGAGAGATTGGTTGTAGTTTTCTTTTTTTGTGTTATCTTTACAGGTTTTGGTATCAGAGTAATATTGGCCTCATAAATGAGTTGGGAAGTATTGCCTCCTCTTCGATTTTTTGGAAGAGTTTGAGAGAATAGGCATTAAATCTTTGAATGTTTGGTAGAATTCACTGGTGAAGCCATCTGGTCTGGACTTTTACTTTTTGGTAGGTTTTTGATGATTGTTTCAATTTCCATACTGCTGATTGGTCTATTTAGATTTTCCAGATCTTTTGATTCAGTCTAGGAAGATTATTTTTCTAAGTACTGGTCCATTTCTTCTAGGTTATTAAATTTGGTGTTATATACTTTTTCATAGTATTCTTGCATGATCCTTTGTATTTCTGTGATCAGTCGTAATTTCCCCTCTTTCATCCCTGATTGTTTATTTGTGTCCTTTCCTTTTTTCTTTAGTGAGTCTAGCCAGGGGTTTGTTTTTATTAACCTTCTCAAAGAACCAGCTTCTTGTATTTATTTTTTTATTGTTTGTTTGTTTGTTTTCAATTTCATTATTTCTGCTCTAATTTTGATTTCTTCCTTCTGCGGACTTTAGACCTCATTTGTTCTTCCTTTTCTAGTTTTCTAAGTCGAAGCGTTAGTTGTTTATTTGGGCTCGTTCTTGTTTTTGGCGATAGGCCTGAATGATATGAACTTTCTTCTTATGACCGCTTTTGCCGTGTCCCAAAAGTTTTGATACGTTGTACTATCATTATCATTCGTTTCTATGTATCTCTCGAGCTCTGTTTTTATTTCTTCTCTGACCCACTTTTTCTTCAGTAGCATGTTGTCTAACCTCCATGTATTTTGGTTCTTCCTGATTTCTTTTTGGAGTTGATCTCTAGTTTCAAAGCATTATGATCAAAGAATATGGCTGGTATGATTTCAACCCTCTTATATTTGTTGAGGCTGTCTCTGTGTTCCAGTATGTGGTCGATTCTTGAGAATGTTCCGTGTGCGCTAGAAAAGAATGTATAAGCAGCTTCTTTGGGATAGAAGGCTCTGTACATGTCAGTACATGCCACATACACTTTTTTAAATGTTGTAAAATACACATAAAATTTGCCATCTTAAACCATTTTTAAGTGTATAATCCAGTGGCAGTTAAGTACATCAACATTGTCGAGTAAACATCGCCACCATCCATTTCCATAACTCTTTCTACCTTGCAAAACTAAAACTCTACCCATTAAACAATACCTCTCTATTCCCCTCTCCCTCCAGCTAAATCAATCGGCATTTTAAAAGCACCTACTAAGGGCCAGGAGCAACCTGCAAACAAGATAGACATGGTTCTTGCTTCATGAAAACTGATACCCATTTTTTGGATGAGGAGACTGAAGTTCTGAGAGGGAGAGGCTTCCACCTAATCAGCAGCAGGTAAGAGTTTGAACCCAAGCTTTGGGCATGGAGGCCCAGATGAGTCACTTCCTCGCGCTGGGAACTCAGTTACCCAGCCTGTGAAATGGGGGGTCAGAAGGGTGTAGGGTTAGCTATGCTGATGCTGAGGGCTCCTGTATCAACCCCCTGATTTGGAGAAGAGTAAGCACCATCCTCAGCCTCATCTCCTCCTGTCCCCTTCGTTCGCCTATTAGCCTGGATCCTTCTTGTTGTTTTCATTTGAGAAGGGCCTTTCTGCAGAAATAGGCCCCAGACTAGTTCTGCCCATTACATCTCTGCTTCCCAACCCGGCCCAGCCTCAGCCAAGAAGGCCTCCAGCAGGCAGCATTTCCCCCAGGAGTGAGAAAGGTGGTTACATGAGGGATTCTCTGTCTCCATTCCTCGCCACAGGCCAGATTGCCATTTGCTCTATTTAAGATCCTGGAATACCACAGGGAAAAGGTTCTTTCCCCACTCTGTCACAGAGGGAGCAGCTTTTGGAGAAGCCACATTCTCTCCAAGCCTCGGTTTTCCATCTATAAAGTGGGCAGGGCAATCCCTACCTCACAGCCCTGTTGGGAGGAAAGTATGCTTGACATCCCCCACCCCCATGCCCAGCGAGTTCATTAGCAATGTTTATTTATTTATTTTTGTACTTGTCTCACAGTGGTGGTTTTAACACATCACTCTGTTCTAGCTCTCTCTCTCTCTCCAACACTTCTAAAATTCGCATTTTAGCTGCCGAACCTCAGGGGAGCTAGTTCTATCTGCCAGCTGGGGAGAAGAACAGACCCCAAAGTCTTACCAATGGGGAGTTAGCTCAGTAGAGTAGAAACAAGAATGATAAAAAGGACTAAAAAATGTTCCTAAAAATGTTCCTTGGGTTCTATGCAGACCTGGTGCTCCCAGCATCTTACCATGACTGTGAGGTGGGGATGTATCTACACCCTACTCTACATGGGGACACTGAGGCACCAAGGTGAAAGGGCTCGTTGCTCAGCTGGTGAGTTACAGAGTCCAGGTTTGGGCTCAGGGAGCCCAGCTCTGAAACTCAGGCCCACTAGGCTTCCAACCAATCTGGCGGAAGTGAGATGCCCAATCTATGGAAGTAAACAAGATCCTGGGGTAGAAAGTGAGACTGTATGGCTCACCTTCACCATCCAGTTAAAAAACTACGCATGGATCACCTACTCAGTGCCAGGCTCCGCTGTCCAAGCGCTGGTGAAGAGGCGAAGCAAAGGAGCTCATATTTATTGAGCCCTGGACGGACCCGCACGGACTCGTCTCTGAATTGTCTGCTGAATGAATGAATGAGCGATGCATGGATCCATTAACACATGAGCAAGCAGTGCCGGAGTGGCCAAGTCAGGAGCCCGAAACCTCAGGATTCCACCCAAAGTTCTCTCTCCAAGAAGTGCCTGCCCCTCTGTCCAGGGATCTTGACGCTCATTTTCCTGGTGAGGAAACTGAGGCTCCTTGTCCGCCCCAAGCGGAGGTAGGCGATCAGTCCCTGGCCGGGTGGGTTCAGTGGCCGTCCGCCACCTCGGGCGCTGTGCTGGCGGCGGGCGGCCAGGGTGGGCGGGGTGCAGGCCCGGGGGCGGCGCGCTGCTTGGAACCTGAGCCGGGGGAGGAGAGACGCCGCGGAGCCGCGGGCGCCCGGCCGGGGCCGCCGGGATTCAGGAAGCGCCGCGCTCCCGGCCACCCGCGCTGCGCCGTCCCGAGGTGAGTGTAGCCTGGGCCCTCCGGGGCAGGGACCAGGGGAGGGACGGCTCAGGCGAGTCCCCTCGCGCTCCTGCGGACGTCGCGGAGGCTCCAGAGGTTCTCCCGGGGCGCGGGAGGTGCGGGACCCTGCTGGGTGCCCTTGGGCCGGGCACCCACCACGTCCCTGGGGTTCAGTTTTATCATCTGATAACGTGGGCCCTGGGGTTGCAGGTCTTGGGGAGAGAGGTCCCGGGTGCCCAAGATCCAAGCTAAGGAACTAAAGCCAGGAAGCCCGGCAGCCCACCTGGGGTGGGGGGACATTCCAATTTTGGGGTGCTTGGAAGAGGGAGTTGGGGGTCCTGAGGTTGGCCCGGAATCTCTGAGCAAGCTGGAGGAACTGGGAGTCTGGAACTTCCAAAGGCCAGTTTTAGTTACTGAGTCCCAGAGAGGTGACTCTTCCCCCACAGAGGCAGGAAAATCTTTAACCTCCAGCTCTGCCTGGAGACTCAGCGAAGTCCTGAGGACAGGGAGAGACCTCCCCCAGGTGCCCTACTTGCCTGGAGAAATGAAACACAGACGCAATGCTTAAGCTACTTAAAACGTTTTGCAGATGAGGAAACTGAAGCTCGGATCTGGGAGGTAGCCACACGGAATTTACACCGGGCGGTCTGGCTCCAAAGCCCTCCCGGCCTGGTACCCAAGAGGAGTGCCCTGGACGTGATGGGGAGGAGGTGGGCCCATGGCTGTTATGGCTCAGCAACTAAAAAGGGGCCTTGGGGGAGGGAGATGAGGCGCGAACCCCTGAAATTCTACGCAGATCTCGTGAGTGAGCTTTGTTCTGGGACACTTAGAGTCTCCCAAGGATGTCAGTTTTGCAACTTTCACTTTCGGACAAGATAATTCCGCGACTGCCTCTTTAGAGAGAGGTCAGGTCGAAGGGTCAGGACCGGGTCATCTGCGAGGTTAAAAGTGGGCCCCGGTGAGCTCAAATTCCCGCTCTGCCACCCCACTACTGTGGCCTTGAGCTTAGTCCTTTAGTTGACTGTGGGGGTGGCACGAGGGCCGCCCCCCGGGCTCTCAGGAGGACAGACGCCCTGCGAGGCGGGCTTCGCCTTGCCTGGTACTCGCTGGAGCTCTGCATCCGCCCTTCTCGTGCTTGTCCTGGAGGTCCTGACAACCAACATCATCTTAAAGGAAAGGAGAATTTCTCCAATTCATTCTGTTTGAATAACCAAGGAAGCCTTCTTTCCCGCCTTTATTGGTAAATCAGAGTGGGGGCTCCTTAAACAGAGGGCAAATAGCACTCATGGGTCGGTCAGGTTCACGTTTGTGAAAACCAGGTGGGTCATTTTGAAATGGAGTAAGTAGGTGAGTAAGCCTGGGGTTTGTGGAGCTGAGAAACCTTTCTGTTTGGAGTGTGTGGCATGAACAGGAAGGGTAAGGGATCGGATAGGCAGGGGCTAGGTCAGCCCCAGAAGCCCTAAAAGTCCAGGCTAAGAGGGATGTGTGCTCTGGAAAGGTCCCTCTGGCTGCAGAGTGGGGGCCAGGTAGGGAGGCCGATCTGCAGGCCTGAGGAGTCCTCCAGGGGTGTGATGTGAGGCCCCAGGTGGGGACTGGAGAAGGGCCGCTGAAAGGAGATTAAGAGGGAGAGGAACACGCAAGATTGGTCTCACTGTGCCTGGCGCATAGTAGGTGCTCAGTAAATCGCCATTGCCCTGTTGAGTGACTGAACACATCGTTTCAAGAAGTCCTGAGTCCTTCGAGCTCCCTGTCTACTCCTGGAAGGGGAGGTCTACATGGAGTGGGCTTCTCCACCCCTCACAAGCCCCTGGCCTCCTGTCTGCCTCAGTTTCCTCCATTTTACTCCAGGAAAGATGCTCCAGCCCCTCCCCAAGTCTTAGGGACCTAGCTTTTCTTCTTGTTACACACAGAATCTGGGGAGCCAAGAGAACATTTTATACCAGCCGGCCCTCTGGAAAGCTCTGCATCACTAATTCGGAGTGGAATTTGCCTGTTAAAGATTAATTCAGATCTCTTGAGATACCTGTGGTCCTGGGCCCCACAGCTGCCGCTCTGAACTCTGGGTGCATGTTTCTGTCCAGCTTTTGCCAAGCCTGGGCTGCATGAGTGGTCACGATGATGGTGGTAAGCATTTATTGAGCACTTACTATGTGCCAGGCACTGAGCCAAACGCTCTTAGTGTGTTTGGATACAAAACTATGATGTACCTATTTTTGAGAGGGAGAAACTGAGGTCTGAGCAGTGAAGTCGCTTGCCGAGGGTCTCTGAGCTGGGAAGGGGCAGAGCTGGGATTGGAATTCTTGGTCTAATTTCAAAATTCATGTCTTTTACTTCCAAAGTGGCCTTTCCTGGTTTGTCTGGGCCTAGAGTCATGGGGAAGATGCTCTGTAGTATAGAAATAAGAACCTGAACTACTCAGATAGGGCTAGCTTATACCCTAGGCCTGCTGCGCCCTCCCCAGGGAGGCTGAGCTAGTCACTTGGCCTCACTGAGCCTGTTTCCTCATCTATCAAGTGGGACTCTCGGTTCTCACTTTGCAGGGACAATCAAGGCACATGACAGGGCTCTGAAGCACCGTCTTCTTCCTCACCCTGTCCCTCGGCCTTTTCCAGGGCGTATTTTCCTCCAGCTCATCCCTAGGGCAGATAGTGCCTCCTTGCCAGGTAGGTGGGCAGAGGTAGCAGGGGCAAAGCTAGAGTTGTATCTGGACAAAGGATGATGCCTTTCAGCCATGAAATATTTACAGGTATCAACAGAGTACCAGGAGCCATCAGTGTTTCTTACTTTCCTGATTTAATGCTTAAACTCTAGGGATAGAACCTGGCCGACTGGTTCAAATCCCAGCTTCCAGGAAGTTCCCTCACTCCTGGGGCCTCAGTTTCCTCATCTGTAAACCAGGGACGATGAGAGCGCCTGCTTCGTGGGTTGTGGGCTGTCTCCGGTGTAACATTGACTGTTTCGTTTGTAATCAATGTCTAGCACCTGGTATTCACTTTAGCGGCGTCATAGCCTCACCTCCACCAGGGGTGGGCAGGGGGGGAACGCTGACTCTTATTTTATAGCTGAGAAAACAGACTCAGAGAGAGGATAGATTTGCCCAGGGTTGCCCCACTGGCTCATGGCAGAGCTGGATCGGGAAGCAGATTTGAGTGACTCTGGTCCCGTTGGGTTCCTGAAAAGCCCACTGACTGGCTTAGCGTCCTTCCCGGAAAGCCACCTTGGACTCACCCCTCTTGGAGTCCGACCCACCTCTGTTCACATTTCAGCTCTGTCACTTGCGGCTGTGTGACCTCAGGAAGTGGCTTGACCTCTCTGTTCTTGGGTCTGCCACCTGGGCTTTGCTGGAAGTCAGAGAGCTCTGCTGGCATGAGGGGGATTCAGGCGGAAGCTCCTGCCTTGGGTGCCCTTGGATCTTGGAGCTGACACCCTGGCTGGCAGGAATGAGGAAGGGAGGCCAGACCCTTATTTTCACTGCGACTTTGACTTCCTTCCTACCTCTGAGCCCCTGCCTGTTCATCGGCTTCATCGTTCTGCCCTGAGCCCTGGTCACTGCGGCTGTGTGACCCCAATGAGGTCGCCCCACCTCTCTGAGCAGGTTTCCTCATCAGGAGGGTGGGTCACAAAGACCATGCCAAGGGCATAAGAGGCCTTCCATAAATGCTCTCAGGTCTGTTCCAGATGAGTCAGGGACAGGAAAGGCCACAGAAGGAGTGGGGCAGGAGAAGGGGTGACAGGCAGGCCATTGACCAAGTGGAGTACCCTTATTTTTCTTCAGCGGTGAGTAACGGCTGCCCTGCCTGCCTGCCCGCCCTGCCTGCCCCCCACACAAAGGGCTGCTCGGTCTCACCAGGCGCCTGCTTTTCCTGAGGGTGGAGTAGCCTAGGTTCCACCCAGCTGAACAGGAGGCTGACCACCTTCTGGGACAGCTCCTCGGGTGTGTGTGTGTGTGGTGTGTCGGGAGGCAATTCCAACATACGTCCTGGTTGGGCCCCACAGGCTTGGGGAGACCCCAGCAGGCAAGGACCCTTTGGTCTGATCCCTACTATCTTCCTTTGGCACAAAAAGGAGGGGCTTGGGCTTATGTGCAGCCACGGTGAATGAATGAAAGAAGGAAGGAAGGAATGAGTGGTTGGATAGACAGGTCAATAAGCAGGAGGCAGGGGCGTCAGAAGATATCACCTGCTCAGATTCACTCTGGCTCTGAGACTGATGAGCCCGGGCAAGTGTCCTGGCCTCTCTGAAGTGTCCTTATCTGCAAAATGGACTCATGATAGCTGTCTTTCACGGGGAGTATTGGGTTTCATAGTAGGTGCTCAATAAATGATCTGTTAGAGCAGGAGTCCCCCACCCCGAGTCGTGGACCAGTACTGGTCCGTGGCCTGGTAGGAACCGGGCCTCACAGCAGGAGGTGAGTGGCAGGCCAAGCAAGCTAACTCTCATCTGTGTTGCAGCTGCTCCCAGACCAGCATCGCCACCTCAGCTCCACCTCAGGTCATCAGGCATTAGATTCTCATAGGAGCACTGGTCCCTGGTGCCAAAAAGGTTGGGGTCCGCTGCATTGGAGGATGGAGGAAAGGGAGTTAGCTAGTTAGCTGGGTAGAGGTTCTGCTTTGGAGATCTGTCTGCCCTGGGGAGAATGACGAAGCTTGTCTTTGACTCCTTTCATTTGTCATGAGTTCATTTGTTCACTGATTCATTGATGTGGTCATTCATCAACTATACCTTGAGCAGCTACTTGTGTGCCCAGGCCCTGTTCTAGGCACTTGGGACTCAGTGGTGACAGGAGCAGAAGCGGCCTTGCCTCTTGGAGCTGGCGTCCAAGTTCCCATCATTCCACGAGCAGCTTTTGGGGGCTGCACTCATGAGGCCCTGACACCCACAATGATTAAGCAACCCAGCGGTGGGTGCTGGAATGCAATCTTTTATAGAACTAAGGAAACAGGCTCAGGGCGAGTGAAGGGGTTTGCCCGGGATCACACAGCAACTAAGTGGCAAAGCCAAGATTCAGACTCCAAGTTTGCCTGCCTGTGGCATTTCAGTCCCTCCCCACGGTGCCAGCCACCCTGTGAGTTCCACGGGGCATGGCGTGTAGAAGAGTGGTCCCAGAGAGAAGGCTTCTTAGACCCCAAAGGGATGAACTCGAATGGGTTTAAAAGCAGGTGGTTGGAATACTAGCCGTTCCTGTTGAGCAGTAACCTCTGCAGGATCTCTTGGTCTCTCTGAGCCTCAGTTTGCTCACCTATGAAATGGGTAACAGCGATGCCACCTCATATGGAGGAGAACGTGAAAGTTCCTGGAGCATGGGAGGGTTGGATAAATGTTACTCCCCCACCGCCATTCTTCCCGGGCTCAGTTTATTCATCTGGGAATGGAGACAATAACATCTAACTTCTAGAGATATTATTTGGATTAAAACAGATAAAAGGCACGGTGAGGGCAGGCACTGCGTATGGTGGAATTTCAGGCACTGCCTCAGCCTAATTCTAGGCAGTTAACCAGAGACGACAGCCTCTGCTGGCATAGGCGAGGGCGGCTGGGCGGGAGGGAGGATCTCAGCCTGGTTTTCTGCTGCCCCAGGCTCCCTTTCCGGGCTCCTGCCCGACCCATTCATTCCATGGTTTCTGCTCTTTCCTCTAACATGATAACCTTGGGGTTCTTGTACCGGGGAATGAAGTGGAGGAGCGTGTGTATGTATGGGTGGGTGGGGTCCTATCCCTCGGGCTTCAGCCTCCTAGCTGGGAAATGGGCCAGTGCCTGTCCTGACAGCCTCCCAGGGTGGCAAGAGATGGAAATGAGGTGGTGAAAAAACCCTTCTCCCAACAGAGTCATGAGCCAGGTTTTGGAGCCGGGAAGTCTGGGTTCCAGTGCCTGCTCTGCCCTCCCTGGGCCTCGTCTCCACAGCTATCAGTTGAGGGACCATCAACAACAATGAAACAGCAGCCGCCCTTCGGTGCTCACTCACTGCGCCTGGCACTGCCTTAAAACTCTTGAATTATTACGTTCAATCCTCACAACAGGTTCCTTGGGTAGGGGCTATCATCTTATTTTTTTAATTTAAAGCATGAAGTAAAGTCCAACAAAAAATTTACAAGCAATGCAGGCTCACCCCTCCCAGGTGGTAGTATTAAGTCCCTCATTTTATAGATGAGGAAACTGAAACCAGCGAGAAGTGCCTTGCTCAAGGCCGGCCAGCCAGCCAGCGAGTGGCAGGTAGGATCAGAACATAGCTGCTTTGGGTGGTTCCTGAGGCTACCGGGTCCTCTCTGGTGGGGCGGGGTGGTGGTCTCCATGGCTGTGACTGTCCTCCGGAGAAGGGCTGGGCCAGAGAGGAGGGGCTTCGAAGGATCCAGGCCTCCCCGTCCTGGCCTGGCGCTGAGTAGCATGGCACTTTGAGTGGGGCTGAGGCTGAGGGGGTGGCTCCTGGGGTTGTGCTCTGACTGGGAGGGGGGTGGGGGAGGGGGTAGGCAGGCCCAGAAGGAGCTGGAGCTGCCTGAGGCAGGGGCCACATGTCCTTGAGCCTCTGCTGTGTGCCAGACCCTTGACGTGCGTTTAACCCCAAGACGTTCCATGTGTCTCTGAGGAAACTGAGGCTCAGGGAGGGGAAGCCACTTGCCCAAGGACACAAAGCCAGAAAGGGTTATTGAGATGTAATGCACATACCGTACAACTCCCTTTCAAAGTGTACAATTCAGTGGTTTTCAGTGTGTACAGAGTTGTGCAGTCAAGGCCACTATCTAGTTCTGGAACATTTTCATCACCTCAAAAAGTTACCCAGGCCCTGAGCAGTCGTTGCCGGCCACTGCCCTGTCCCCCAGCCCCTGGCAACCATGCATCTGCTTCCTGACTCTATAGATTTGTTTGTGCCAGACATCTCCTGTGAATGGAATCCTATCGTATGTGGCCTTAGTGTTGCATGGTGTGTGCGCTTCAACTGTTGAACCGCACTGCCTCTTGGTGGCTCCCACTCTGGGGCTGGAGACCCTGGAATGTGCATGGGTGCCCATGAAGGCTCAGGAGGGGGTGTTTTTATGCACTGTCGAATCCCTAGCCACCAAATCTTTGCCATAGCCACACTGGCCTTGCCCTCTGTGGGCCTGGTGAGTCACCCCAGCCCTGCCCCATCTGGGCGGAGTGAGCTTGAGGAGGGGCTCCCTCCAAGTGAGGGGATCCGACAGGACACTGGAGCTCTGTCTGTCCTGGACAGACGGCCACTGTGCAGCAAACAGGAAGCAGGCTAGGCCGAGACCTGCTAGGTAAATACAGGCTGGCCAGGGATGGGGCCTGGCATGGCATGATGCCCTGGCGGCCACCGCCTTGCCAGGGGCTGGGGAGCCTGGCTGGCAGGAAGTTTCGTTTGGCCAAGGGGCTGAGCTCCCAGCAGCTGCTGTTCTGAGGTGGCTGCTGGATGCCAGTCTCTGGGCCCAGCCACCCCACCCTCCTTGGCAGTCATGCCTTCATTGGTTCTCAGTCAGTTTGTTATCTGTCCTCTAACAATAATAATATAATGATAATGGTGTTGCCAACAACAGCCATCCTTCACTGAGTTCATGTGTTCTGCGAGGCACTGGGCTCAGAATTTTACAGACTGTCTCATCTAACCCTCATAGCAGGCCCCTGGGGTGGGTGCTAGGACCATCACCATTTACAGTGAGGAAACTGAGGCACAGGAACGCTAGGTGACGTAGCTGAGTCACATAGCGGCGAGTTGGCTGGCAGTCTGCCTCCTGGGCAGGGATCCCTCCACCTTCACTGCACTACTTCCTTCACCCCTTCCTTCCACCCTTCCCTTCTGAAGCCCCTGGTTCTTGTAAAGCATTCATTGAAGGCACAGGTCCCGGTGCCACACAGGTTCTAATCCTACATCTTCCTCTTAGGAGCTGGGCAGCCCTGGGCAAGTGACTCCACCTCCCTTAGCCCTGGTTTCCCCACCCAGAACAGGGGGGCTTGGACAGGGCTTGTGTCTTCTCTCCACCATCAGTGAACCTTAGTGTCCCCTCTTCCTAGTCCCTTCCCCCACCCATGCCACCCTCCAACTGATCTGGAATGACAGGCACTCACAGTCATGCTTATTCCAGAGTTCTGTAGGAAACAGGGCCCCGCAGATTCGACACGGAACACCCCAGGATGCGGGGAGGAAGAAGTGTCCTGGGTCTGTCTGGGAGCCCCAGCCCTCCCCCACCCCTGGTCTCTGCCTCCTCCCTCCCCACTCACCTGTTTTTCCTTCCTACTTTTCTTCTCCCAATGCCTCAGGCTGCACCGTTCCTCAGTCTTTCCCGACTTGCTCACCTCCACAGTTGGACCTGCTGTCTCCTCTGCCCTCTCGCCCATTGTCAAGCCCCAGTCCAATCATTCCCTCCTCCTGGCAGCCTCTCCCTGTCCCATCAGGATGAATGTCTCCTTCCCCTGCCTGCACCATCCTGGAATGTCAGAGGCCCCTTGTCTTAGAGTTTAAGAAAGGAAATGTTTTTTTAATGCCCCATTCTGCTCAGCAAGGTGCTAAATGCTGGGGGGGCGGCGGGAGGTGGGGTGGGGGGATGGCAGACACAAAATAGTCCCTACCTCATGAAATTAAAACTCTGGAGAAGACAGAAGTTGAATAAAAGAATAATACATGTAAATCTAAAAATTTCATCATGAAAAGTGCTCTAAAGGGAGTCACGTGTGGCTCTGAGAGGAAACAACCAGGCTGTTGGTTTAGACTGGAGGGCCAGGAAGGCTGTTCACAGGAAGTGTCGTTAAGACGAGACACGAAGAAAGGGAATTAGCCAGTAGAGAAAGAGGTCCAGGCAGAGGGACAGCTGGGCAAAGGCCCCGAGTGGGAAAAGCCGTCCGCCTTCTCTCTTAGACTCTCGCGTGGGGTTCCACTCTTTTATGCTACTGGGTGCCCTGCAAACAGGTGGGACTCACAGATGCCTGTTGGAGTGAATTGATTCCAGGTGAAAGGGAACCAGGAAGAACCGGCTCCCTAGAATTCTTCCCCCCGGGGCGGAGCAGCCCCCACACGCACGCCCAAACTTGCCCCCAGATTTAAGCAGCTTTTCTTGATCACGTAATCAGGAGGATGGGATTTGACAAGTATGTGCCAGGGTTTCCATGAGATCAGGCAAAGCCATGGAGTCCCAGTGAGGTGAGGATGGGCCCTTCCTCCCTGTGCAGTTGGGGACACGGCAGGGAGTGGAGCCAGAGACCCCATTGAATCTGGGATTCGAAGAGAGAAGACATCTATCTGCCTTTCACTTAGTCATGGAATTTGCAGTTTACCGAGGGCTTACTTTGTGCCAGGTGCTTGACTCAAGGTATGTGATTCTCACAATAACCCAGTTAAGATCCCACAGGCGGGTGAGGGAAGCGAGGCTCGGAGAGGCTGACCGTCGAATGAGCGAAGGGCCTGGGAACCACCTCCTGATGTGTCTGACGTCAAAATGCACACTCTTTCCATGCCCCACTAGCTCCCGCCTGGTGTGGGGTGGATTTGGCTGCCCTGACTGAACCCTCCAGGGCTGTCGGAGCAGAATGTGTGACCTTCCAGATGGCCCTGTGTCTGGAGAGCTTGGAGCCTCTCTCAGGGGCAGAGAGGAAGGCTCGAGGATCCTGGCTCAGCCCTGTGTCTCCTCACCCGGCCGAGGCCTCTGCACCTCTTAACTCATCCACTCTCAAGCCCTTCTGCTCTACACAGCTCTTAGCACCACTGGGCATGACTCCTTATTGCTCCGTCTGGCTGTTTACACTGTTTTTTTTCCGCTAGACGGTCAGCCCCAGGAGGGCAGGGATTTCTCCCCAGTATCTGGCACACAGTTGGTGCTCAATAAGTTTTTGTTGAATGAATGGATGAATGGTTTCTACTGTGCCATGGGCCCTGAGATTCAAATCCCCTTCTGTCTATCTTGCCACAAGTGCCATCTGTGCGTGTACTATGATTTAGTATATATAGTCAAACAAAGGTTTGGGTGCTTAAAACAAAAACATTTGGAATTCGCTGCTTTAAATGAATATTCATTGGTGACAGTGGGGGCAGGGATGTTCATGCTCATGCATCAGTGTGCTGGGGTGAGTCCCTGATGCTCGCCAGGCACCACGAATAAGCATGCAGGACGTTCGCATGCGGAGGGGACGCAAGCGAGGACTCTGCCTCTCCTGCTGCACCCCTCCTTCCCTCCTAAGTCTGGCAAGGGTTTGGAATGTGTAATTACAGCCTAAGGGCAAATTAGAACAGGGAGTGAACTCTTTCCGCAGCCACAAAGAAACAGGGCAGTGTTTGGGGAGGGAATTGCCACAGAGCCGCCCAGCAGCCGTGTGTGTGTGTGTGTGTGTGTGTGTGTGTGTGTGTGTGTGTATGCATGCATGCACTGGCATGTACACATGCTTGGGTGGTGTGGTGTGCAAGGAATCCAGGGTTAGAATCCAGAGGCCATTCACTCCCTGGGTGGCCCCTCGGGGCTCAGTTTCCTCAGGTACAAAATAAGAGTGGTAGCCCAGCTTTGCTCACCGGACTCTGGGGGGTTTAACTGAGGGCAAGGCTGGGAGAGGCTTGGCGTATTTTAACGTGGGACCTGTTAACCTGGACATGAATGCCGGGCTGTGGTACCTACTACCTGAGTGTGCATGGGGAATGTGGTAAGGAGGCAGGAACCCTATGATAATGGTGATGGTGATGATTAAGGCATTTTTCAAGTGCTGCATAGGTGCCCAAGAAACACCTGAGCTGCTCTCTGTCACAGCAGCCTGATGGAGTAGACACTGTTATTGCAACCCGCATTTACAGGTAGGGAAACTGAGGCTCAGAGAGATTAGCATGGGCTGATAGTAATAATCCTTACCTCCCAGGACTGTTGTGCAGCTTAGACAAGTTACTGTAAAGGTTTGGCGTGGCCTCTGGCCCCCATGATGTGTCCAGTCAGCTGAGCAGTTAGGGTAGCCCAGGCTCTATGGTCAGCTGCCCGGATTTGAATTCTGGCTCTGTTGTTAACCTGCTGTGTGGCCTCAGGCAAGGAACTTAACCTGTCTGAGCCTCAGTTTCCTCCTCTATAAAGGGGGAATTATAGCAGCGCCTGGCTGCAGGGCAGAGTTTCACAACTTCTGCGCTGTTGATCTTTCGGGCTGGATTATTCCCTGTGGTGGCATCTGTCTTTACATTGTAGGGTGTTTAACAGCATTCCTGGCCTTGACCAACGAGGCGCCAGTAGCCCCCTCTTCCCTGCACAATGTGATAAGCAAACATGTCCCCAGACGTTGCCAGGTGTCTCTGGGGAGCAGAACAGCCCCCACTGGGAACCGCTGGTCTCAGTCCGGTAAGAATGCTGGTGTGACGTGCGTAGGTTGGTGCCTGGCACAGAGCTAGAGCAACGTAATCCTGATGATGATGGAGGTGTATTTCATAATTAGTATTTCGTCATCATTAAAATGTTAATAACGATCACTATGTGCCTTGCCTAAAAGCTATGAGCAGTGAGTGAGTGGCTGGGAGAGGATTTGAACCCCAGGCTAGCTGACTTCATTCAGACTTACAGTTGTGGAGCCCCAGAAATGCTGGGTGCGGTCTGGATTGCGGTTCCTTAAGAGATGCGTGAGAGGGGCCTTGGAGCTCCCTGAGCTGGGGGGTGTCATTAGGCCCTGCCCTAGTCAGGGAAGGAGTGCAGTAATTAGAGTGTCGGTAGCAATGTCTCCTTTCCCTCTTACCCCGGGGTCTCCAACGAGGCCGACAAGGCTGTTCTCTCGGGAGTCTCATTCCCCCTTCAATGCCCAACAGACAAGCCTCCCTGCCTCGACATGCCTCCGCCCTCCCCCCTCTGCCATTTTTGCAGAACAAAGCCCAAACTCACGCAGCCGCTGCTGCTAGGGGCCAAGATCGAGGTCTCCCTCTCCCACCTGGCAGGTAGACAGGAACTAGTGCCTCCTGTGGTCCTGCGAGGTGACAGCACTTGAGTAGGTGCTTCAAATTGCTGAGGTCACTGGTATGGCCCAAGAACTCTATCTAAGAGGAGGTGTGGTCACCCCAGGTTTTATAGGTGGGAAAACCGAGGCCCAGAGAGAGGAAGTGATTTGCCCAAGATCACACAGTGCTAGTTTCCAAGGCCAGGACAGGAACCGCATATAGCCAATTTCAGAACCTGTGCTCCTAACCCTTCCTTCCTCCTTTGATTATCGTCATTGACAGCCCCCAGTTTAATCCCGGCGTCAGCACCAGACACGGCTGATCTCTTTTAGTTCTTCCTGCAGACGTATGAAAAAAGCTACTACAATCGTACCCACTTCACAGATGAAGAAACTGAGGCTCGGGTAGCTGAAGTGATAGGTAAATAGCAGAGCTGGGGTTAGCATCCAAGCCTGAATGACTCTAAAGTCCAGGCTCCCGATTCCACCCTGGCGGCCAGAGCGGGGCCGGTGTCTGCCAGGAGCTCTGACGTCGGTGTGCCCCGCTGCGGCCGCCGAGAACGGCCTCTTGCAGTGCCCCCACCTCTGTGGCCCACGACTTCCTTCCTGGCAGCCACATGACAAACAAGGTGGGAACCGGTCTTTATTTGTTTCTCTGCTAATGTTTCAGGCAGGAGGGGAGGCACAGAAAAGAGGACTTTTCAGACATTTCCCTGCTGCCTGGGTGGGATGGTGTGAGTTTGGGAAACTCTCCCTCGTCGCCCAGCCCTGCCTGCCCAGCGGTGTGCTGCAGAGGGCAGGGGCTGCCAGGTGGCAGCCAGCAGGACCTAGCTCCCCTGCCCCCACGGCTCCTGGCTAGACGTTGGACCCTGAGCCAGAGAGACCTCGTCTCCCTCCAAGCCACGGCTGCCTTTCTTGAAGCTTCAGTTTCCTCATCTGAGAAATGGGGACAAAATAATACCTTTGTCATGAGGTCATTGGTCCGTGTGGCACCCTTCTGGGCATTGCAGATGCAGGAATGAACAAGATACATGCCGCCTAGGAACTAACGAAGCCCATGAACAAATAGTCAGAGAGGGCTTCCCAGAGGAAGGGGCGGTTGAGCTGGGAACATAGGAGGGCGGGAGTTAACCAGGGAAAGAGGGGAGGGAAATGGCCTGTACTTGGCCCTGGGAGCAGAGTTTGTGCCTGGGGGAAGTCATCTTCAGCCTTGGAAACTTGCTTTCTTATTCTGGAAAACGGGGCTCATAATGGTGGTGCTAGATGAAGAAACTGAGGATTACTAGGTTTGCTCCTGGGCATACAGCAGGGTCACACGGATTTTCTGAGCTCCTACTGTGCCTGAAGCATGCAGGTAGTGGCTGTACTTGAGTAGGCGCTTACTGTGTGTCAGGCACTGTGCTCTGACATCCCCATTTTACAGGTGAGAAATCCAAGGCTGTGAAATGTCGGCTTGCCCGTCGTCACAGGGTTCCTAAGTGTGGAGCCTGGCTTGGAGCCCTGCTCGGTGCGGCACCAAAACTGCTTAGGTCGGTCGGGAATGTCAGGCTCCAGGTTTGGGGTCCCGGTAGGACTCTGAGGCCCTTCTTCCCCCAGCTAACGCCCAGGGCAGCTGGACCTGAGGCCACCTCACATTGCCAGGTCCCTGAAAGAGACTCCTGTTGCAGCTCCTGCCTGGGGCTTGCAGCCAACCACATCTGGGAGTGGCCACCCCACACTCCTGTCATTACAACGGTGGCTTTGAAGCAGCTGGCAGCAGAGCTGTTTGCCCACGCGGGAGGGGGCTTCCTGGAGCCCCCATCATTGGCCGGGCTCCGACTGACCCTCCTGTTCCCTTGCAGGCCACGCAGAGCAGACGGGCCCGGGGTCAGCATGGCAGATCCCAGCGAAGGCCCCCGCACAGGACCTGGGGACGTGGCCGAGCCCCCGGGGATGAGAGTGGCACCTCCAGCGGGGAGGCCTTCCCCCTCTCCTCGCTGGCCAACCTCTTTGAAGGAGAGGACGGCTCCCCCTCGCCCTCGCCACCTGATGCTGGCCGCCCCGCCGGCCCAGGTGAGGGGCGACCAAATCTGCGCATGAAGTTCCAGGGTGCCTTCCGCAAGGGGGTGCCCAACCCCATCGACCTGCTGGAGTCCACCCTGTACGAGTCCTCAGTGGTGCCCGGGCCCAAGAAGGCACCCATGGACTCGCTCTTCGACTACGGCACCTACCGTCACCACCCCAGTGACAACAAGCGGTGGAGGAAGAAGGTCATGGAGTGAGTATTGCTGGCTGCCTGGCCAGTGGTCTCCTCCTCTGAGTTAAATCCACCCACCCACCTGTCTGCTCTTTCATCTACTTGTCTGTTCATCCATCCATTCATCCATCCATCCACCCACCCACCCATTCAACCATCATCATCTCATCCATTCATCCAGCTACCTGTCTTTCTACCTGCTTATCTGTTTGATCCATCCATCCATCCATCATCATTCAAATATCTATTTACCCATCTATTTATTGATCTGTCATCTATTTTTCTGGTCCTCCGCTCATACAGTCGACCTTCCATTCATCTACCGCTTATCCATCCATCCATCCTCCCTACTGTTCTAGTCATCCAACCCGTTATTCTTCAAACTATTTATCGTTCATTCATTTCGTTTCTAATGTTTTTTCTATTTTTTCTCTCCCCTCCCTCTTCCTTCCTTTCTTCATACCAACAATTCATTTACCCAGCTGCCTGTGCATCCGCTCATTTATTCACCCATTCACTAGCTCAACCACTGGCTCACTCGTGTCTTCATTCATTTACTCATCTATCATCCATCCATCTTTTCATCTACCTTCTCCTGATGACGCACCCCAACTGCTCCTCTTGGGTCTTCTTCTAAGTATCACCTTCATTCCTGGGCATCAGGTAGCTCTTCTGGTGCTCAGGAAGAATTCAAATCCCCAAAGCATTAACCTTTTCTCTCCCACGGAGGAGGCCTGGCTGAAAGAAGAGAAAGGGAGCAGAGAGACGTCCCTGGGTGGGGTAACAGCACAATGATGTGTTCTATGCTAGCCATAGCTGGGGACAGGGAACCTCCAACCCCCTGGATCATGAATCCCCACCCCCCGGGCCATGGACCTGTACCAGTCTGTTCTGTGGCCTTTTAGGAACAGGGCCGCACAGCAGGAGGTGAGCGGCAGGTGAGCGAGTGAAACCTTATATTTGCAGCCAATCCCCAGCTCTAGCATCACCACCTCAGCTCTACCTCAGCTCATCAGGCATTAGAGTCTCATAGGAAC
Organism: Eonycteris spelaea; assembly: GCA_003508835.1. Classification (NCBI taxonomy): domain Eukaryota; kingdom Metazoa; phylum Chordata; class Mammalia; order Chiroptera; family Pteropodidae; genus Eonycteris; species Eonycteris spelaea. The sequence goes on along the minus strand of PUFA01000297.1, from coordinate 1,379,060 downwards.
ACCGGTTTCTGGCGCCAAAAGGTTGGGGGACTGCTGTCCTAGAACGCCTTGTCTGGACCCCATCCACTAGGTGCTGCTGAGCTGATTTCTGCAGCCCGGACTCCAGACTCAAAGGCATTTGCCTGACATCTTCTGTGGTTTGCGTGACATTTCATTAGCCTAGGCTCCCAGCATTCTGTTTGCAGCATGACCCTGCTCTCTGTCACCTGTGGACTCCCTACCTTAAGAGGTTGAGTCCTCCTTCCTGATTATTTAGGGAGTCTGGGGACATCCCACAATTTTGGCAATTTAGGGGAGGAAGTGGGGGTTACAGTCTCATTGTTATTGCTCTTCCCAGCCTCTGCTCCTGCTGAACTAACTAGCTCAGTTTATGATCCTTCCAGGTCCGGATGCTGCTGTTGCTAAAATTCCCTGAACTGACCCTTTTCTCAACTCTTTTCTTCATCAGCTACTCATTCATTTATCCAGCTACCCGCCTTCCCACCTGTTCATCCATTTCTCCAATCTATGCATCCATCATCACTCATTCAAATATCTATCTACCCATCTATTGATCTGTCACCTACCTATCCAACCTTCTACCTGAAAACCCCTTGACATGCCTCTCAGGTCTCTGCATCTGAAGGATTATCATGAAGCCTGGAGATGTCCTGTTGTCACTGGTCCTCCTCTGCCCTTCTTGCTGATCACAGATTCCTTTATGCCTTTGGATGAAGCACATTCACCTTCTCGGCCCTTGCTTGGTCAGGAGCTGTCCCCTTTATTTTTTTACTGAGTCGTTGACTCATGTGATGAATGTTTTTCCAGCGCCCACCACATGTCAGGCAGTGGGGTTGGCCCTGGGGCTCCAGGGGTGAGCCAGACCAAATATGCTCCTACTCAGGTGGCACCTTCCACTTGAAGAGTGAGACAGGCAATAAGCAAGGAAATAAGCACGTGACTATACAATTTCAGTTGGAGGAGGTGCTGAGGTGGGAGAGGGGAGCTGATATAGGAAAAGTAGTCCCGGAGGGCTTCTGAGAGGAGCTGATGCTCAAGCCCAAAACTAAGGGGTGAGAAGGGGCAGCCACACAGAGGGGGGGAAAGTATTCCACGTAGAGGGAAGGAACAGGGCCTCATAGCCACCCACACACTACTGGATGATCTGCACGACCTCAGGTAGAAACAGGCCAGGGCAGCAAATGGCAGTGTCCCAATCCCAGCGAGGTCTTGTTGGAAGCTAGGGCTTCCATGCCTCCCTTCTCTCCTTCATACCTCCTGCTTCAGGCACCCACACAGTCAAGACTGAGGGCTTTAGAGGGGTGGTGGAGGAACTGGGGTATGACTGAGCAGCTAAGGTCTCTCAGACACCCCGAAGGCCACCTTAACAAGAGAGGGGGCAAGGGGATTCTTTTCATATAGATTTTTTGACTCAAAGGTCAAAGTTTAGGAGCAGGTCAAATGGAGGCACTACAGGTGCCCTCATTAGGGGCGCCAGTCTCTGAGCCCCATCATCAGGAGAGCTCCACCTTGCCCTTCCTTGGTGCCCATCAGAGGGCTCACTAGCAAGGGCTCCCCTGCCCCTGCTCACTGCCCACTGCATGCCCTGGCCTCCGGCTCCCCTTCCCCTCCAGACTGCCTCCTCTCTGTCACGGTGCTCTCCCCCTCGCTCCCTTCGTCTCCTTCCCAGTCTTGCTGCACCTCTATGTACCAGGCACACAGTAGGCACTAAATAATGACAGTGTGCCAGCTAACTTTTATTGAGGGCTTACCGTGTGCTGGGCCTTGGACTAGGCACCTATTTGCATGGCCCCATTTGTCTCAAAAGTCTGTCGAATGAATACATGAATGAGTGAGTGGTTGAGTAAGTGACGAGTTCCTTTCTCTTTTAGTCGGATGTTCCTCCTTTATTTTCTCACCGCCTTTGCTTCCTTCAGTCTCTGTCTAGCTTCGTAAATATTCAAAAATGAAACATGGAAGGATGGATGGAAAGATGGAAGGGGAGATGGATGGATGGAAGTGTGGCTGGGCAGATGGATGGAGGGATAGGCTGGCTATCCTATCTGTCTGTCCACCACACAGTAGGTACAAGGTAGCGTGTCAAATGGATAAAACATCCCTTTGTGTCTCCAGCTGTCGCTCACCTCTCAGTCTGGTTCCTCCCTAGGGCTCTGGCTGCGCCCCATCATCCCTAAGGGCCCCAGGGATGGTGGGGTGGGCGGGGGATGAGCCCTCCCATCACCCTGACTCCCTACCTCCAGGAAACAGCCGCAGAGCCCCAAAGCTCCCGCGCCCCAGCCACCCCCCATCCTCAAAGTCTTCAACCGGCCCATCCTCTTTGACATTGTGTCCCGAGGCTCTACCGCCGACCTGGACGGCCTGCTCCCCTTCTTGCTGACCCACAAGAAGCGCCTGACCGACGAGGAGTTCCGGGTGAGCCACCCAGCTGGGATAGCGGGTAGGCCAACCAGGGGTGGGCGTGGCCTGGCATTGGGGGCTCCATTTCCAAAACCTCAGCATTTTCCCTTTGGTCAGTGGGCATCACTGGCCGGAAAGAGCCCTCGTTAGGGAGTCTGGATCTGTGTCTCCTTAACCGTCTTACTTAACCTCTCTGGCCTTATCTCCCTTTATTCATTCATTTATTCAGGCTTTATTTATGAAGTGGTCAGTGTAGTCGGTAAAAAAAACCATCTCCCTGGTTTTAAATTCTACTTCCACCACTTAAGGGATGTGTGGCTTCTTTGAGCCTCAATTTCCTCGTTTGCAAACTGGGGAATAATAATTGTATGTCCTGGCCTTTGAGAAGACAGATTCCATAGTGCTGAGCATAAGACAGCTGGGCTCCCAGGAGCCCCTTCTCCCTCTGAGCAGAGATCTGGGGAGGGGCAGGGCATGGGGCCAGGATTCCTGCTTCTGCTCCTGGACTCTGCCCTATCCCTACCCAGGTTTCCAGCTTCCTTCCCAAGGCCGAAGGCCTTGTCACCACTGCCCTAGGACTCCCCCAACCCAGAGAACTCGCCCTCCAGCCTTGTCCAGGTTCCAGACACCCACCTCGGGACACCAGCTCCCTCTGCTGCCCCAGGCCTTCTTTGTAAATCCAGGAAGTTAGCCTGTGAGCCCCGTGACCCAAGTCAGCCACCTGCTATTTGCCAGGTGCCGGGTGAGGCATAATTAACTGGCCAGACGACCCTACAAATCAATACAAAATGTGAAGAATGATGTCACCTGCTACAGAGGAGGGTCTGTCTCAGGAAGGACGACAGTGGTCTACAACTTGGAACTGTCAAAGTTTCGGGGAGGTCAGGAGGGGCTTTTTTTTTTTTTTTTGAGACTTCAGATACTTTAAATAAATTAAGTACCAAAACGGGGTGACCGAATCTGTGGTATATGTTTCACATATACCTTTATCAACCTGATGATTCTCTGAACACCAAACCAATACAATTCAATATCATTATGTATGTCCGAAAATTTTTTTTAAGTTCATATTTATAAATTTATAAATTACTATGGATTTATAAAAAAATATTTACTCATGGTGCCTGACCAGACTATGTCTCCTCGTTTGGGGCACACACTTAGAATTGTGGGAGGGTGAAGGCTCCTCTCTGCCCTCATGGGTCTCAGTGACAAGGTGAATAACCTCACCAGAGATAACCCACATATAAGCCCTGGCCAGATGTCCTCTCCTGGCTTCCCCCAATTTCATCAGGCAAAAGCGGGGAGTCTTGGGGTGGAGTGAACCCCCGTGAAATGGTGGCCACGGGACCTGTGACTTCAGTGGGGAGAGCAGGACCTTGTGGAGCTTACCAAGCCTTTTGGCTCCGTATGCGTCTAAATATGGGTGGGGGACTCTAAGTAGGCTTGGGGGAGGGTCCCTGAAATAGTAGAGAATAGAGCATATGTGAAGGAGGACTTACCGTGAGGCCTATTAATTAAGCTACAGGGCCCCTCGTTTGGTCTGGCCCCTTCTTAGGCCCTGGACCTAATTTTGAATTCATAATTATGTTTTTTTTTTTATGAGCAAGACTCCCAAGTTGTATCAGTCTCAGGCCCCACAAAACCTGGGTCTGCTCCTGCATATTTTTCTAGCCAGAGGCTCATGAGCTCATCTGTGACAAACTCCATTGCCACCAAACAAAGTCTGACGTTTCTTAACTTAGGGTACCCACTGCAGCAGCCTGGTCCTACCCTGTAGGCAGAGCTGCTTCGCCGCCTGGTGGTTGAATCTTGGAACTGCATGCCTCCATTTCTGTGGAGAAGATGTTCTTGGTATCTCACCTCAGGACCCAGGCCGGCAGCCCCCCACCCTGCTTTAGCCTGGGCCTGGGGATGCAGAAGCCCAAATCTAGGGCCTAGTTCCATACCCCATAGAAACCATTTTGGGTTACCTGTGGTTTGGAATTACCTGAGCTGTCCAGCTCACCCCTTTATTGAATGCTATTGATGCAACAGATGGTTATTGGGCAGCTACTATGTGTCAGCTGCTGCATTTGGCATGGAGCCAACAATGGTCAGGAAGCAGATATGACTCTGTCCTCAAGTTGCTCACAGTGTCCTGAGTGAGACTGGCATTCATCAAGCAATCACAGAAATAAATACACGGTTACAAACTATAATGTGTATCGATCAACAAGAGGCTGTATTGGAGGATTTGAGCTAGTCAGGAAAATCTGGGAGAGCTTCCTGGAAGAGGTGACACTTGAGCTGAGTCTGGATGAGTTGCAGTTACCCAGGTGAAATGAAGAGGAAGGACTGGGGAGGGGGTAAAGGGACAGCATGTGCAAGTGACCTCTTGCTTACCATGATCAGAGTTGAACTTGAGGTGGCCATTCCAGCTGCTGCAGCAGGTGGACGTAGGACAGAAGGGAGGACAAGGACAAGAGTGATGCAGAGTGTTTGGCTGGCTGGGGACACCACCCTCTGAGAAGGGGGTATAAGCAGGCTGGGAGTGAGTTTGGGGAGAGAGAGATGATGCGGTCAGCGTGAAGAGCTGCGAGTTGCCTCACAATTAGAAAATAGACCGATGCCATCTCCAGGTTAGAGCTGGGCGTGGGTATGTCTGGACAGAATTCCCAGGGGCCTCTGCCAGTATTGGGGCACCCCCTCTTCCACTTGTGCAGATGGGGAACTGGAGTCCGTTACTTATTCAGGAAACAGTTCTCTGGTGTTGACGCTGAGCTGGGCTCCGTGGGTGCAGCAGGAAGCAGCCAGGAATGAGGCTTGTCCAAGTAACCTCACTCCTGGGGGGCACTGCGACTGGAACTCAGGTCTCTGTGAGCCTTCGCCTTCTCCCCATTGATTCCCCGCATCTCAGGTGAGCTTCCTCAAGCACCTCCCGTGGCATAGCTGCGGCCATAGTAGCGTTGACTGAGGATTCCTATCTGCCTGGCTCTGGGCTCAGCAACATGTTGGCTCATCCATTGCCCTTTGTGGCCTTGATTTAGCTAGAAAGGCAACGGAAGCAGAGAAAAGGCTGCACAGAAATTGGGACCAAAGCTGGATTTGAACCCTAACGTGCCTGGTTCCCAAACGGGCACCTCAATCTACACCTGCAGCTCCCGATCCCATTCCTGCATCAGGCCATTCCTGAGCCCCCAGCATGATTTTGCCCCATGCCAGATTCACAGGGGTTTTCTTTTCATTGACTCGCCCTCTAAGGTATAAAGCAACCCATACAACCGTAAAAATTAATCTGAGGGAAAGAAAATTGCAAAGGAACATTAACAAGTGTTAATGTTGGTGTTAAGGACCCATTAGTCGCAGGCGTTGACATCATGAGAGATTTGATGATGAGATGCAACCTTGCTCACGGCAGGCCTTCCGTGTTATTATTGCTGCACCCATGGAGCCTCCAAAATCTTCTCCCACTCCTCCTAAGGTAACTCAGAACCACTATGGCAAGCAGCCCACACTTTGGGGAACACTGAACTTCCCCTCTTCCCCTCTAGGGGCACTAGTGCAAATGCTTCAGGGGAAAAGAATCTATGTTCAAATAGGTGGGCCAAGTCTGCCTGCTGTGTCGGCTTTTAGAGGTTCACAATCTTCATTAGCATATTAAAGGCTCTGAGAAGTCCTGTAGTAAAGAAACTTGCTTGGCTTTGTTTAACCCAGCATTCTCCCCATTTATTTGATTTTACAACTTCCTTCCAAATCTGCTTTGGTAAATACCAGCCTCTCTATAGTCTGTGGCTTCCCAGATTTGAAAGAACTTTGGCCCCTCTGAGTTTTAATTGACCTCCCCCACCTTAGTTCCTTGGGGGGCAGATAGGGAACTGGCTCAGAGAGGCGGCATGACAGAGTCAGGTACTCTGGCTCCCTGTCCAGCAGTTCTGGGCCATGGGCGGAACACCCCTCATCCTGTACATCTGTCCCCCTCCCCCACAGAGCCGTCCACAGGGAAGACCTGCCTGCCCAAGGCCCTGCTGAACTTGAGCAATGGCCGAAATGACACCATCCCTGTGCTCCTGGACATCGCGAGCGCACCGGCAACATGCGGGAGTTCATCAACTCGCCCTTCCGGGACATCTACTACCGAGGTGGGGCCCTGGGCAGGTTGTGACTTGATGGAGGGGTGGGGGCGGGGCACCGCCCTCGCTTGTCTGACCTCAGAGAACTTGGTCTGAGCCCCCAGAGCAGCAGGTACCTGCAAACCGATTGTCGAATGAATGAATGAACAAATGGAGGAACAGGAACTCTACCCCTTCCAGCCCTGATATTCTGCATCTCGGAAGGAAAGGCGCCAAGATTCTGAGATGCGCTGAGCCCAGTGATCCATGAACTTGGAATTCTGGACCTAAGATGCTGTGGTTCCGAAGACACTAAAGCACTAGGCTAATAGTTCTAGGAGCCAACAGCGCTAAGAGGCAAAGGTGTCACAAGTCCCAGCTCCTGGGCCTAAATTCTGGATTCTACGAATCAGCCTCAATTTTTCAGATTCCCAAATATGAGGAAAGTGTGTGAACTTTATATCCCGAGTCCAAAATCCTGTGAGACTACCGTGCCTCTAGGCTAAAGCCTCTTGTGAGTCTGCAAGGTTCCCACATCTGGCATACTACGAGTCAGATACACTTGGAGCCTAAAATTCTGCTTACACGACACAGCAGGTCTAGGGCTTCCTGCATCAGAGGCGCCACATCCGGGGAGAAGGTCTGTTATGGCCCTCGGGTGGAGCCAGCCCATCTCCACACTGTGCACCCCACCCATGGTCTCTGCTTGCTCTGCCACCGCCCTGGGTGACTTCCCCCACCCCTCCCCAGGTCAGACTGCCCTGCACATCGCCATCGAGCGCCGCTGTAAACACTACGTGGAGCTCCTTGTGGCCCAGGGAGCCGACGTCCACGCTCAGGCCCGGGGGCGCTTCTTCCAGCCCAAGGACGAGGGGGGCTACTTCTACTTTGGTGAGAAGGCCTGCTGGGGTCGTGTCCACAACCCTGACTCTTCCCTAGATACCCAGGGCCCAGATGGTGCCCTGCACATAGGTCGCATGTTGGTTTGGGGTGTTGAGATCTTGCCTTTGTGGGGGTAGAGTGTCGCCTCACTACCCCGAGCCTCAGCTTTCCCATCAGTACAGTGGGGATCATGATGGGGTGTCGGCACCCCGTGTCTTTTCATGTGCATTCTTTAGTCCAATGTATGCTGGGATCAGTGGACAGATTGTGGGGCCCACACTGCACCCATCACTGCTACGCTCCAGTGAAAGATCGGACCAATGAAAGATTTTGACTTTCACGTGATATGTGTGTGGGGTTCAGGGCAAAATCCCTCAAAGAATCCCTTACAGCCTCCAAATTGCATAGCCATGCCCCCAAACTGTCACACCCCACCTCCCCAGCATCCACACAAACACATGCGGTCACTGCAGGACACATTCCCACTGACCGTGGGTGCTGCATGTGATGTCAGGGTGTCTGTTCCACCAAGTATCCGCAGGCAGAGCTCCACCCTGGGCCCCCTTCACCCATCATCACGGCTCCCCCCGCCCCGGCCCGCAGGTGAGCTCCCCCTGTCGCTGGCCGCCTGCACCAACCAGCCCCACATCGTCAACTACCTGACGGAGAACCCCCACAAGAAGGCGGACATGCGGCGGCAGGACTCCCGTGGCAACACCGTGCTGCACGCCCTGGTGGCCATCGCTGACAACACGCGCGAGAACACCAAGTTCGTCACCAAGATGTACGACCTGCTGCTGCTCAAGTGTGCCCGCCTCTTCCCCGACAGCAACCTGGAGGCCGTGCTCAACAACGACGGCCTCTCGCCCCTCATGATGGCTGCCAAGACGGGCAAGATCGGGGTGAGTGCAGGGCCCAGGGGCGAAGCCAGCCCACCCACCCCTGTTCCTCTATACACATGCATGCATACACACACACGCACGTGCAAACACACGTGCACACACATACACGTACTCACAGACACACGCACGCACACACACAAACACAAACGCGCACATGCACACACATACGTGCATGCACACAGACATACATGACACACACACACACAAATATGCACACACACACAAACATGCACATGCACACACAGATGCACACGCACACACCGAGGAGGAGCTACTGCTGGTATTCATGATTATTCGCACTTGCAACCCCAGTGTGCAGATGTCCCTGCTCAAGAGCCCACTATGGCTCCTCTTGTCCAGCCAGTGTACTCAGCTTCATCCCAGAGCCTCCTCATCTCACTCTGCTGGATGCGCACGGCCACACTCCCACCTGCCAGGACAAGCCACTGTTGGGAGCCTGAGTCCCAAGGCTCCAGCCCTGCGTGATCCCCTGAACCCCGCTGCTGGGGTCCTGGCTCAGCCCCTAACCTATGAGTGGCCTGTGTAGTTACTCGCCCTCTCTGGACCTCAAAGCACAGGATTTCTCAGCCTTGGCACTACCGACATTTAAGGCCGGATGGTTCTGGGGTGGGGGTCAGTGCTGCGCATCGTCGGGTGTTAAGCTGCATCCTTGGCTTCCACCCACGAGATGCCATTATTGTGAAAACCAAACATGTCTCCTGATATTGCCAGATGTCCCTTGGGGAACACCATCACCTTGATTGAGAACTAAATCTGAGTGCTCAGGAGTCAGGAGCACCTAGGTCCGAGGCCCTGGCTCTGCTGCTTTTCAGCACGTGACCTCCGGCTTCTCACCTCTCCTCTCTGTGCCTCAGTTTCTCATCTGTAGAATGGGGATAATAACAGTCGCCTGTTGTTATGGTGTCATTCTGGCTACTAAGTCAGCTGATCCGCTTAAGACTCTTAGCACAGGGCCTGAGATGGATAGTAAGTGCTCAATAAAAGGTAGAGGTTATTATTACTCTATTAAAAATAAAGCATAAGTTTCGACAATTGCAATTTATACTAGAGTCCTGAGGTGATAGAAAAGGCCTGGGTTTAAATTCCGGCTTCATCCTACTAAACTGGGCGGCCTTGGGCAACCTCACCTGTCTGTGTTCCTGTTTCTCTGTGTGTAAGACAAAGAGAGTAGAAATGGTAACAGGAAGCACTGGGGTCATAATTATTACTAGAATGAACATGTTAACAAGATCGATTAATTGCTGTTTTCATTACATAAAGAAGATATTCATTACAAGTCAGATTTTGTAAAGGCTGGCCTATATGTTCAGTCTGGCTTCGGCTGACTGCGTGGCCTCAGGGAACACCCTTCTTTTCTCTGAGCCTCCATTTGCTCATCTGTAAGCTCAGACTTTAAGACAAAGACTTAAACGAGATGATGTGAGAGAGGGTCCGGCACACAGCGCATGCCCAGTAAGTATTTTCCCTCCGCTCCATCCTGCTCTCTGGGGAGGCCCCGTTTGCTGGGCCGTGCCGGGCTGTGGGGTCCCTCGGCTAACGCCCCTCTTTGGAACTCCTTAACCCTTCTTTTTCCCATGCAGATCTTTCAACACATCATCCGCCGGGAGGTGACGGATGAGGACACCAGGCACCTGTCCCGTAAGTTCAAGGACTGGGCGTACGGGCCGGTGTATTCCTCGCTCTACGACCTGTCCTCTCTGGACACATGCGGGGAAGAGGCCTCTGTGCTGGAGATCCTGGTCTACAGCAGCAAGACTGAGGTGGGCGCCAGGGCGGGGACAAGGCCCAGAGAAGGACAGGTGCAGCTGAGGGCAGGGAAGGGACCCCGGGGCTGCGTCAGGGAGCCCAGCCTCTATGGCCCACAGCACTAGGTCTGTGGACTGAGGACAAAAGAAAGTGCCAACTGAGTGTCCAGAACAGCATCTAGCTGGGCTGGGCTTCAGAGGCAGGCAGGACTGGGTTGGGATTCTGGCTCTCTGATTTATATGCTGTGTGACTCAGGACAGGTGACCCAACCTCTCTGAGTCCAGTGTCCTCTTCAGTAACACGGAGATGAGGATAGTGCACTTCTGATAGGGTCGATAGGAGAAGCATGAGTTAATTTTAGAATGGCCTGCCTAGTATTATCATGAGTAGTTCTTACGTGAAATTTTGAAAGCTCTTTTTTTTTTTCCACTTAGCAGTATTTTGTGAACATTATTCTGTACCATTAAATAGTCTTCTGCAATATCATTGCTGTGTGTAAATGTACCACATTCTAGCGAACCAGCCCTCTCTTCTTGTTTAGGTTTGCTTCTGCCTTGAACTATTAGGAATAATACTGAACTAGCATCTTTGTGGCTAAATTGGGGCACAGATCCATGGTTCTAAAGAAACTCAAGTCCCTAGAGGGACAGGATGCTGTACAAATGGGACAGAACATGCTGGCACCTGAGTGCAGGTCTCCCTTTCAGCGCTGGCTCTGTCTAGCTTAGATGGATGCCGTTCCTTGCTGGAGCTCACTTCCCTCATCTTTGCATTAGTGACGACTTGATTTAGATTTGGAGTGATGAGAGGTGTAGCATCTCTAGTGCAAACTCTGAATGGTTGGCCGTGTCTGCCTGGGAAATGCAATCGAGAACTGTTATGCAGGACTCAATCATTGATGTCTGCCCTGGGCTCAGAATTGGAAAATTGTGATGGGTCAAGGTTTATCACTCTTAGGCTAAATTTCCCCGTCCTGCTTCTTGAATCAAAATTTCTGAGGTTGGAGCCCAGGAATGTATATTTTTGGCAAGCTACTACATAGGTGATTTTTGCTTCCAATACACTCAGTACATCCACAGATTGGAGTTTGGGGACCCTGAGAATAGCTCTCCGGCTCTGGGTTCTATGAGTCTAGCATAGGCTGGAACGAGGCGGAGCCTCGACTGCGGAGCCTAGGAATGTGGGTCGATTCTGGTTCCCCATCGAATGCTTGAGTGTCACTAAAGAGTGGGTTAGGAGGAGAAAGCGCTCTTGGGGCAGACGGGGGGGGGGGGGGGAAGGCGTTCTGAAGTCAGCCTGTCCCCGGGGAGGGCAGCCCCCCGACCACCTTGCCGCCCACAGAACCGCCATGACATGCTGGCCGTGGAACCCATCAACGAGCTGCTGCGTGACAAGTGGCGCAAGTTCGGAGCTGTCTCCTTCTACATCAACGTGGCCTCCTATCTGTGCGCCATGGTCATCTTCACCCTTACCGCCTACTACCAGCCGCTGGAGGGCACCGTGAGTCACCCCGAGCTGGGCAGGAGCTGGGGCACAGCCAGGCCCTCCGGGTCCCCTGTGGGAGGGAGTGGAGGAGGCTTAGGAACAGGATGGGGAGGTGTCTGGCCAACACTCAGGGGGAAGAGAGGGAGGGAGGAGGCGTCCCAGGAGCCAGATGTTTGGGGCTTTGAGGGAACATCTGGATCTGGGGCCAGATGGTGGTGGGGCTAGGTGAGGACTTCTGTGTCCCCTGCGCCCTAGCCGCCATACCCTTACCGCACCACGGTGGACTACCTGAGGCTGGCTGGCGAGATCATCACAGTCTTCACTGGGGTCCTGTTCTTTTTTACCAACGTGAGTGCTTTGCCCCGACCCCACCTACCCTGCCCATCCTCCTCCTCCGCTTTTAGTTTTTAGTTCTTCTCTCTTCCTCTCTCTTCCTCCTTCTCTCCTTCTTCCTTTTACTCCCCACTTTTCTTCTTTTGCCTCCCTCTCCAACACTGCACGCTCCTCTGCCTTTTTCTCCTTTCCCAACAGAAGAGAGTCCTTTGTCTTTTCTCTGTGTCACGCTCTGCCTTCCTCTCTCCACTCCCTTCCTCTGCCTCCCCTCTCCGCCCTGGGCACTCCCGCTGATCCACGCCTCTCACACGCCTCCTCCCCACCTCCAGATCAAAGACTTGTTCATGAAGAAATGCCCTGGAGTGAACTCTCTCTTCATCGATGGCTCCTTCCAGCTACTCTAGTAAGTCGAGGTCTCCAGGCTGGCAGCTTATGGGTGAGGAAGCTGGGTTTGGGCCGAGACGTTCTTCAGATGGGCGGAGCGGCACTGACTTCATTAGGAGTAAAATCACTAAGCCTGGACAGCTGTAAGTCAAAGTCAGGACAAGGTCAATTAATGTCAAGCCATACGGTCTTCTGATTAAAGCCAGATTCTGGTTGCTAGAGAGTTGCCATATACACCATGGATAGAAATGATTTAGCCTCATATGCTGGTGACTGATTGCTAATGTCTGCCTGGAATGCCATATTGAGAAGAATCCTTAGGTCGTGTACGTGTTTAGTGGGAAAGACAGCTGTGATTGATTGATAATGTCTGCCTAGGGCACAGCATGACATACTGTGTGTACTACATCTTTTCCTTTTTCCTTAGAGTTAGAAGCAAAATTCACTTAGCTACAAAACCGCCACTGAACACGGCTGAATCTTTCTCTGGAAATTCCAAAGGGCCTCACTGTGGGATCTCGGACACACAATCCCCATCCTCAGAGCCATTGCACACACAATAACTATCAATTCATTGAATGTTCTGGTCAACAGAATACTAGGGAACCCAGCAAATCCACTTCGTTTATCTCCCGGGGGTCTGGAGGGCATCGGGATGTCCTGGTACCCTGGAGGGCCTGGGGCGTGTCTTCCCCTTCAGGGCCTCATTGTCCCCTCTCCCATCTGGTGGCCTGTGCTGCCTGTAGCTTCATCTACTCTGTGCTGGTGATCGTCTCGGCGGCCCTCTACCTGGCGGGGATTGAAGCCTACCTGGCTGTTATGGTCTTTGCCTTGGTTCTGGGATGGATGAATGCCCTTTACTTCACCCGTGGGCTGAAGTTGACGGGGACCTATAGCATCATGATCCAGAAGGTACGGAGCAGGGGACCCTCTGGACTGTGTGCCCTGGAGAGAGCCATGCACACTGTGTACACACCATGTGTGTGCAGACACTGCCTTCGGACCTGAGGGTGTGGGGCACTGTGGGGGCAGCAGACAGGGCCTGGCTGCCTGCGATGGACAAGGGTGGAGATGGGAAGAAGATTCTGGATGGAGGCCCTGGGAAAGTAAGAAACCATGTGTCTCCTCTTTGCCTCCATCATCCTGCTGGGTTCTTTAGATCCTCTTCAAAGACCTGTTCCGCTTCTTGCTGGTCTACTTACTCTTCATGATCGGCTATGCTTCAGGTGAGCTCTGGGTGCCCAGGTGGGCCTGGTGGGGGTGGTACAGGGACTAGAACAGCAACCATGGCATGCGGAGGAAGATAACTGGGGGTTGTTGAGTTCTCAGTGCATGCCAGGCGCTGGGCTAAGTCCTTTCCCAGCCCTGCCTCATTTAATCCTCCCATGTCTATACAAGGTAAGTGCCTTTATGATCCCATTTTACAGATGAGGAAATGAGGCTTAGAAAGGTATAATAACTTGCCCACGTCCAAAAGCTAGGAAATGGTAAAACTGGCTTATTAGCTATTATTGCAAAAGAAACTACCTAGAATTTAGTGGCCTAAAACAACCGCTGTTTATTTATTGCTCACAAGTCTACAGGTCAGCTGGGTGGTTGTGCCTACCCGAGCCAGATTTGACTAATGCGGACAGGCTCCTGTGTCTGTAGTCAATGGGCAGGTTGGCTGCCAGATGACTAGTCTCACTAGGATGGCCTCAGTAGGGATGGCTTTGCTCTCTTCCCCATGGTCACTCATCCTCTAGCCGGCTTGCTTGGGCTTGGTCACATGGTGGTCCGAGGGTTACCAGAATGACCGTGGAAGTGTTCAAGTTCACTGCCTAGCACAGCATCACCTCTGCCTTACTCTATTGGCCAAAGCAAATCTCAAGGACAGCCTTGGTTCATAGAAAGGGGAAAATGGTCTCTCCCTCTTGTTGGAAGGAGCTGCCAAGCCACACTGAAGGGCTGTGGATACATCGGAGGGCAAAGTTTAATAATTAATCTACCTGCCCAGTCTTTTTTAAAGTTCCATAATGGCTCCCTCCAACATGCTTTCTCCATGATGTCATGAGGCCATGGGACCTCAATGTCACAGGCTATAAGGGAAGGACCAGGGATGGGAAAACTGACCAAGCCATTGGGCTGGTCCCCAAGGGACGAGTGATCTGCCATCCAGTGCCCAGCCATCGAAAGGGAGTGGCCAGCTCCAGCTTCACCAGGCCACACTCACATCTGAGGAGGTTGGTCTGGGGACCAGCACTGGAGCAGGGGTCTGCTGCTGGTGCTATTTTAACCCAGAAGGGGCTGAGGCTCTGGGTGGGTTATTTTGGGGAACCAGAACTTAGCCTGAGCTGGGAGAGAGGGACAGGGTATAACTGCCCCCTCCCAAGGATAAGACTAGGAAGAACTAAACAGAGTATCAAGGGTTCCACAATGGTTTGGGAATCAGGTCAAGAGTCCAGCCCGACTGTGGTCCTAATTATAGAAACTGAGGCAGTAGCAACTTAGTCCTCGGGCTTCTCCTGCTATGGGACATGAGATCCCTAGTCTGAGGCTGACATAACCCACACATGACACATGTGCTGCTGTGCCCCATGTTTGTGCCCACGGGAGACATTGCAGAACTCTGCAGGGTCGCAGAACCCCTTTTCTGATGCGTCCAGACAGGGTCTCAGAATCCTTCCAACACACATTTCAGCAGCCACCACACAACTGGGTAGCGTGAGCACATGAGTCGGAACCTGCTTACCATACTCCCAGGTTGGGGGCACGATGGCATTCTACGTTCCACTGACTGAAAGGGCTCAGTCTCCTCATGCTCTCGGCCGTGGTGGTATAGGGGCAGTTGTCGCTGCTAAACCGTGTTAAGAAGGACTCTGAAGTTTCGTCTGGGCTTAGTGAGCAGGGATGAGCACCGTGATCAGTTTGAGATGTTTGGAGGGAGTGAGGGCCTTAGCCAGCACAGCTTCTGGGACAGTCAGAACTGGTACCTAGTTTCAGCTTCCTGTCTTCCTCTCTGAGCTCGTGTGGGCCAGGAAACAGGAACTTGAGAGAGAGTCTGTTACCAGGAACGCTGGCATCCTAGGCTCTCAGGACTTCTAGGAACAATAATCTAGATTAGGACTTTTCAGCCTTGGCACTGTTGACATTTGGAGCCAGATAGTTCTCTGTCATGGGGCTGTTCAGTGCCTGTTGGGATGTTTAGCAGCATCCCTGGCCTCTACCTACTAGCGCTCCCCACCAGTTATGACAGATAATCACGTCTCCAGACACTGCCAGGTGTCCCTTGGGGAAAAAAGTGTCCCAAGTTGAGAACCGCTGGACTAGATCCTAGGAACCTCCTCTTCATTAACAAGAGTGCATGAAAAAAGGAATGGCTTTGGACCCAGGAGGACCCAGGTTTGGGCCCTGGCTTGGCTTACGTGCTCGGTAACCGTGGGCCAGTGCTCTCCTCTTGCTCAGCTCCAGCTTTCTCCTCCATCAATCAAATGGGACTGGTTCTCTCCACCTCTCAGCTTGTGTTATCACAGTCGATGAATGCCACCCTCATCCCTCCCACAGCCCTGGTGTCCCTCCTGAACCCGTGCGCCAACATGAAGGTGTGCGACAAGGACCACACCAACTGCACGGTGCCCACGTACCCCTCTTGCCGCGACAGCGAGACCTTCAGCACCTTCCTCCTGGACCTCTTCAAGCTGACCATCGGCATGGGCGACCTGGAGATGCTGAGCAGCACCAAGTACCCTGTGGTCTTCATCATCCTGCTGGTCACCTACATCATCCTCACCTTCGTGCTGCTCCTCAACATGCTTATCGCCCTCATGGGGGAGACGGTGGGCCAGGTCTCCAAGGAGAGCAAGCACATCTGGAAGCTGCAGGTGAGGCCTCAGGACTCTCATCCCCACCCCGCCAACCACCCTTTTTCCAAGACGGGGAGACCTGGCCCATTGCACCTCATCTGTCTTCTCTGGGAGAGCCACCTCATCTTTTGCCTCCACTTCCCTGTCTGTAAAACAGTCATCAGAGGCTGCTGCCTACTTCCCACAGCCACCTGGTGCATTTTCCAGTGGCTTCTTGCTTGACCACCGGAAGTGGTCTCAGATTCACCTTGCAGTCCAGCTCATAGGACACAGCTGACCTCACCCGGCACCAGGAAATGCTCAGAGAGTGTTGGCATTGCAGCATGGCTCCACGCTGAGCCCAGGGGCAGCTTCCAGGCCCCACCACCCCAGGGTGTGCCCGGTTGTAGAGGAGAAGCTGGTGTGGACATGGGCCTTGTGGGCACAGGGAAACTCCCACTTTGCTCACCAAAGATTTCTGTGCAATTCTAGAAAGTGGAGGCCCTAGAAGTCACCGCCTGCCTGGGCCATGCATAGTTCACAAACCCAGGGGTTCACAATAAACAGTGCCATCCCAAGGACCAGGCATGTAGCACCCACATTTACCTCGATTCAGTACATTTCAAGGAAATGGTGCAGTGAGAAAAAAAACAAACCCAAAGTCTGGTCTCAGAGAAGCATCCAGGCCGACTCTAATCCATACCACTTACGTTTTCAGGCCTCAGTTTCCCAACTGAGTGTAACTCCTAAGATGTAAAGTGACAGCCTACGGACTGGATTTACTTTTTTCGCATCACCATATTTTTAAAAAATGAAATGCAGAATTTTTCAGTTTAAGAGATTCCATATAAAAATTCAGGTTTCTGGCCTCTTCTTGAAAAGTCGGAAGCCTGACAGGGTGGACCCACATACCTGCCTGACAGCACTTGGGTGGGTGGGAGGCGGCTGCCCCTTTACATGGGGCTATGCTCCCAGTCCGCATCCCTCCCTGGTGACTCCCAGCACTGAGGGGTGACTGCTGTGCATGAGTCATGGGGCTTGGGCTGCAGCCTTCTTATATGTATCCTGCTTCGCTCATTCATTCTGCCAGGCCCCTGTGGGTGTTTGAGTTTATAACCCTGTTTCCAGGGGCAGAGGGAGCTGGGAAGCCTAGTTCTTGGCCTCCCCCAGCCCATGGCGTCATTTTGGCCATGGGGGCAATAGGTGCAGGCTGAGAGAGGTTCACTGGTGGCCTTCCCACTTGTCCCTCCCTGCAGTGGGCCACCACCATCCTGGACATCGAGCGCTCCTTCCCCGTGTTCCTGAGGAAGGCCTTCCGCTCTGGTGAGATGGTGACCGTGGGCAAGAGCTCAGACGGCACTCCAGACCGCAGGTGGTGCTTCAGGTGAGGCAGGGTGGGCAGGGTGGACCATCCTGCAAGGTCAGACCTCTTGACATTTTCTATCCATTGCAGCCACTGATGATCTGGCCGAAGTTCAGCTCTAATGGCTGATCTTGGGCAAGTTGCTCTACTTCCCAGGCTCGATTTCTTCATCCGTGAAAATGGGGACAATGATAGCACCATCCCCTAGATCAGCTGTGCAGATTAGATGGGTTAGCACCTGAGACATGCTTGGCCAGCACCTCGTACACACCCACATGGTGCGACTCCTCCTCTATCCCTCGCTGGGGGAAGCAGAGGCTTGGAGGCCGTGCTCCCCTTGGGGCATCACCCCCTATCGATGAAACAATGGGGTGGGAGTCAGTGCTTCAGCTGAAAGGGGGAAACTGAGGAATCACCAGCTGGGGTGTTGGCCAGGTGCATGGGGAACACCAGCTTCTTAGGGGAACCCCTGGGCCAGTCTTTTCTCTTAAGGTGAATCATTCTTTGTAAAGTGATTGCCAGCAGAGAGTGCAGAGTCCTGCTTGGAGTCAGGCGAAGTCAGTTTCCTCATCTCTGAAGTGGGGACAGTAATAAATAGCCTCTAGCTCATAGGCCAGTCACTCAATCCTGTTTAGTTTGAACCCAGAGTTCAAATTCCAACTCGGATTTATTGGCTTTGTTACTTTGCATGAATAGTTTGAAAAGCCTTGGTCTCCTCATCTGTAAAATGGGGACAGTGAACGTATCTTCCTTGCTCGGTCCTGACACACAGCAATTGCTCAAGAGATGGAGGTTGAATAAAAATAACAAAAGTAATTTTAAAAGAAGCAAATATATCGAGCCAATCTGGGCCCAAGGGGCTGTAACCTGACTATGAGGGTGTCCCAAAAATAAGAGGTGAGACTATGAAGAAGGAGGGTATCCGCCTGCGGATGAGTGGGCAAGCAAAATTTGGAACAACCATACGATGGAATGTTATTCAACCCCCAAAACGAACGAAGTACTGACACATGCTACGACATGGACGAACCTCAAAAACATGTTAACTGAAAGCAGCCAGACCCCATAGGCCATATACGGTTTGATTCCTCTTACCTGAAATGTCCAGAATAGGTAAACTCATAGAGACAGGAAGTAGAATAGAGGTTACCAGGGGCCGGGAGGGGAGCGGGAAGTTATATTGCTTAATGGGTACAGGATTTCTGTTTGGGGTGATGAAAGAGTTTTGGAAACAGATCACGTCAATGGTTGCACAACCTTGGGAACAGATTTAAGATGCACTGAGTGGTGTACTTTGTTTGGGTTAAAATGGCACATTTATGTTATGCATATTTTACCAGAATAAAAATACGGAGGAGGGTGTGTTGAGGAGGCTGCCTGGGGATGGGGAAGGGTGCCCTCTCGGTGGGGGCTCCCCCTGACCCCTGTCTGCTTGGCCCTGCCAGGGTGGACGAGGTGAACTGGTCTCACTGGAATCAGAATTTGGGCATCATTAACGAGGACCCGGGCAAGAATGAGAGCTACCAGTATTACGGCTTCTCGCACACCGTGGGTCGGCTCCGGAGGGGTGAGTGGAAGGGCTGGAGAAAATCGGGGAGGCGGGGAATTTGCGGGCACAGAGAGGAAGCCCTGGGCCACTCTCCTCACTAAGTGGCTCAGAGCAGTCCTGTCCCTTTCAAGGGACTCAGTGTTCATGTCTGTGGAATGGGAGGGTTGGGCGGGCAGACCACTGCGTTTCCTTTGCTGCTTGCGACTGCCTGGGGCACCTCACTTCCTCTGCACTAAGCGCCTGAGACTCAGTGGAGGGGACATGGGGAGGACACGGGCGCTCAGGCTTTCTGACCTTGAATTCTGGTTCCCCCATTTACTCCCATGTGCTCCTGGGCAGGCGGTGCACCTAATCTGAGCCCGTTTCCACCTCTGTAAATGAGGATAATAGTACCTCCCCCCTTAGATCACTCTGGAGCACCCAGTATACAGTAGGTGCTCGATATATGCGTGCGCGCTCTCCACCAACCCTCATTCCCACTGTGCTCACTACAGATCGCTGGTCCTCGGTGGTGCCGCGCGTGGTGGAACTGAACAAAAACTCAAACCCAGACGAGGTGGTGGTGCCGCTGGACAACATGGGGAACCCCAGCTGCGACGGCCACCAGCAGAGCTACCCCCCAAATGGAGGACTGATGACTCCCCCCTCTAGGGACTGCGGGCAGGGGCAGGGTCTCCAGCCTGCAGCCCAACCCCATCCCCTCCCCCTGCCCATTTCTAGTCCATCTGCATGTCGGTGGTGCCTCTTGGGGGCTCCTCCACACACTCCTATGACGCCCCAGAGGTGAGGGCCTGGCAGACGTACCAGGGTGGCCCCAGGACCCTCTGATCCTCAGGCTCCCGCCCCCGGCTCCACCTCCCCACCTGGGAAAAGGGCTCCTGGGTGCCTGTCTCACTCCCATGGAGTCACAGAAGCCAGTGCCAGGGCCCCTCGGCCCACAGGGGCTCACCCCGGCCTCTCCATTATTTATTTGTTCGGCTCTCAGGAAAGCAGTGTGGCCTCCTCAACGGAACCTGGCCGAGGCCTCAGGACCCCACTCCAAACCCCCAGCTCCACCCCATTCCCTGGGCTGCATACAACAGTGTGGTGGCCTTGCTGAGGGCCTGGCCCTCAGGGTGGGGTTTCACCTGTGCCTTCTGTAGAGGGTTTGGGATTTGTCAGTGCTCAATAAATTTTCATTTCCCAAGGGTGGAGACGGCGGTGATGAGCGGGATGGTAGTGGGAATAGACACGGATGACAGCAGGGAGACGGGAGAGCCAAGAAATGCCTGTGGAAGGGCGATGGGGTTGAGAACAAGGGCAGTTGTCATGGCCAAGGTGGCGGTTCGGGGGCTGGACTGGAGGTGGTGATGATCGTGGTGCCTGAGCGATGGGGATGATTAGAGTGGGAATGGGGAAGGCGAGTAGTGCTGGAGGGTGTAACAATGCTGGTCGGGAAATGGTTTTGCTGGAGGGAGGTGTGGTGCTGGTTGGGAAGTAAGAGTTATAGGAGTAATGTTGGTGGGGAGAATAATGCTCACCAGCGGATAGTGAGGCTGGTTGGGGAGGGGGGTCGTGATGTGCCAGTGGGGGCAGGAAAGCTGCCAGGTGGAGGCGGAGTGGAGGTGGAGATGACAGCTATAGAGATGGGTGAACCATTGTCAGTGGGGTGATGGTAAGGATGCGGCTGGCCGTTGTAAGGATGGTGGTGGTGGCCGGAGCAGTGAGCGTCCTTGGGAGCCTGGGGTGGGGATGGGATCCCCTGCTTTCCTCTTTGGGACCCATGTGCCATTGGGGCTGTGAATGTGAACTGGAGCTAAAGGCCGACCCGCTCCCCTTCCAAGGGCAGCCATTTACCCAGGGTCACACCCCACTGCTGCGTCAAGCCACCCTGGGCAGCTCCAAGCCTCCTGCTATGAGGTGGGACCCCCATAGACACCCCATCCTGCTGCTCCACCCTGGAGCTGAGGATTTGCAGCTACCTACAATTTCCCTCGGACCTCCTCAGTTCCCTTGGCCTGGATCAGGCTGGGGTCTTAGGTCCCTCTGAAGTGTCAGCCGAGAAGACCATGGATCTCAGGACCTGGCTAGGGGCAGATGCATGGGAAAAACACAGGGTGTGAGGTCTGCACCCTTTGGCCAAATCATGGCAATAGGTTACTCTACACCTCTGGGCCTCCATGTTCCCATCTGTCAGAAGGATGAGAATAACGACCCAAGGGACATGAGTCAGTCCAGCTCTTTGAGAAGGAAGGGAGACTAGTTGTATTACTGCTGAGTGTGGCTGGTGGTGGGTGGGGGGGACTCCAGCCTTCCCAAGGACCTGTTCTCTCCATCTTTCTCTACATTGCCTCAAGGGGCCATAGGTTCTTCTTGTGGCCTGTGGATGGCCGAGCTTTTCCCAAGGCTATGTGCTTCCTTATTCCAATTTAACACAGAAACTCCTCATCTGGCATCCTCATGGTGTGTGTGCTGTGCACATGGGCTCACTCCGAGAGCCATTCTGATTGGGCAGATTGGGCTCACATGTTATGTCTGAGCCAATCCTGTGGACGGGGATAGGATGCCCTCTCTGTCTGAGCCAAGCCTTCTGGGCAGCTGTGGGTAGGTCATAAACTCTGAGCCTCAGTTTCCTCATCTGAAAGATAGGGCACAGTCTTTGTAAAGAGCAAATAACTCCTTGAGCTTTTTAAAGCAGAGAGGATTGTGGTTGTAGTGTTCATATAGTTATGTGTTTGGGGCAGCAAGTAACAGAAAATTTACACTGTCTTAAAGAAAAAGGAACATGTCTCAGATGGTCCTAAATTAGGGAGAGCATTAAGGCTGGTTAATTTAGTCTCTGTGATTCTTTAAACATTCTGGCACGCATTCATCCTTTTAAAAGGCACTGTGCGAGGCACTGACCACCCAGGTGTGCGGACTTTTTCCTCATACTGGCTTCCCTCGAGGATGCAAGATGGCCCTGCTGTTCCAGACCTTAGACCCAGATTCAGCCATGTCCAGAGGAAGAAGGACAGACACTTCTGTTTTGCCTCTTTTTAATGAGGGAGCAAACTTTGCCCTGAGTCTCCTGGCTGACCTCCCCTCGTGTGGCTTGAGTCACATTCCACACTTCAGCCAATCAGCAGGTAGAAAGCGGCAGCTGGCCAAAAGCAGTAGCGGGCGAGATGGAGGAGGCAGTTTCCCCAGCCAGGTCTGGGTTCTGTGGCAAAGGAGGATGGGGGAATCGAGGCTACCCAGGCAACCAGTGGCATCCGCTGCATCCCTAGATGCCCACCCTCTACAGCCTCTTTCCCGTGGGGAGGGGACCACCTGGTTGCCGACAATGGCTGTGGCTCATTCTGGGGCTGCCAAGAGGTCACTTCTCTGAGGAGCGACCCACAAAATGGGTCTGGCCATGAAATCAAAGCACCCTCTCAATTCGAAGGGACTCCATAACTTGCTGAGGTGAATGGTTCATTCATTCATTTAAAAAAAAAGGGGGGGTGATTGTAGACTATGACTTTTCTTCGAAGTATGTTTTAGCTAAGCGCGTAGTCACTCTTTAACTGATTTGCTAAATATTTGATGCTTTTGGTATTGATCCTTTATAACGCAAAAGCTATTTAGGGGCAATTTAAAATATTTTCGGGTCGTTGAGATTTTTCTGTTGCAGTAAGACCTTAAAGATGATCAATTTTTCTCAATGTCCTTCACAGTGTGAGACACAGACCGGTGGTACACCATGACATTTTCAGGGGATACGGTGGGCACCGAAATCACGTAAAGACATATTCCCATTTCAGTCCTCTGTCCCTCCTGATTATGACAAGGTCTCAGTTCAATGCTTCTGTGCTTTTATATTTTCCCAACAGTTGCTACTCGCTTTCTTTAATAGAGAAAAGCCTGAGGCTCAGCACCTCCTAAAGGCAGAATTGGAGCCAGTGATGGCGTTGGCTTCCCCCAGATCACGGGACAGAGAATGTGCATGGGGCAGTTCCTGAGGGAAGTTGGAATGTTGATACATATGAGAGACGGTGTCACCGACCCCAATTTTCAACTGTTACCTTTACTCATGCCTTCGCAGCATAACTTTGTGGTGTCCTTCCACTGTGGGGAAGAGCATACCTTCACATCCCTGGGTTTGATCATGTGACTTGTTTTAACCAATGGGCTATTAGTAGACATGCCTAGTCCCGCCCCTCCTCCCCAAAGGCGGACGAGACATACATGGGCAAGCCTAGCTGAGATCAGAGGTGCCCCACAGATGCATGAGAATTAGTTTTGTATGCCACTGAGTCTTTGTGATTTTTTAAAGTGCAGACAGGCATCAATTTTGTGCCCATAATGGACATAGACACTAGAAGAAATAGTAAATAGAACCTGGGCAGGCCAAAAATTGAATGTCTACTGCAGTCCATGTTAGAGACAAAGAGACTGAGGCATGGAGAAGTAAAAATTCTTACCCAGGGCACTTGGCTGGTAAGTGGTAGAGGTGGAATTTGAATCCAGGCATTCTGCCCTCAGATTCCAGCTGGAGAGAAAACACTGACCTGAGGGGTGAGAGGTGATTTGTTCAGGTCACTTGTGTGATGAAGACCCTGGCTGTCACCTGCCTTTGAGACTGTCAGCTCCCATACAGAGCCTTCTCCTATTGAACGTGCCCCTAACTTTATTCCAACAAGGATTTCTTATTATATGCATGTATGTGTATTTCATAATGATAAAGCACTTGTATGTCATATTTGACAGGAGGGCTTTTTTCATCCCAAGTTTAAAACACTACTGGGAAATAATTAACGCGACTAGTGTCAAAAACAATGGGGCCCCATCAGAAAAGACAGTCTCAGAAACTCTTGGATCTTAATTGAACAATTACCTCTTATGCCTCTGAATAGTTCATTATTACATGCCCTGTTATTATTAGCTGTTATTATTGTTTTAGATGAATGCTGGGGATTTTCTCAAAATCAAAAGCCATTTTCAACCATACTGTTCATCTCCCCTGAACGCAGGCTTCTGACATTCCTGATGTGGTAGGCTCTGCACCTCCCTCACTGCAGTGTATTCTGATCACTTCAGTTGTTTGGACCGGGTGGGTAAATATTCCAGGCCTCTGTTTGTACTGTTGTTCATCTTTGACTCCCTGGTGAAAACATTTGCGTGAGAATCACGCACTCCCTACCTTTTATTTTTTAGGGGTCCGAAATCACTGGGGACAGAGTGTAGAGACTGAAACCAATGGAGGCGGTGGTGATGGAGCCAGAGGACAGGAGAGAAGGATAGTGGAGACCCAAGCCTCTGAGATGGAGGGTGGGAGGCGGGGTCAGGAGAGCCAGGGCTGTGAGTCTTGTGTTCTTGGAAGAATCACAAAACGAGGGAAGCAAATAACGCAGATACGACACCTACCATGTGTTAGGCATTCGCATCTCAGGAACCATGTGTAGAGCTTATGACGGGTGCTGATGCCTCCGCAGAAGTCATATCCCCTCTTCCTTGCTCGCGACACCTCATTTTCTTTAGAATTTTCCACTTTGGCTCAGGAAACCACTGTGACTCTACTTCTCTTACTAGGTATTGGTAGAGGAATAGCCACGTGAACCAGTTCTGACCCGTTGAAACAAAAGGGGAAGTCTGAAGGAAGGGGAAGACTGGGAAAATAAGAGAAATATAGGAAGATACTGTCTTCTTTGTTGGGCACTGTCAGGTCTGGATGTGATGCCTGGAAGGGCAGCAGCCATTTGGTGACCATGAAGGGGCTTGGTGGAACAGAAAATAAAAAGGACATGGATCCTTGATGATGCCATCAAGCAGCTGAATTAACCAACCCTACGGCCACCCTACCTTAGGGCTTCTTGTGATTGTTTGAGATCATAAATTTTATTTCTCATTTAAACCAGCGAGTCAGGGTTCCTATAACTCTGCCCAACTCATGCAGATACAATAGCAATTTTTTATGCCCACTTGAAGAAAGTGAGACCCAATGAAGTAAACACCCTTACCTAAGGACACACAGCCTGGATGTGGTGGAGCCAGATTTTAACACTCTGTCTTAAGAGGAGAAACTTTCTGGAGGGTGGCAGGACTTTTTCTTTTTTTAACTGAGCATTTTTTGGCATTTCCAAAGCATGTACACAGTCCATTTCTCACAGAAACAGTCTCTAATGGCGTCTAACAGGTGAGGTAGGAGAGGTTGGGTGGAGCTGGGACTCAAATCCAGGTCCCCAGATCCCGGCTCAGAGTTTTTTCAGCACTCAAAGGTGCTCAGTGACATTAGAGAGTCCCCCTCGTGCTTAGCCTCCCCCATTTGGGATGCCCCCGCTGGATCCCACAGATTTGCCTTTGGCCTGCTCAGGGTGGGGTAGCTGATCCTGGAGATTGGCCACCAGGGGCCACTGTAGTCACATTTAGGGGCTGCCTCAGAGGCCTGAGGGAAATTTGAATCTAGAGGACCTGGTCCAGAAGAGCCCCTAGCTGAGCTCCTCTTTAGGTGTGCCCCCGAGGCTGTAAGACTCAGGAAATCCCCTCCCCACCCCTTCCCAAGGAGAGGAGGCAGCCCAGATCCATCTCTGGAGAGTCTAGGACCTAGTTGCTGTGTGCCCTCAAGCAAGTTGCTTCCCCCATCTGAACCTCACTTTTCTTCTCAAATGAGGGCTCCCTCTCTCTCCCTGGGGGTCTTCCCCCTGCTTTAGGCCTAGTTTGAAGGCGGATGGAGACCATTTAGATGTGGTGACCCTAGAATTGAGGCCCAGTGATTCCAGGTCAGGGTTGGATTCTGATCCTTTCTCTGCTACAAACTTATTATGAGTCTTTGTGTTGCAGTTGGGGAAACTGAGTAAGTCTCCTCTCTGGCCCTCAGTTTCCCCTTCTGAAACACAAGAAGTAGGACTCAGTATTTCCTGAAGTCTGGTTTGTCCCTTGGGATGTTAACAGAAACAAAAACTTAGATGGTCAAAAAAAAAATTTAGGGGAATGCTATGTTAAAATTGAAAGGGTATCTTGCCTGCAGGACTTTTCAGAGCCTTTAAAATGCTAAGGTGATTTGGGCCACTCCAAGGGGGGGGGATCGGAGTCTGTTTCTCAAACTTGTTTGACCTGGAAACCCACTTTCCAAGGTGGAAATCAGCTGACCAGGTGGTGACAGAAATAACAAGTTTTGGGGCATCTTCTCCAGAACAGGCTCTGTGCTGCCTGGGGAATCTGACCACCCGTCTCCAATGTTCAACCCACGTGGTACATGCTTTGTAATGTTAGCCTCGCTTTACAGTTCAGAAATAGGCATCTCAAGGTCGGTCGGCAGTCACTTGCCAGAGGCCACACGCTGGTGACGGAGAGTATCAGGACTACGACCACTAGGTCCCGCTGCCTTTGGGGAGACCCTCTCACCGGGCTAATCTGCTGTCATCCTGATCACACATCACCTGGTACCATCCCAATCCTTCAGGTGCCACTACCCTGTTTGACAGAGAAGGAATTGAGGCTCAAGAGAGGCCTCACGAGTCACTCAGAGTCACACGTAAAATCTATGGGGTACTACTGCCAGTTTCCCCGCTTCCTCCCCTCCTGACACTGTCTGGAGAGCTGGTGGTGGTGGTAATTTAAACAGAGAATTGTTTTTGTCCACCAGGCTCACCCACCTCACCAGCCAGGTTCCACCTTGCAGCGGCCAGGGCCAGCCAGGGTACTGTTGGGGTCGCCTAGGGCCCTTTAAAAGAGCCAGGATGCGCAGGCGCAGGCGCACCACAGCGGAACCGCGGCGCACGTGAAACGTAGGTGCGCGCAGAGTCCTGGCCGCAGCTGGGAGCGGAGCTCGAGTCGTTTTCCAGGCAAGTTAGGAGTCAAACGTGGCTCAGCTTCCCCTTCCCAGAAATGAGTTCTCTAAAGGCTGGATCTGAGTCGGGAAAACATGGAGCCACCCTGGAAAGGTCAGTGTGTTCCTTAAGCGGTCCTACACACGAATACTCGCGGAAGCCCACATGTCCCGCTGGGGCAGCTCTGATGTCTCTGTAAGACGTGCGGCCTTCTAATAGCTGCTGTGATGGCAGTGGTAATAATAGTCTAATGCCGAGGTTATGTGGCTGCCATACTGGACAGCTCAGCTCTAAGGGGTGTGAGCCCAAGACAGCTCCATGGAGAGTGTCCCAGGAGACACTTAAGAGACAGAGGAAGGATTGCAGCGGGGGGTGGGGGCCTGAGTGGGACGGCATTCCCCCCTCTGCTCCTTCTTCCAGCATGAAGTCCCGGCAGCCATGGGTAGGGGACCCAAGGCCCGACCAAGGTTCTGGAGTCAGGCCAAATTTGGGGTTAGCAGGTGGGTTTGTGTTCTGTGCATAGTGTGGCAGTTAAGAACTCTAAGTCGGAAGGCCTGTGTTTTTTTCTATTCCAGCCGTTTCTCCGTGGCTTTGGGGAAATGACTGCTTTTCTCAGGCCTCACTAGCCTCATCTGTGACATGGGAAGGTGCGATTGAACAGGTGCAAGAACTAAATACAGCAGGTCCTCAAATAACTTCATTTCGTTCAACGACGGTTCAGTATAACATTGATGAGATGCCGTAGGAACTGTTTATGTTAATTAGCCTATGGTGAAATTGGTTTCCTCATACATGATTTTGCATAAAGTTGCAGAACCTATCGATGATACTGAGGACTTGCTGTACTGCTCTGCGCCGAACCTGGTGACCAGTCTACCTGCAGTAACCGTGGGCTGTTGGCAATTGTAGCAGTGATAGCAACATTCTCGTCACCTGTGCTGCCCCTCCAATGTTGTAATCAAAGGTGACTGTATAAAGGGCAGGGGTGCCACGACGCTGGAGGGCCCTTTGGGGTCTGCTAGCTCAGCTCCCAGGGAGAAGGAACACTGCCAGGGCTCCCAGGGCGGCTGTGCCAGGACAGGGTTAGAACCCCACCTGGGCCTGGGGCAGGCCCAGACTGGCTGTGCCACATGCCCCAGCTTGTCCTGCACGTGCAGACCAGTGCGGCTGAGGATGAGGTTTTCAGTCTCGTGTCTGTACCCTTCTGTATGCCCCAGAGTGGGTGAGCCTGGTGGTGGGCACAGGACATGGGGACCCAGGCTACCCACACACCATGTTGGTGGTCCCAGGGGTGGTCCCTGGGGCCAGCTGAGCCACAGGCCAATGCCCAGCCCTAAACCCGGCAGTAGACACTGCTGCCCCATCCCAAGTGCCCATGCGGTGCTTTTGTCTCTGAATTCCATCTCTGGTCTGGCCAGGGATGGACTGGCCCAGAGCTACTCACAGTAGCAATGGCAGGATTTGAACCCATGACTAGCTCACTCCAGAAGCTGAGCCTGCCAGGTGGGCCTGCCTCCAGGGGCCGCCCCGGGTGCCGTGCTGCCCCAGGTGGCCAGGCTTTGGTTCCGTCTCCGCTGCTCTGCGCACCTGACCAAGTGGCGGACCTGTGAGCAGGGCAAATGACAGTGTCCACCGCAGAAGATCTGGAAGACTAAATGGAACTCTGAATGCAAAGTGGTCCGGCACCGCAGGCGCCAGGAGGCACCTGGCCTGCTTCCTCGGGCTCCAAGCCGGTCAGCAGGGGAGGAGATAGCTGGTTTTACTCCTAAGGGGAGGAAGCACGCACAAAACGAGCTACGAAACAATCCCACAGCTGAGACACCATCTGTTTTCCTTTTTTTTTCTTTCTCTTCCTTTTTAAAACAATATAGTGCAGACCCGCACTTCTCACAGTAGAATATAATGGTCAATTTTAGTATAAAAAAAAAACATTCTCAGAGATTTGTAAATGCACTTAGTGCTTGAACAGGCCTTGGAGAGAGAGATACAGTACCGCTTCCGGAGTGCCAGAGGGGCCGGGGCTGGGGGGGGTTGGGCCCTGGGGACTCAGTGGGGGGACCCCTGCCTGCCCTCCCCTGCTCGATGGTATGCGGCAGGCCTTGGGGGTAGCCAGCAGGAAAGGAGTTGCATTGGCTCTCCCAATTAAAACCAGTAGGTTGCCCCCTTGCTGGTCCTAGGAGAACCCCCCAAAGCGGGCAGAGTAGGGTCCCTCCGATGGGGACTGAGATGGCAAGCCCGTTGTTAGCCCCTGTGGTACCTTTGTGCGAATAGGGAAATGGCACCCCTTCCTCACGATTCAGAAAATCGCTGTAATAAATATACAAGCCTAGGATGCAAGTGGTGTCTCCTTGGACGAGGTGCCCTTGTGCGGGGCACAGCCTAGACAGCTGTGCCCCGCAGCCCTGTAAGATGTGCTGGAGAGAAAGGGGAAGCTGGGTAGTCCAGGGTTTGGAAAATGGGGATGGGGGTGCGATTTTTCTCTGTTGGGAAGGAACGCGGGGAGGGGAAGGAGAGGAGAAAGGAGCAGTGGGACCGGTAGTCCCTGGAACCTCTCTGTCAGAGTGGTCTTCACCTGGATTGGCCAGTGGAGGACACTGTGAGCCCAGGGACTTCCTATAGGCTCCGCCTCTTCCTTTTCCAGGTAACCGGGGAGCTTGTGGTGGGGAGGAGCTATCTGACCCCGAGGGCTGCTTTGATCCCGCTCTGACTCCAGACCATCACAATTCCTCCTGCATCCCAACCCAGCCTGAGCGCCTCTCCTGGGAGGGCCAGAAGGAACCACTCCTATTTTTAGTGGCTTCTCTCTCCCTGCCTCTGCCAGTGTGGATGGAGGAAGGCAAGGACATCAGAGCTGCCCTGGAGCCCTCCCCATGTCCTGGGGCAGTTGATGGGGGAGGGGCCTTTGTGAGCAAGGTCACCCTGCCAGATTCCGACAGGCATGGCAGCAGCCGGCCTGGCTTCCCTGTGGGCATCAATGGGCACAGGGTGGGGCTAGGTGCCCCCCTGCACGCTGCCCACTCTGCTCTGAGGCCTGCCTGTCCCCCATCGGTGCCCTGTCCATCTGTCTCTGTGTCCACCGGTGGGCCTTATCTGTAGACGGGCAGGCGGATGTGGGCGTGCTGGTGGTCGAGCAGCCGGGGCACTGCCACTGTCTCATAGCCCTTGCCTAGCATCTGCTCTTTGATGCAGGGCGGCCGGATATCATTGATGAGATACTCCAGCGACTGCAGGCTGCTGCTGAGCACAGCCGTGTTGCACACGCTCTTGCTGGGCAGGCCTGAGAGGGCCTCTGCGGGGGGCCCTGCCAGCTCCCTGGCCACCCCGGGCCCCAGCTCCGTGACTGCCACTGCTGCTGGGTTGTAGCAATCACTGGTGGGGTCACCAGCACGCTGTTCCAGGGGGCGGTGAAGTACTGGCCCGCAGGGAAGCTGGTGGGCAGCCCCACGCCACAGTTGAGGGGCGACCCACTGGCCCGCTCATACGCCCGCCCCCCGCAAGCCTCGGGGGATTTGCTGGCTACTGTGCCGCCGCTGTAGGCCCTCAGTGGCTGGGGCGGTGGTGGGGGTGGCTTCTGTGGCCACAGCAGGTAATCCAGGCCACTGTCCACATACCCTGCAGGCTTGGTGGCCCCAGACAACGTCAAGGCCGCTGTGCTTCCCTGGCCCAGCTCGGCGCCTTTTCGGCAATCTGGCAGGCCCGAAGCGGCCGAGTAGGCCATGCTGGGGAAGCTGGGCACCGGGCCATGCTTGGCCGGGCTGGGGTGGGGCACAGCCACGCCTTGGCAGGCAGTAGGTGCGGCGCCCGGGGCCTGGCACTGCTGGTTGAGCTGGTAGAGGATGCTGTGGATGGAGGGCAGGTTGGAAGGCGGCAGGGCCAGGCCGCGGCCAGGCAGGGGATGACAGAGGTGGCAGCGGCTGTGGGGAGGCCAGGCGGCGGGGCAGGCGCCTCAGGTGGCTTGGGGTAGGCCAAGGGCCCCAGGGTGCTGGGTGCCGGGTAGGGCGCGATGCCCACCTGCACGGCAGCTGGCGACAGCTTGGTCCGCTTGCCTTCGGCGCTCTTAAGCACGCTTTTGGCGGGCCCGGCGGGTGCGACCACACTGGAGGAGGAGACGGCGGCCTTGACGATGGCCAGCAGGCCCTGGTAGCCGGCAGCATGCTGCGGGTAGGGGCTGTAGCGCTGGCCGCTGGTGTCGTAGCCATTGACGTGCGGCTGAGGTGCTTGTGCTGGGGCACGCGAATGGTGGTGGGGAAGATCTTGATGGAGAGTGGGCTGTTGGCTACCTTCTCGGCGTAGGCATCCAGCTCGGCTGGGCTTGGGTAGCGGGAGGAATGCATGGAGCTGGCCACCGTCTCGTCTGTGGGGACAAGTGAAGAGAGGAAAGCACAGGTGAGCACCAACCTGGTGACGCGGGGGGGGGGGGAGCCACACCCTCTGCTGCTCCCCAGAAACAGTCCTGGAGCTGCGGGGCTGCCCTTCCTTTGCTCACTTCTCCATTTATTCACTTGCTCCTTCACTCACTCCTAAATTTAAAAGATTTGGAGCAACGTGTAAAGTACGGAAGGAAACGGCACACATGTTAGCTTGCTGAACTTCCACAAACAGGGCACACTCATATAAACAGCACTTGGGTCATGGGGTAGGACACTGCCAGTCCCCTAATGCCACTGTGCCACCTCCCAGTCCCTAACCACACCTGTGTTAGCAGCTCTCCTGACTTCTAACTACATGAACGAGCTGCAGTGAGATGGACTTGTGCCATGCACACACGTGGGCCTCTGCCACTTAAGGCTGCGTGTGAGGGCCACCCAGGCAGCTGTGGTTTGTTGTTCTCATTGCCGTGTGCTATTCATGTGTGACTACATCGCAAGTTTATTCATCCTTCCTCCTGTTTGCTGTTACGGCATTTGGGTGGGTTCCAGTTTGGGGCTGATAAATGGCGTCCCTGCCCCCGCAGCGACTACATCCAGTGGCTTGTTAGGAACATGCCCAGGAAACAAAATTGCTAGGACACGAGAGGTGAATGCTCAGCTTTAGGAGAAAATGCGTCAACAGTTTGCAAAGACACTGCCAGGCTGCATGCCCAGCAGCAGAGCACAGGAGTGCCCGGGGCTCCACACCCGCCAAGTGTCTGTCTTGGTGTCATGTGGTGGGTGTTCGCTCCTTCTACCCCCTCACTGTTCCTCTCGGGGCCTCCTGTGTAACATGTTCACAGCATGTTGCTCCGTGAGCAGAGCCCAGCACGGCTGGGCATGGGGAGGGCTGGTGCGAGTGGGAGCTGCCGTCAGCTTTCATCCGGTGCTCACCTTTTCTTGCTCAGAAGGAAGGGCTGTGCCCTACCTCCCCCCGCTGCCTGTCCCTCCCTGAGTCTGCCTGTCACCTGCAAGGCCAGCGTGCTAGCTACTGCCTTTTTTGTGTGAGCTGTCAGCATGGGGCCAAAGCAATGTACTTTGTGTGTCAGGCTGACTGTCCCCACTATCCGTAGGCACACCTGGCCCTTAGCACAGGGGAAATAGGTCCTTGGTGGGCAGACCCCTTTCTCCCATCCTAAGCTCCTCCCGGGTCCTGAGATATTCCTCAGTGTGACCCAGGACCCTCCGTGGGGTGGGGTCTCCATGAGGCAGACAGAAGACTGCCTGAGCTTTGGAGCTGTCTGACCTGGTTGTGGGGGCATGCATGGCCCTGTGCAAGTCACTTGCCCGGCTAAGCCTTAGTTTCCTGCCCTGTGGAACGGGATAATGATCATGTACGTCTGCAGGCGGCGAGGCGCACAGTTGCTCGGTAATCGTGACCTCTCTGGGCCCTTCGACAAGGAGGACCCTACAAGGTCTCCCAGGTACACTGCCTTCCTCCCTGCCCTGTGGGCATCCCAGGGCCCACCAGTGTCCCCAGGGGGACTTGGAGGTGGGGCTTCACTACTCTGAGCCTGTTTCATTATCTGTAAATTAGGGGTGATGCTACTGCTAACCCTACCTCCCACTGTGGCTGTGAAGGTTTAACAAGTTATGTGTGGTGGAGCACGTGAGCAGAAGTGGCGTTCTCCAAGTGTGAGTTCCTACCCTCCCTCTCCACCTGGGACGAGGGCCTTCCCGGGAGAGGAAGGGGCATGGGCTTGGGCACAGGTGGCCATAGCAATGGGGCTGTGGCAGGTACAGACACTATGTCCTATGCTTCCAGAGCCTCCTCCACGACCCCTCATGGGCTCAAAGCCAAGTTGATCAAAATACGTGCCACGATGGATAGGGCAGACAGCACAGGGACTCAGGGGAGCCACACTCAGCCAGGGAGGGCTTCAGCGATGGCTTTTCGGAAGAAAGAGCAACCCAGTTGAGGCAGTGGTGGAAGGGATAAGGAGGGAGGAGAGAAACATATTTCAAGCAGAAGACACAGCATTGGCAAAGGTCCAGAGGCAGGGAAGCACGTCCAGGTGGGAACTGTAAGTAATTCAGAGGACAGAAACCCAGAGCAGGGTGCAGAGACCGAGAGAGGCAGCTCGGCAGGTGTGCATGGGGCCAGAGCAGAAGGGGGTCGGGTGCCCTTCCCTGCAGGGCAGCGGTTCTCAGTGGGCCACCCCTGTCCCCCGGGGCACACTGGCGATGTCTGGAGGTGTGTTTGGTTGTTGGAAGTAGGGGAGGGTGTGCTACTGGTACCTAGTTGGCAGAGGCCAGGGATGCTGCTAAACATCCTACGATGCAGAGCACAGCCCCGGCCACCAAGGACTGTCCGGCCAGACTGTCAAGAGTGCTGCAGGCGAGACGCCCCAAGGCATCAGCAGCCAGGGAAGGTTGTAAGCAGGGGAGGGCAAGGCAGGCATTTGGGTTAGAACGGCCTTTCTGATCCGCCCCGCAGTGCAGGGATGTGGTCTGAGGCAGCACCAAGCACCCCGAGGAGGCTGGGGCAGCGCCCCTCCATCCCTCTGACCTAACCTGGGCTGGGCAGGTAGAGCGGCCACAGGCCCCCATCCTGACCCTGCCTGGGGCAGCCCCCACCTAAGTGGCCTAAAATAAACTTAGTGTGGAGAATGGAAATGTCACTTTGGCCATCGGGGAAATCTTTCTCCGAGATTGGATTTAAACTACATTATACAAGCAATTTCATGGGCACTTAGCACCGCTCAGAGAGTCCCGCAAAAAAGGGACCAGCTCTTCATTTACTAGCCATAAATCAGCAGCTGCTATAATGAGCACAAAAATGTCACTTTTATGCAATTTTACAGATGAACAAAACTGGTGAAATTAACTGTGGTAACCTACTATAGTCAGCAAAAGTGGCTGCCGGGGAAAAAAAAAATTATATCTGTATGTATTTTTGTTCCTCTTAAACTCTCTTCCCATGCAAGTTTCTGCCATTGTGGTGTGAAAACTCATTTGTCCTCACCATTATACTTTCATTTGGAGTTTATCTTGAGTATCCAATGAGCCACCAACTGTGAAAATGATTAAATCTACAAAATCTATCTAATGGATGGAATAAATTAGGTGTTTAAAACCTTAAGAAGGGGGGGGGAAAGCAAGGCCTGTTCCTAGTTCCCATTCATGGAAAGAAGGCGCCTCTCTGGCCCCTGACTGGTCAACAGGGCTCAGCAAGAGTGGGTTGGTCCCTCTGGCTTTTGTGGGAGCTGATGGTGGTGCCACTGTCTCACGGAGGCGCCCTTGGGTGAGCACCTCGTATGTCCGAGGCTCTGAGCCTCCAGTTTTTCTTGGCCCCTCTGAGAGGTGGGAGGTGGTTCCCATTTCACAGATGAGGAAGCAGACAAGGGGTGGCTTCTGGCAGGCAGCCTCCGCCCCAATGATTCGCGTCCAGGTATTCCCGTCCTTGTGTGGTCCCCTCCCACTCCAGGTGGGGCTGACCTGTACGGCCTATGAGCTGCGGGGGAAGTGCAGGAATGTGACTTCCAAGGCTGGGTCATGAAAGACACTTTGGTGTCCCCCTCATTCATTCTCTCTTGGCTGGCTTGCTCGGGGGAAGCAGCTGCCACGTGAGGACACTGGAACAGCCCGGGGGGAAGGTCCACGTGGGGACAAACAGGCCTCCTGCCAATAGCCACGGGAGCCTTCTTGGAAGTGGGTCCTCCAGCCCCAGTTAAGCCTTCAGGTGACTGCAGCCCCATGAGAGACTGGGTCGAACTGCCCAGCTGAGCCAGCCCTGATCACCTGATCCACAGAAACCGTGAGGTACTACCTCATTATTGATGTTTCAAGTCACCAAGTTTTGGAGCGACTTGTTATTCAGCAGTAGATAACTACGGCAGGCCCCCATTTTACAGACAAGGAAATGGAAGCTCGAGCTTCCTGAGGCCACGCAACCAGTAAGGGGCAGAGGTGGGAGTAAGACCTGGCCTGCTTTCCCAGGCATCTTCACCCGCGTCTCCCACCCCTCCCTGTGCACCCCCAGGCAGGCCCCAGTGGAAGCCATGAGAGTCATGAGGCACCTCCTCTCCCATAGAATGAGGAGGAGGGTGATCCTGAGAGGGGAACCATAAAGTCAGCCTGGGGCTCAGAGAGGCAGGGGGTGACCCATCGGAGGCCACGTGGCAGGCAGCTCTTACTCCTGCCCTAGGCTTCTGCCTTGCTTCTAGAGACTGCCAGCTGGTAGCCCTGAGCCGGTCTCACCGGGATGCGTGCTTGCTTGGGCCTCCTCAGTCTCTTTGGTGTTTTGGATGTAAGAGCCTTTGGGGACCTGCAGGTCACCAGAGTCCCGTCTCAAAACTGGCCGGGCTGTAGTGCTGCTGTGGCCCCTGCTTTATGCCTTGTTCCCAAAGAGTTTTCTCCAGAGCCACCCTGGATGCCTCAAATGCAACCTTTTCCACCAGAACACCATGGCCATGGCTTGGGGTCCCTGGCCACTCGGGCATGCCTGGGCTCCCAACCCCAGCTTGGCTGAACGCTCCAGACCCTCCTTCGGAGGTGGGCCCAGCCCCCAGTGTTCAGTGCCATTGGGCCACCTTGTTTTAGCAAATGTAATGATACAGAAAAAGGCCTCACATGAACCAGCTGAGCCTACTGTCTGGGGCAGCTTCCAAGCAGTGGCAAGGATGGAGGGCAGCGTTCACAGGGTTAAGTGGGGGAGGGGAGGGCCTATGGGTCCACTGGGGACCCAGGACCCAGCTTAGATGCTATTCTCCACCTTCCCTGATTCCCCTAGTGGGACTCATGGGGGTCCCACCAGTGCCTGGGCTTCACCACTGCATTCACTGATTCTGACTGCTGTGGGCTTCTCCCCCACCAGATGTGGGCTCCCTGAGTTGGCTTGTTCACTGCCGCAACCCCAGTCACACATAGTAGGTGCTCAGGAATGTGTTGAATGAATGGGTGCTGAGGCTGTGGCCAGACAGACCCATCCAGCCTCAGAGACATCCTGCTCACTGCTAGTCACGACACGTGGGGGAGACTGTCCTAGGAGGAGCTAAGCCAGAGAGACAGCTCCAGGGAAAGCTGCCTTCTAGAAGCCTCCCTCCAGCCCCACAGCCACCAGACGCTTCCTGAGTCCCTCCTGTGTGCAGGCGCTCTCCTGGGCCTTGGACGTGAAGCAGCCATCAAAGCAAACCAAAGTCTCGTGGTCATGGGGCTGACAGCCTAGTAGGGGGAGATGATAATATATCACATGGCGGGTAGTAGCAAGCCCCATGAACAAGAATAGAGTGGTGTGGTTTTAAAACATGTCCACAGATTCTTTGACAGGCTTCCTACAAAGAGCAGAGCCTGTTTTTTCTTCACTTGAACATGAACTAGTTTGGTGACCTGATTCTACTGAATAGGCCACATGGAGAGGCCTTGTGTGGGTGTTTCGGCCAGCACCAACCACCTGACGATGTGTGAGGGAACAAGCCTACAGAAGATTCTAGCTCCCCAGGCCAGATCTTCCAACAGAGGCCCTCCCCTCTCAGCGACATCATGGAGCAGAGACACCAACCTCACTGCGCCCTGTCTGTATTCCTGAACATAGTAAATGGCTGCTTGACGCCACTGAGTTTCGGGGTGATTCGTCACCCAGCCATAGTAAGCAGCCCAGAAGGGTACTGGGGACTGAGAGTGATGAGACAGAAGAGTGGTGCCTCGTTTGGGCAGGGCGAGGAGTGAAGAAGGCCTCTTCTCTGATCAAGTGGCTTTTGAAGAAAGATCAAGAGATGAGGGCTGAGCCATGTGGATAGCTGATGAAGAGCGGTTTTGGCAGTGGGGACAGTAAGCACAAAGGCTGAGCGGAGTGGATGAGGCAAGTCTGGGAAAGCAGAATAAACGGGGAGGGTCACAGAAGAATGACTGGCGGTCGGCGGCGGTGGGGGGCGCGTGCAACGTTCTAACACCCGGTAGCATGGCTGTTACCAAAAAGACTAGACATGACGTGTGTTGACGAGGATGTGGAGACAAGGAACCCTTGTGCATTGTTGGGGGGTATGAAATGGAAAGTCGGAACGGCCACTATGGAAAACAGTACGGAGGTTCCTCAAAACCTGAGAACCGCCATCCGGTCATTCTACTTCTGGGTATGTATCCAAAGGAAACAAACTATCACTCTCTTGAAAAGATAGCTATGCCCTCATGTTCATTAAAGAATTATTTATGATAGCCAAGATGTGGAAACAACCTAAGAGTCCATCGTAGATGAACAGACAAAGGGCATGTGGTATACAGATACAGACTCGCATATTATACAGGCATAATACGAGCATGAAATCGCGCCATTTGTGACAACATGGATGGACCTCAGGGGCACTTCAGCGAAGTGAAATAAGTCAGAGAAAGACACATCCTGTGCGATCTCACTTATACGTGGAATCTAAAAAAATTTAAAAAACTAAGCATATAGATACAGAGAGTAGCTTAGTGGTTGCCAGAGTGGGAAGGGGTGGTGGGAGAAACGGGTGAATTTATTTTAGTTAACAAAAACAAAAAAAAACAAAAAAAACAAAGTGCACTCTGAGGACCTGGGCTCTTGTTCCACATTGGATGGTTGGAGCAGAGAAGAGACGTGACCGGACATAAGTTTTAACAGAAACCTGAGGGCTACTGGGTAGAAAACAGGACAAAAAAGGGACATCGGGAAGAAGTCCTGGGTAGCCTAACTGTCCCCAGGAGACAGAGCACCCAAGAGGCCCCCAGCAGCAATATGCCTTGCTGGGCATTAAAACTTAGGTTCTAGAAGGTTCTGACAACATGGGAAATGTGTCGGTACTGGTATGTGGAGAGAGTGGTTACAGGGAACTGTACCTCTGAGCCTCAGCCTCCTTCCTTGCTCAAAGGGGTTTGAACCAAGATTTGAAGAAAAAAGCCCTGGATGCCAGCAGGGGCCTGGTCTGAGAAAAGGCATTTTATTCATGTTTTTCTGTAATGACCAGTGGTAGCCACAACTGCCTGTGGCGTTAGGCTGGGGCTCACTCCTACTGGGGTCCTGCCCTTGACATGACGCAGCCCAAGTCAAAGCGTCCCTGCTTCCCTCGGCCTTGAGCAGCCCAAAGCCTCCCTTGGTTCCCTGCCCATTATCATCTGGCTAGGTTTGTTCCTGAGCAGAGCACACATGTGGTCAGGGGCCGTTTGAGAAGGGCAGCAGGGGGTGAATGTGGGCTCCAACATCTGGGTTCAAATCCTGGCCCTGCCGCACACTGACTGTGCGGCCTTGGGCCCCTCCCTGAACTTTTGTTTTTTCGTGTGGAAAACGGGGACAATGCTATTGCTGCTGCTGCTGACCTTGGAAGAGTTTTTGTGAGGACTGTAAAGGGCACCGACCCTCAGTGGGCGCCACGGTTGTTGGGGATGAGCTCACTGAAGCTGCTCCCTCCACTGCCTCCAAGCCCCGGCTGCCTCTCCAGGGGAGCAAACACACATTCCCACATGTTTTTGCTGATCACTGGAGGGCAGATGGGCCAGGAATGAGCCAGAAGGCCCAGGCAGGGCAGGGCCTGAGGTGTTCAGGGCAGGCGTGCCCCACGCAGGGACATTCACTTTTGACAGGATCAAAATTATAACACGGCAGACCATACACCTGCTGGGTGGGATGGTTGCGGCCTACAGGCTGCCAATTTGAGATTTCTGATAACGGAACAGAAAGGACCTGTGAGCCAGGATCTGAGCCCTGGTCATCCATCCCTGGGCCCCTGCTTTTAGTTATTGGGCGTCATGTGTGCTGTGACTCGGGCGTCTATCTTTCCCTTGTTAACCAGAATCCCACTGGTCCTTTAGACTCCAGCTCAAATGATGTCTCCTTGAGCTGAACACCTGAACACCCTGCTCATCTGGTCTGTGTCTGTCTCTTGTGCCCCATGCCCTCATAGGAAGTGCCCCTTCTCTGGGTCCCACCAGTACCTGATCCAGAGTGATGAATCTGGGGTTGAGTGGAATGTCTGCTTAGTGCCCGACACACAGTACGTGTTGAATTATGTGCTGGGAGAATGAAGTAAAGGGTGTTGCCCACACCCCCCTGGTCTGCTGGCTCTGACCCTCCAGGTCTCAGCTGGGATCCTGGCCCCCCCAATCCAGGTAGCTTTCTCTGACATGCACCCAGCACCTCCATGCTGTAGCTGTCTGGTGACTTGTCTCCTAGGCTAGATTTACGGACCTTTGAGGATACCCTGCTCTTTCTCACCGCACTTAAAAGAATGCGTGTAACCACAGCGGGTGCTCAGGGAGCACTGGGTGAATGATGGTGCAGAGTCCAGCAAATCCCATTTCAAGGCTCCCAAGGCAGCCGCTACACAGAACCCGCGCTCCTGTGTGCAAAACAAAGGTGACTACCCTGTGGACTGGGCCACCCCTGCCCCATTTCCGCCCATCAGAGCCTTGTCAGGAAGTTTAAAAGGCTGGCTGGAAGTGCAGACACGTCATCACTGCCACGGAGCTAATGCTGGGAGCCACTTACAGGTGCCTCAAGTAGACGTGGTTATTAACGACTATGTTAAGCCAATTAAAAACAGCCTTTTGAGTGAGATTTAATGTTGCCACAGGGAGACATGAAGCTGGATGGGACTGGGCGGCACCCTGACTTTCAGAAACAGCAGGGGAGCGGCATGGGTGTAGTGGGTGGGGGGCTCTACCTTAGAGACGACGGAGGTGAGAAGCCCTGACTCGGTCAGGATGCGCCGGTCTGGCACCCAACATTACCACTCGCTGTGGGCGACCTTGAGAAGCCCCTTAACATGACCCTCAGTCTCTCCTCCGTAGGGAATGAGAGGTGGGCATGTCAGAGTTGCACTGTAAGGCGTGTGGTACTTGCTCACCAGGGGGCATGGAGGTGGGGATCATGGTGGATGGGGCAGAGGGGCAACCCTGGCCCAGAATTCCTGGTCCCACACTCCAGGGTTCTCTGTGGGACCCCAGGCATCTGCTGTGGAGATACACCAGTTCCTCGGTTACTGTCTAGCTGAACACAGGTTCCCACTGACCCACTGGACGTACCCCTGGACAGGTTGTTCCCTCAGTGGACCTCAGATTTTTTGGCTGTGAATGGAGCTAACTGTAGCTTTCCCATAGAAGTAGCGGAAGAATTACAGGTGTGCCAGGCACACAGTAGGTGTTTCGCAAATGCCATTTTTCTCATAGTGTAGGTTTTACCAATTATCTCCCTTACGGCTCAGGAAGTCACAGTGGGCATGACCTGTGTCGAAATGCGGGGGTTTCCAGTGCGGCTGTAGGACAGGAGGGGTCCCTGGGCACAGGGCCTGGCCCCAGCCCACACGGAAGAGCAGCTCACATCTGCATTCCCCTTGGCTGCTGACACTCTGTCCTTGGAGGTGGCAGCCTCCTGAATGCTCAATTAACGTGACACTAATTAGCTGGTGGCACCAGCAGAATCCCTAATGAGGCTGCCCAGAAGAGGGGGCGCAAAAAGGTGGCGGGGCCGGGGTGGGGACACAGCTGTTCTCTGGCCTCTGCTGGGAGGGTTGTGGCAAGGGGCAGAGTCATTGCCAGCCACCCTGACCTGCCCCGGCCCCAGCACACTGACCCGGGTGGCAGCCTGAGGGCCTCTGACCCCAGACTTCGGTGTGCATCCAGGTGCCCCAGTTACCAGCTAGGGAACCTCAGAGAGGTGACCACAGCTCCCTGGCCTCCGTTTTCCCTCAGAGGACAGAGAAAGAGGGAAGATTAAAGAAGAGGATGCAAGTTGGAAGGCTTGAGAGACAGTGAATACATAGAAAAGGCTGGCTGCCTGCCTTCTAGCTCTTGGCCAGACTAGGCAGTGCAGGGCAGTGGTTATTATCACTGGGCACTGAACAAAGGGTCCATTCTCTACCCAAGTGTGTGCACATACAAGAGCAACCTTACACGTGCTCATGTGGGGACATCCTGAACATATAAAGACCAGCAGTGCTCACAGGTGCACACACGTATTCACACACATCTTTATACCCTTAGCCCCAGCTGGAGCTCTGGAGCTGTAGTCAGGGCTGGGGATACTTTAATCCCTCCCTAGCCTGATTTCCTGCCTTTCACCTGTGCCTCAGTTTCTCTTTCCTGCTCCCTGACCGGGCTCCATCTTTGAGAGCCCACTGTCCCCAGGTCCCTGGTTTGCCCTGTGCTCCCACCTAGCCCGGCTGCATTGCTGCCAGCCCTTGTCTTTGCCCTTTGGAACTGCTGCCTCATCTCTTCCTTTGTACCTTCTCCTGCCTGTCTCCACCCACACCCAGGTGGGTCAGACTCATCTACCGCTTCCCTCCTCACTTATCTCCTGCTCTCTCTCTTGGTTCCACCCACCACTGGCTCCCTGCCCTTCCCATTGCTCCTTCTGCAGCCACATCCATGGCTCTCTACTCTGGATAGTGGTCTATTATAAGTGCTGCAAACACCCCCGCTCAACTTTTGGCTCATCTTGACTGTGTTATGGTATATTTTGCTGAGCTGCAGTTTACTTTTACTGTGGTCTGCCTTTTTTCCCCTTCTGTTTGCAAATACTTTCTATCCTGAGGATGACATTCTCTATCATTTTCCTCAAAGAATGCTATGGTTCTGTTTTCCATGATACATCAGACCCCTCTTTATCCTCAATTTTGCTTTCTATGGTTTCGGCCACCTGCCGCAATCTGAAAATATTAAATAGAAAACTGCAGCAGTAGATAGAAGTTGTAAATCGCATGCCATTCTGAGTAGCATGATGAAATCTCGCACCGTTTCACTCTGTCCCACGCAGGATGCGAATCACCGCTTTGTCTAGCATCTCCGCACTGTATATGCTACCTACCCATTAGTCACTTAGTAGCCATATTGCTTATGAGAGAAAACCACTACATTCACGTAACTTTTATTACAACATATTATTTTAATTGTTCTATTGTAGTATTTGTTTTTGTTAAGCTCTTACTATGCCTAATTTATAAATGAAACTTTATCACAGGTACGTATAGGAAAAAACATAGTACATAGGGTTCAGTACTACCGTGGCTTGATTCACTGAGGATCTTGGAATATATCTGCCATGGCTGAGGGGGCACTGCTGTATTAGATTTTAGCCTTCCTAGAAATCTTTTTTGTGTACGGTGTGAGGCAGGGCTCCAGTGTCATTTGTTCCATATGTATAACCAGTTGGTCCAGCGCTGTATATCCATCCCCGGTGATCTGCAGGGCACACTTTGTCCTAGATTGAGCTCATGTGTGTAGAATCTTTTCTAGAGGCTCTGCTCCATCCCCTGGTCCCTTCTGTCCCTTTGTTGATCCCCTAATGTCAGCCTTAAGCCATGGCAGAACTGGCCCTTCGCCCAACTTTATACTTCGTTGTCAAAAGCACCTTGGCCGTTCTTGGCCCTTTGTTCTTTATCAACTTCAACATCAGCTTTTCAGGTTATACACACAGATGGTCAGGATGTAGAGATGGAATTTTTTTCTATATCGAATCTCTGTCTATGTGCACGGCATATGTCTAAGTTTATTTGGGATTTTAGATTCCTTACTAAACTATAATAGTATTGTAACTCAGATAAAATGGACAATTCATA
Source organism: Eonycteris spelaea (assembly GCA_003508835.1). Lineage (NCBI taxonomy): Eukaryota > Metazoa > Chordata > Mammalia > Chiroptera > Pteropodidae > Eonycteris > Eonycteris spelaea. The sequence goes on along the minus strand of PUFA01000297.1, from coordinate 1,336,401 downwards.
GGTAGACACTACCAAAACTGAGTTAAGAAGAAATAGAAAACGTGACTAGACCTGTAACAAGTAAAGAGGATGAATCAGTAATCAAAACACTACCCACAAAGAAAAGCCCAGGCCTAGATGGCTTCACTGATGAACTGTACCAAACATGTCAAGAAGAATTAATGTGTACTTTCCATAAACTCTTCTAAAAAAGAGAACAGGAGGAACACTTGCAGACTAATTCTGTGAGGCCGGTATTACCCTGAGAGCAGACCAAAGATACAACAACATAACTGTAGACTCATGTCTCTTATGAATATATACCCTGAAGTCAGCAAAATACTAGCAAATTGAATCCAGCAACATACAACAAAAGAATTATACACCATGACCAAGAAGGACTTATCCCAGAAATACAAGGTTGATTTAACACCCAAAACTTGATTAATGTAATACACCATAGCAACCGGATAAGGGACAGCTACCATATGATCACCTCGGGAGATGCAGAAAAAACATCTGACGTAATCCAACATCCCTTCATGATAAGAATACTCAACAAACTAGGAGAGAGGGGAACTTCTTCAACCTGATGAAGAGTATCTAGGAAAATCCCACAGCTCACATAACGGTGAAGACAGTACTGTCTCTCTAAAATGAGAAAGACAAAGATGTCCACACTTGCCGCTTCTATTCAACATTGTACAGAAGATTCTAGCCAGGGATATGAGACGAGAAAAAGAAAAGGCATCCATATTGAAAAGCGAGAAGGAAAATGATCTCTGTTCATGCATGACATAATCTTGGACACAGAAACGCCTAAGAAATCCAGTAAAAAACTGTTAGAATAAACAAGTTCAGCAAGTTTACAGGACATAAGATCGATATACAAAAATCAGTTGTATTTCTATACCCTCACAATGAACAATCCAAAATTTAAGAAAACAATTTCATCTACAAAAGCATCAAAAAGAATAAAATACTTAGAAATGAATTTAACAAAAGACGAGGAAAACATAATATGAAAAGTAGAAAACACTGCTGAAAGAAATTAAAGAAGATGTAAACAAATGGAAAGACATCCCACGTTCGGAGACTGGAAGACTTAATTTCAAGATGGCAATCGTTCCTAGATTGAGCTACAAATCCAACACAATCCCCATCAAAATCCCAGATGGCTTTGCAGAAATTGATAAGCTGATGCTAAAATTCATGGAACTCAAAGGAGCCAAAACAATTTTGAAAAAGGACAGAGTTGGAGGAGTCATAATTTCTGATGTCACTACTTACTACAAAGCTACAGTAATAGAACAGCATGGCTGGAATAAGGATAGACAGATAGATCAACAGAATAGGTTTGAGAATCTAGAAATAAATCCTCACGTTTCTGGTCAATTATTTTAGCCAAGGGTGCCAAAATAATTCAATAGAGAAAGACTGGTCTCTTCAACAAATGGTTCTGGGGCAGAAGATAACCGTATTCAAATAAATGAATTTAGACCTCTTCCTCACACCATACACAGAAATGAACTCAAAATGGAACATAGAACTGAATGTAAGAGCTAAAACTAGAAGATTCTTAAAACACAGCAAATTTTCGCATCCTACGTTTAAGTGAAGCAAAGCCTTCTCAGATTCAACACCAGAAGCACGAGTGACAAAAGAAATTTTTATTTCATTAAAATGAAAACCTTTAGTGTCTCAAAGGACACCCATGAAGAAGGGGGGGGGAACCGCCCTAGAATCGGAGAATATATTTGCAAATCATGAATCCGTTAAGGGACTTATATTTATATAAAGGACTTTTACAACTTAATAAAAAGGTAACCCAATTAAAAATGGCAAAAGAGCCGAAGAGACATTTCTTCAAAGAAGATTATACAAAGGCCAAAGAAGCACATAAAAAGAGGCGCAACATCCTTAGTCATTAGGGAAATGGAAATCAAATCCACAGTGAGATGCCTTTTCATACACACTAGAATGGCTAGGATCAAAAAGACACGGTAAGTTTTGGTGAAGAGACGTGGAGACATTGGAACCCTCCTACACTGCTGGTGAGAATGTACGACGGAAACCAGTCTGGCGCTTCCTCAAGAAAGTTAAGCATAGAGTTACCATGTAACCCAGAAATTCTACTCTGAGGTGTATACACAAGAGAAAGGTAAACAGAAGTCCACAAAGAAACTTGAATGTTCCTACCAGCATAGTCATAATTGCCAAAAATGTGGCAGTGATCCAAATGTCTGTCAGCTGATAAATGGATAAATAAAACATGGTACATCCAAACAATAGAATATTATTCGGCAATAACAAGGAGTGAAATACTGACACATGCTATCATGTAGATGAACCTTGAAGATATTATACTAAGTGAAAAAACGCAGACACAAAATGCTACATATTGTATGATTCCATTTATATGAAATAGCCAAAATAGGTAAATCTAGAAAGACAGAAAGTAGTTTAGTGGTTGCCTAGAGCTCTGATGGGGGCTGCTAACGGGTATGGGATTGCTTTGAGGGGTGATGAGAAAATGTTCTGGAATTTGATAGTGGCGATGCTTGCACAACCCTGAATTTATACTAAGAAGTATGCACTGGTATACTCTGAATAGACGAATTGTATGGTATGTGTGTTACCGTACACATAAAGCAATTTCCAAATATCATAATAGTATCTTTTTGTAAAATGTATTTTCCAATTCTTTGCTATAGGTGTAGAGCAGGAGCATGCAAATCTGGCCTGCTACTTTTGTAACTAAAGTTTTATTGGAACACAGTCCTGCCATGCAGCAGGGTTGAGTGGTTACATAGAGACCGTATGGCTTGCAGGTCCACAAATATTGGCTCTTTACTAAAAAAAGTGTGACGACTTTTGTTGTAGAGGGATACAATTACATTTGTCTGTTGATCTTATATTTGTAATATTACTGAATTCTTATTCTTTTGCGGTTTCTATGCAGATAGTTTTACTTCTCTCTAATCTGTGTAACTTGTTATTTATGTTCCCTGTGTTACTGTGCTGGCAGGGACTTACCTCTGTACAGTGTGGAAAGGCAGAGATTTGGATCTCTGTCTCCTCTGATTTTATCTACCCTCGGGTTGGCTTGCTGTGGATTGTGCTCAGATACTCTTTAAGAGATGAAGGGAGTTGTCTGACTTAGTTTGCTAAGAGCTTATTTGTGTTTGCCAAATCACAAAAGGGGACTAATTCCATCAGGCCCTCTTCCAGCCCTTCGTCTCCGAGCCTCTGTCCTTTCCTAGGCTTGGTTCCCATGGCCGGGGCGGCACTGGACCTTCTTTCCATCCCCCAGGCTGTACTCAGCAGCGGCTACATAATTGGATCTGTTGTGTGGCCAAAGGTTTGTTTTTAATTTTATTGGAATTTTAAATTGCTTTGTTTCTTCCGTATTTCATTAGTGTCAGTGGAAGCAGCTGCACCTGCAGGAATGCTGGTGGGCAGGGGCTCCCGTCTCTCAGGATCAGGGTTGTTGCAGGAGGGTGAGGTGTGGGGTGGGAGGTGGGGAGAAGAACCACTCCCTGATCTTAGGGATTAGCAAACCCTTCTTAAGCTTAGCAAATCCATGAAGTTTCTTCTCCATGAAGTTGAGAGGGAGAGAGAGAAAGAGAGAGAAAGGGAGGGAGGGAGAGAGAGAGGGGGGAGGAGGGGGAGAGGAAGGAGAGGGGAGGAAGGTGCAGGGAACCTCTTGTCCCCTGTGGGTGTGCAGGCTCCCACTTTCTGAAGGAGATGGGAACAGGTCAAGTGTTTGAGTCTGCTCTCAGTCCCTGGGGGTTCTCTCCTTCTGTTCTTATCCCTGTGTCACAGCAGAGGAGACTGAGGGCCAGACAGGGCTGTTCACTCTTTTACCCAAGACCATGCCCATGTCCCATGCAGGGCACCACCGGGACTTGACCCCCAGACTGTGTTGGTGCCCTAGGAGTGCATGGGGAGAGGGCAGAGTGGGCACACTACCCTCACCTACAGAGGGGCAGCCCGAGTTACAGAGAGGCTGCATCGCTTACACAAGGTGTGGCATGGTGAGGGTGAACGCTCACGTCAGTGTCCTGGGGTAGCTGCCTCAGCTCCTCTTTCCCTGGCCCCCTTGGATGACAGGTCCCTGAGTACCCCCTCACCCCCATCAGTCCCCACAGAACCTCTCTGGAGCTCTCTGCATAGCCTGTACTTTAGCAGCACGTGACTCAAAGTTTATGTATCAACACCATGATGAAAAAGTCAAATATTTATTAGTGAGGAAGGTGCTGAGCAGCTGAGAAAAACAAGCCTCTGTGCCAGGGGAGGGCAGGTCCTGTTTGGAACCCAGGGACTGTGGCTAGCTGGGAGGAGTCCAAGATCTTAGGCCGAGGTAGGGGACAGGTAATGGACTTTCCCTCCCCAACATCATTCTTCCTTTTTCTCTAGGTCACTTTCTCCAGTCACCTGGAACAGCCAACCTCCCAGGCTCCTGGACACATGGCTGCCCGTTCCCCAGGCTCCTGTACTGGCTTGACTTCAGATCCTAGAGAGGTGAGATAGAGCCATTTCCTCTTTGCTGGCCATGTTCAGGCCATATGTGATGGCCGGTCCTCATGCAGCCCCGAGCAGTCAGGCTGCCTGAACCCTTTTACAGGAAGGGGAAGGAAGGGTCTCAGACTGGGCCATGTCTTCCCCCAGCCAGGCGCATTTTGACATTATCCAATCTACATGTGGCCAGAGCTGGAAAGCTTCTTAGGTCCATCTAATCTGACCTTTTACTTTGCGGGAACACAGGCTCTAAGAGGCTGACTGAATAGTCCAAGGTCACATTTGGAGATGGCACAGTCAAGACCGTTCTCCTTGGTAAAAAACAGCACAGCTCAATATATGTCTGGTCATGAAACTTGGAGCCAGCCCTTTCCGTGTCTCGATTCGTCTCTGGGGGCCATAGGGACAAGAGGGTGGGCCTAGGGCCAGACCTGCACAAGAGTCATGCCCAGGAGAAAGGGCAGGGGCCTCCTCTGCCAATTGTCCGGCTTTGACCAGTAGGCAGGCACCCAATCCAATTTGCTTATCTCCCTTCCTGCCGCCTCTTTTCCTGTGGCTCTTTAATTATAGGCAAGTTCAGTGTCTTTTTCCAATAAGTGCAAAGATTCGAAGTCTGAGTGGGCAGGGGAAGCAAGACATCCTGGTGGACCTCTACACACTCCTAGTTCCAGCCTGGAGCAGGAAGGAAGGACCAGCCCATGCATCATGCCCAGTCCTGTCTCTAGCCATCTGGCAGCAGTGAGCAAGGCAGGGAACCCTGGCAACTGGACAGTAGCAATCAGATGTTAAAATGCACAGGTCCTTTGAGCCAGCAAATCCATTCTGGAAATATACACACACGTACGAAGGGTGTGCATTACAGCCCCGTTCAGAATAGCAAGAGACTAGAAAACAACCTAAATGTCCATCAACAGGGGGATGGTTTAAAAACGTGATTTTTTTTTCTGTGCAATGGAATACAATGCAGTTATTGGAATGAGCGAGGGCGTTCTTTCTGTCAGGTGGGAATCATCTCTAAGGTACATTGGTAAGGAAAAAAGGCAAGGAGCTGAGAAGCGTGTGTGTAGGGGTGCACAGGTTTACAGAAAAGGTATTTACTGCTTCTCACATGTGTGTGTATTTTTCAGGAGGGTATTTAAGAAACTGCTAACTCTGGTTTCCTCCGCAAAGGAGAGTTATTTTTCACTGTAAATTCTTATGTTTTTCTGAATTGGGTGCCATGGACAATCTATTCAGTGAAGCACTTGATTTTCTAAGACAACGAGATGTTCTCCCTGGAGATCACATAAAGGAGTGAAGGGCTGGTCATGAAACATTTTCCCTTGAAACCGAAGGCCCTCCCAGGTTATCTGTCATTGCTCTGTTTCTGATGAGACAGATATTTCTCTAAACCCCTAGCTCTGAAAGAACAACATCAGTGGACCTTCAGTTTTGAGAATGTAGATAGAACATTTTAGGTCCCTCTTCTCTTCCTAGAAATACCCTGAAAGCAACATGGAACAAAAACAAGTTCCATTATTGGCAAAACTAAATCCCTAACCCCCTAAACCAGTGGTCCCCAACCTTTATGGCACCAGGAACTGGTGCTGCTATAAGAATCTAATGCCTGATCATCTGAGGTGGGGCTGAGGCGGTGATGCTAGTGCTGGGGAGCAGCTGCAAGTACACATGAAGCTTCGCTCACTAGCTGCTCACCTCCTGCTGTGCAGCCTGGTTCCTAACAAGCCACAGAACCGGTACCAGCCCAGGGGTTGGGGACCCCTACCTTAAACAAACAATAGGTGGATCGGCTGCCCAAAGCGACTGAGATCAAGTGGGGCCAAGGGAGGAAGCAGAGGGAAGGTGCCATAGCTATGGATTTTAGAACGAGCCAGCAGTGTATACTTCCCAAACGTGAGGGACACACCCTGAGGTATAAAATCTGAACTCTGTCTTTGCAGCAGTGAAACCAGGGGTGCACTGGCTGGCGACAGAGCTTCCCTAGACCCACCTGATTCTGAAAGGCAAAGGAGGTAGGGCTAAATAAGAAATCACACAAATATGCCACATTTGCAGGAACCTGTTTGTCTCTGAGGCAACTGGAGGGAAAGAGCTGGGCTAGAAAAAAACTCACCTCCTCCGGAAGCAAATAATCAAAATTGAACCAGGACAGGATCTAGTCAAAAATATACATAAGAAAAGCGAAGGCAAGGCACAGCATAGGTAAAGTAATGGTCAGCAGAAAACCACTTGCCCTCAGAAAAATGTGGCCCCAGAAGAAATAAAGATTATGGCCAAATATTTCATTGTGAAGGAAAAAACTTAGTAAACAGTTGTTTCTGTAAAGCAAAAACACAAAGCAGATATACAAGAGGAAGAAAAAACTTATCAGGAAAGCGAAAGGGGGAAAATGAAATGAGTGTGAGGGGAAAAAGGCACAGAAAACAGAAAAGCAGGAAAAAAAAGGAAATAAGGAGCTAGAAAGGCTCCTGAGCAGATAGACAGAGAGCCAATCTATGCTTAACTAGGGTCCCAAAAGAAGGAAACTGAAATACAAGCCTTAGAACTGCCTGTCAAAAGGGCATGGTACTGTGTTCCAGGAAAAATAGACTTGAATGGTCAACATCAAGGCACACGCTAGTAATGACATGAAAGATACGGAAAGATCAAAATGAATATAAAGGAAAAAATCAGGCTTCGACTTCTCCATGGCAACATTCAACATTAGAAGAGAACAGAACAAGATCTGCAAAAATCCTCAAGGAAACAAAGTGACCCAGGGATGATTTTTGACTCAGTCAAGTAGAAAGGTGAGAGACTGTTCTGAACATGTAGGAACTCCAGGAGCGCTGTTCACAGGAAGCCTTAAGCTGTAGACTAAAGAGGGTCAACTTCAGATGACGGGAAAGTGAGGCACAAGGTGCTGATGGTGAGCACTGACCCTGTTTATCCAGAGGACAGACTGAAATGACTGTGATATAATCAGATGCTAACATTACACACCCTAGGAGAGTAACAGTATCTTTAACGACAGAAGGGAGGAGATAAGGAAAGAAGACAGTAGTATAAGTACATGGATGTCCTCGGTCTTAATAGCTGGGATCAAAGGACATCATTCAAAGCTGATGTCAGGTAATAGAGGTTTAAAGGTTTGACGTGAACTCCATAAAAATGTTGTGGAAAGGAAAAGGGACAATGCAGGGGTTAGACATACAGACCCGCCACCCACCCCGTGCAGTGAAAACTCCACACATAACTTTGACTCCCCTAAAACTTAACTACTACTAGCCTATTGTTGGCCAGAGTCCTTACTGATAACAAATAGTTGATTAAAATATTTTGTAATATGTATTATATACTGTATTCTTACAATAAGGTAAGCTAGAGAAAAGAAATGTAAAGAAGAGAAAATATTGATAATACTGTACATATTTACTGGAAAAGAATGCACCTATAAGTGAACCCACGTTGTTCAAACCTGTGTTGCTCAAAGGTCAATTGTACACTAGTTTCATCATTTTGTTCATCTTAGGGAAAGTAGTAGATACTGTTCTGAAGAAATAGAGAATTAGGATGTTATTTATCACTACATCACTAGAACAAAAACACCAACCTTCTTCATTAGTAGGTGTAACAAAACAATGCAGAGAACACAGATCACATAGGGACTTTTAAAAGCAATTAAAGCGTAAAATGACTGAATTAAGACATCTGTCATATCAATAAATGTAAATGGGCTAAACTCTCAAAAAATGTTAAAAGGCATTCAGATTGGATCACAAAGCTAAATCCAATTCTGTAGTATATGAGTCACAACTAAAAGGAATTGAGAAAGATTGCACTTAACGGACTGGCAAAGGTTTCAAGAAAAATGTGAATTAAAAGTGCAGAGGTTATCATCTTAACAGATAAAATGAATCTGCCCCCAAAGTATTAAATAAAGCAAAGAAGGATGCAATTCACGATGAAGATTTAAGGTATTAACATCTCTGTGTTACATAACATTGTATTACCATTCATAAGGCCAAAGACATATGTGCCACAAGAAGAAGCAGACTGGAACACATTCGCAGCAGGCATCTAATTCATTTCTCTTTCCATGCCGGCTAAGTAAGGCTGTAGAAGACCTAACTAACATAATTAATGGGGTAGATATAATTGGTGTACACCAAATTCTACATTCTGAAAACAGAACATCTTCTTTTCTAGTCCCCATAAAAAAGTCTTAAAACTCACAAAAATGACCACAGATTATATTGCAAAGAACACTTGAAGTCCAAAAAAGTAGAAATTATAGACAACATTCTTTGATTAGAGTGCAGTAAAACTAGAAAAAAACAAAACACAACAGTACCTACTGCCTGGATCGAGAGGTAGAACTCAAATGAGCCTTAGGTCAAAGAAGAAATCCAAGCCAAGATTATAAAATATCTAGAAAAAATGATAATAAAAATACTATGTATTAGAACCTATAGGCTATAACTAAAGCAGTGCTCAGAGAATTCATAGCTTTAATTTTCCCTCTTTTTCTTGTTTATCAGTATGAAGATTTAAGCCTCTAACTCAAATTTTTTTAAAAAAGCAGCAAGATTTTAATAAAGATAAAAGCATAAATTAGTTAAAAACCAGAAAGGGGTAATTACTAATAAATAAACCCTAAATATGGAGTTTTGGGGAATGGGGACAGATAACTTTATTCTTTAATTAACCTAATAAAAAGAGAAAGGAAGCACAAACATACAAATAGAGTGAAGTAATCATTTAAAAAAATTGTAAATGATTAAACCTCATGCAAATAAGTTTGAAAACCTGGATAAAATGAATACTTTTCTAGAGAAATATAACTTACCAAATTCATTCAAGGAGCAGAAAAATTCAAACATAGATTATTACAGAAGAAACCAGAGAATATTCTCAAGGAGCTACCCACCCAACCCAAATAGATGCACGAGCTCAGGCTGTTTCAAGGATTGACCAACCGTTAAAAGAACAGATAGTCCATTTCTACTTAAACTGTTACAAAGCGCAGAAGCAAGCGCTTTATGAAGCAAGTGTGATAACACTGATACCAAAACCCAATAAAAATTGTTCCAAAAAAGAAAATGAAGGACTATTCTCATCGATGAAATTGAGGCAAAACTCATAGGAGCGAATCGGATTCCTCAGTAGTATATTATATAGAACCATTCACCATAACCAAGTGAGAGTCAAGTAAGAATGCAAAGATGGTTCGATATTAAGAAATCTATCATTATTCATATTAATGGATCAAAGGAAAACCCCACGTGATCATAGACACTGCAAAGTCATTTGGAAAATTTTAACTTCTATTCCTGATTTTTAAAATTCTCAATAAAGCAGGGATAGATGGATGCTTATTGAACTTGATAAAATGTCTGCCCCCAAACCAGCATTTTGCTGGAAGAAAACCGAGAAGCTTCTAGTAAAGCCAGGGACAAAGCAAGAATGTTGTCACCAACATTTTTCAATGCTCCAAGGATAGGGGCCGACAGTATTAAATAAGACAAAAAATTATGGTATATAACTTCCTAAATGAGAAGTAAGATTATCACTTGACAAAATATTTCAGTAAGGTTATTGTTTATATAATAGCCTTGATATAAACAACTTCCACTTATGGAAGAAAAGACCAGCCAAAAAAGGTAACTATCCAGAAGAAGTAAACTTCAAAATTGTGCAAGATACAAATGAAGCAAAATATTAAAACATTCCCAGGGGTTGCACAAGTCTGAACAAAGAAAAGAGTATGTCATGTTCTTAGAGGAAAGACAGCATCATAAAAACAGCATGCCTTCCTAAAGTAATTTATAAATTTAATGGAGTCCCGGGAAAAACACAAACAGGATTTTTGTTCTTAGGTGAGTTGCTCTATAGTTCACGCAAAGAAATAAACAGAACAGCTAAGGAAATTCTGCATACGGAGCTGGTGAATAACAAGGAACAACACACCCCACCACATACTACATTATGCACCTGCTACAATGTGGATGAAGCCTGAAAGCATTCTAAGTGAAAGAAGCCAGTTGCAAAGGCCACCTGCTCTGTGGTTCCCTCCTTATCGAAGTCCAGAATAGTGGAATCTGTAGAGAAAGAAGGTGCTGGGAGAATAAGGGAGCGACTGCTAAGGGGTTTCTTCTTGATGTGATAAAAATGCTCTAAAATCAACTATGGTGATGGCAGCTGAAATGCTGTAAATATACTAAAAACCATTGAATTGTAAACTTCAAATGGTGGTTGGTATAGTACATGAATTACATCTCCATAAGGCTGTTAAAAATTGTATAATGTATTATAATGCTACAATAATTAAAATGCTATTGCACTGATGATTACACTTGGATCCACACCTCACACTTTATACCACATAAATTAAAAAACAATCAAACCATAAAAGAACTATAAGAAACCCTGGTAGAGTTATTCTTTGTTTTGTTTTGTTTTGTTTTTAATAATCTCAGCATGAAGAAGGTCATTCTAAGTATTCCAAAGGCCAAGAAGGGAAATAATGACAAGTTCCACTTCACAAAGAAAATCCCTCCATGGCAGACCCAAAGACAAATGACAAACTGGAAAGAAACATCTGCAATTCATGTGACAGACGGCGGTCTACTTCCGTCATATACAAAGAGCTCCTACAAATCAATAAGGACAAAAACAACCCAATTGGAAAAATGGACCAAGGGGATGAACAGATACGTCAGAAAGATCACATCTATCAAAATTACAAATGCACATACCTTTGACCCAGTATTTCTACTTCTAGAAATTTATCTTGTGGTTGCAGTCACACCTTTGTGACACTTACATGGTTGTTTACTGCTGCATTGCTTATAACGGCAAGGGGTTGGGTGTGGTCCTCCTTAAGAGGCGAGTCAAATAAGTTATGGATTATCCTTGCTATGGAAAACTATCCGTCAAAAGAATGAGGACGCTCTCTAGATGCTGACATACAGGATATATTACGAAGTGAAAAACTGCGGTGCAGGGCACTGTGTAAAATATGTGTGGGCACACGTATTCGCTGGGATGTGCATAAAAGAGCTCTTGGAAAGACACATGGGAAGATGACAATTCGGGCTGCCTCTGAAGGAGACGGGGTTGGGCACCGTGGGGAGAGGCAGGCTTTGGTCTATATACCCCATCATTCCTTTTGCATATTGGACCACATGAGTGTGTTACCATGTCTGAAGGTAAATACACGTTTAAAAAGAAAAAACAGTGTAAGCACAATGATAAATGGGAACTGATCCTGTGCTGTAGGACAGAGGTGAGGGGGCGGGGTGGGGACTGTGGTGAACTGGAGATGGGTGTCCCCTTTAAAGATGCGCAAGTCCAGTTCTAACCAATAGCTGCCTGCGTATAGGAACACAGGCCTATGATACCAGATCCTCTGATTTTTTATTTTTTCGAGATATCAGAAATCCAGATTTTTATACAAATCTGCTTGTAAATGTTTGCAGATACTTCAAAATTAAAAAGACAAAAATGCTCAGGCAGCGAAAAATAATCAGATCAGAGGGTTTGGGATCCCTGTCCTACGTGATCAAGGACAGACCAGTCCAGCCCCCCAGTTTGACACAATGAAAAAGCAAAGCCCAGAGAGTGAAAAGACGCCAGAGATCATACAGCAAGTCGGGTCCTGAGCTGGGATCCCGTGGAGGACTACTTGTTTCCACACCATCCTGCTCTTTGCTAATGCAGGAAAATGATGGCGAGCAAGACAGACATGGCATGTGGTAGGGTCACAGGAGGGGCCAGGGTTGGGGCCGTGGTGCCGGTAGTGGTCAGACAAGTCTGCTAGGAAGGAGGTCACAGCCAGTGGGAGCTGGCCAAAGGGGGTGGGTGCCATTGTGGGGACGAACTCCAAGGAGGCAGCACAACATGGGCAAAGGCCTAGAGGAACACAGAGAGTCCAAGACAGGGTCAGGGAGGGTGGATGTGCTGGGGGGTGGGTGGCATTCCCTGCCCGGTACTGCCATGCAAAGGCCTGAGGTGGAAGAAGCTTGGTGTGTCTAGGAATGGAAAGAGCCCTGTGGACTCAGAGTGGGCAGAGGAAGGGGAAATGTGGAGAGGGCTGAGAGGCATGGAGGGTACCGTACAGGGCGAGGGCACCCACTCACACTTGCGCAGCTCCAGGCTCTTGCTCGGGCAGGCCAGGTGTTGGCCCGGTGGGTTCTGGGTCCTCTGCAGACAGGCCAGCATGGCTGAGCTGGGGGCCTGCGGTGTGGCACGCTCTGCAGCAGGGTCCCTGTGAGGAGGGAGATGAGGTGCTTGTCACACGGGCTGTTCCAAGCCCACCTCCCCCTCCCCCAGCCGGGAGTCGCTGCCAGCAGCCTCCCCACTACCCGGCAGAACATCTGAGACTTTCAAAACAGCCTCCCTTTCTCCCTAACAGATGAGGCTGAGAGGCCTCAAGAGGCTCACGCACGGCCTCCCAAGAAGGAAAAGAATCCAGGTCTCCCGAGTGGTGGACTCCCACCGTGACGGGGACAGAACTGCTCAGAGTACAGGTCACCTCCTCTAAGCAGCTTACTGACGCCCCAGGTCTGCACAGATCCTCACCCCTACCGTGTCCCCTCAGCAGGCTACCCTTCCAGGTGGTGGCCCTCAGCTCTCTTGTAACCTGTGAGCAGATCTGATCCCCTAGGCCTCTGCAGCCTTGAGCTCTTCAAGGTCAGAGACCCCCATCTGGTCATCTTTGGAACCTTCACGGAGGGGTACCCAAGAACTGCCAGTGGGCGCATGGGTGTTCCAGCTTATTGACGTTTGTCTGTCCTTTTTCACAGCCCCTTTGGAGGGGTGATGTCCAGGATGCTGTTGCTGGGAGAACGAGGGAGGCTCCAACCTTGAGCTGATCTCAGACTGAGCCCTGAGCCCAGGCCCCAAGGCCATCAGGGCTAACTGACCAAGCTCCCTACCCCAAATGGAAAGGGCAGGGCCACCGAGGGCAGCCCCGCCAGCATGGGCAGAGGTCCCCATAGGTGGCAGCTCGGATGTGGCTCCAGACAGAGTCAGATGCCCAGCGTTCATGTGGAAATGCACATTTTCCCTTCACAAAGCCCACTTTCCTGAGAACCCAGAGTCGCTGAGGAGCAGGGTGACACAGGCGGGAACTGCCCTAGAAGCCATAGGGGGAGGGTGGGCTCTCCCTGCCAGGTCCTTCCCTTCCTCTTTCCTCAGAAAGGAGACAGCAGGCCCAGGGGGGACCCGAGCCCTGGACACCACTGATGTCTACTCAGCCCAGGCACTCCGTCCCTACCACCTCCTGACCCCACCCCACTCTTCCAAGTCCCAGTCCGCCAAGTCCCAAGGCAGAAGTTGGGCTAACCCAATCCTCACGCTGGTTTTGAAAAAGAAAGAAGCAGGGGGGAAGAAAAGGAAGTTATTTAATACTAAACAGGTGTCTGGAGCCCGAAATTCTGCTGCATTCTTCTAATAATGAAGTATTCATGAGGAAAAGCCTTTTTTCACTACTTTCTTAAGATCCTAATTTCACAACAAGCTCCTTGTTACCACGCAATTATTCCAATCTTGTATTGCTCCGAGACGGTTGCAGCCTCCTGTCTGTCCTGGCCTCTCGGTAAATGAAAGACAATCACGTAACCACCTTTCATTATGCTCTATTTTACTTTCAGCAAAGGTACCCTGAAAGAAATGATTTACACTGAAAGGGACTTTTATTCAGTTTCAAAACCAATTTTCTCCTATTACTGTCTCAAAAAAGAGAGAGAGAGAGAGAGCGAGCGAGAGAGAGAAAGGAAGGGACGGGTGGGGGAGGGGAGTCGGTTTCCATCTTCCCCCCACCCCCAATAGCCAGCCTTAACGCAGCGATGCAGTAAAAGCTGCAGTATCCACTTCCCAGCTTGATTTCTGGTAATTTTAAGATATGCCATTACAATCAGGCAGAAATTAGACAGTTTAAAAAGGGAATGAAGTGGGGCTTGTTGCAGAGATGAAAGCCCTTGACTGCGGGAAGGAGGCGCCACGGCCGCTCCTTGGGGACTTGGGACAGCAGCGAGCGGTGGGAGCAGGCTTCGCTGAGGCCCTTGAAGACACCCCCAAACACATGGGTCTGCTCTGCGCCGTGCGGACACCCGGGGACATCTGGACACGCTGCCTGCCCCTCTGGGTGTCCACAGACACCTTTAGTTGCTCACTGCACGTTTTCCCGCAGACGGGCATGTCACACGCACCTCTCGCCCGCACCACGTGCCATGCCCCTCCGGCACCCTCTCACAGTGTAGGCAGCCCCCGGCCAGGCACAGCTGGGTGCATACTGGGAAGGTGAGTGGCCTGTGGCTACCCCGCAGCACAGCCTCTCTGTCAGCCTCCCGCCCAGTGCAGCGTCCACCTCCTACCACGCTGATGCAGGGGCGGAGAGGGAAGAGCTGGAGAAGGCCAGCTGGCTGCAGGGCCCAAGCCCCTCTCTCTACAGATGGGGAAACCCAAGCCAGAGGAAGCAGCATCCCGCCCAGGGCCACCCAGCAGGCAGTGGCTGGGTAAACCTGCTCCCTCACCACCGGGCTATTGCTGCCCACAGCCAGTGCAGTGCTGGGCCAGAGGGGCGGTGTTGTGTCCTGAGGAGCCCTGGCCTGGACGCCTGGACCCCCTCCCCGCCCCAGCCCAGTGCCTGCTATGCAACCTAAGGGAAGCTACTGTCCCACTCTTAGGGAAGTGGCTCCATGACCCCTCTCCGCTCATTTCCTCCAAGATCCTGGCCTTGCCCAGCCATGCCCCTTCTCTGGTCTTTCACTGGGTGCCAGAGGCCCAGAGCCCAGTCTCTCTCCAGCCCCAAGCCCGCCACAAGTCTGTAAGGGTCATGTATCACAGAATGCTTTGCAGCTGAAAAGGACAGACTGAGGGCTACAGTTATTAGGTGAGGGGTCGGCTGCCTATTCTGGGGCCTCTCTGGACCCCCTCACTGCCCTCCCACTCAGTTTTCAGAGCACTCTGGTAATGGATGCCCAGGCAGTTCTGGGAGCCAAAAGGTCACCTGCCCCAACTTGGTGGGGGGAGGCACAGAGGATTCTCCGGAGGCCTCAGTTCAGCTTTTCCGGTACAGCCACCTGGATTCATCCCTCGCTTCTGGAGGCCCAGCAGGCAGGGCCCTGAAGCCTAAGAGATGGGCTTTCCTTGGAGAGGAGGGATTCTCCTCTCTGCACCCTTGGTTCCCCTAATTCATTGCTCATTCTCCCAGGAGCCTGTGTAGTGCTGGGGGCAGTGGGGGGGGCAGTGTGTGTGTGGAGGGGACGGGCCAGCCAAGCATGAGGACATGTGGACCACCATGTCCAGTTTGTGTATCAGCCCCATCACCTACATACTAAGATCCCTCTCCTTGGCCTTAACACTTCTCTCGGGCTCAGACTAGAGCCTGACTTTCGTTCGCCTGGCCCTCAAGGCCCCCATAACCTGCCGCCCCTGTCTCTCCTGGCTTCCTCCAGCCCTCCCTCCAGCCTGGCTGCCTCACACCTCCAAACCTTTGCCTGTGCTGGTCCTATTGCCTGCAGTACTGTACCCCGATCCATTTTAACTTAGACTCTGGCTCCCCTCTTCTGCGCATCCCCCCTCACAGCCCTAATCACACTAAATTGTAACTGCCAATTTTCAGGACTGTCTTTCTCCACTGGACTCTGAGTTCTCAGGGGCAAGGACCATGTCTTGTCTCTTTCTCCCCAGTGCCTGGCAAAGAGGAACCATTTAAGAAACGGGTGTTGAATGAACGGCTGAATCAATGAATTGGTGATTGCCAGATGAAGTGGCCAAGGCCTAGAGGGGCCAACCACCCTGTACGCGGTCACACAGCAAGCTGGGGACAGGACTGCGGTAGGCACCTAAAACACTTGGGATCTTCCCGTGCCCCCACCCTGCCCTTTCCCTGCTAGCATCATCCCATCTGTAGAAGGCAGGCCTCTCAGAGCCCCCACCAGCACTCATTACACCTCCAGCCAGGGAGCATCCTGGGAGCACTGCTCATTTTGAAACCCTATCTGCAAATCAGGCTGTTTATAAGCCCAAGGTCTTTTGTGACTTTAATAATAAAAAGGGGGGGGGGGAATGCCGTAAGCCTCAATGATTAGAATGCCTTGACATGGGGTCTGATAAGACGCCTTATCTCAGAGGCACCCCTAGGAAAAGGTCCCCTTCACCAGATAATGCCCCCGGCTGTCGATATGCCCTTTCATAGCTGAGGATTTAGATAAAGAAAATGTGACAGGGGAGGGGAAAAAAAGGAAGGAACTCTCCCGGTCCAAGGTGGAACTGAGTTTGTGCTGCTCACCTTGGCAGAACAATGAATAGGAGAAGGATGTCTAAAGGCTGTCTTTATTTTGATTAAAAGAATGGGGAATTAGAGCCTGCCTGCCTTTTGTCTTCCCTCCTATCTGGCTACAGAGGGCTGTGGGGACCCCCAGGCCAGGGGGAGGGGGGTAACTTGAAAATAACAGTACCCCCACGAATACTAATAGTAGTAGTGCCCATTTATCGAATGCTCCCTCTGTGCCACCCCGTGTGCATCCGGTCTGTTATACCTCACGGCATCCTCCTAGCCTCCTCTGTGTGGGTTCTCTTTTTAGCCCCATTTTACAGATTAGGAATGGTTACAGAGGGAAGTAGTCTGCACAAGGTCACCTAGTTTTTAGATGACAGAGCCCAGGAGTGTCAACTCCCACAGAGCCTGCACCCTCAGCTCCACACTGTAAGGCTCCCGCCCTGGCTCCATCGTGGTTGGGGGCCCATCGGCCTCTAGCTCCCAGTCAGCTAGGCAGGAGGAAAGAGAAGAAAAGGTCTGCTTCTCCCCACTGCCCAAATCTACTTTGATGCTATTCCGGGAGAGGCTGGGATCACAGAGAGGGAGGAGGTGAGAGAGGGGAAAGGGGAAGGGGGCTTGCAGGAGGCCGCTTATCCCATAACCATTCATGAAGGACAATGTGTGAGGCCTGGGTTGGGCAGAACAAAAGTTGAGATGAAAAAAGCCTAGGCCCTGTCTGGAACCATTTGAAATGACTGTAATTTACCCACCCATCATTCACATTCATTCATTCATTCGTTCATTCATTCAGGCAGCAAACACTCCCGGAGCATCTTTTGGGGAACAGCCCTGGCCCATGTGCTGGGAGAATGAAAATCAATGAGTGTCCTACCAAAAGAGAACATTCAATCAGAACTGGCTTCCCCCTCCCAAGACCATTGGTTAAAAATGGACTTTACTGGCTTCTCCCCTCCAGCCTTCAGTTTTTCCCTGAAGCGGCAGGTGGCCAGAACTTTCCCTGGTGCATCCTGTAGGTCAGCAGTCTGCCCCTCACCAGGCTGGGCTGGCCCTGGAGCAGGGCAGAATGTGAGTACATACTTGGGCTCCACAGCAGGGCGGGGCTGTGATGCCATGAAGGCCAAGGATTGTGCCACTCCCCAACCCGTCCTTCCCCTCTCCCTGGGGCTGCCCACTCTGGCCTCTGTGGCTCAACTCAAGGCCAAAGACTGGCTTTGGCTTGGAGGAAAAGGTCATGCCCGGCCCTTCCCAGCATCAGACTAGGAGTTCAGGGAGGAGGGCCAGCCCCAGAGGCTTGGAGAGGCACCTGCCAGGCAGTGGCCAAGCACTGGGGTTCTAACTAGCTTAGTGACCTTGAGGAAGTCACAGCACCTAGCTGTGTCTCTGTTTCCCTCATTGAATCTTAATAGAGAGTGGGCCAGCAGATGGTAGAAGGCCTTCCAGCTTGGATGAAGGGATGTTATAATTTGGTTTTCAAACACAATCCAGTGAACTAGGTTTGTGCAAGACACAGGGCTAGGTCCTTGGCCCACTGGCACACAGAGGGGGTTCCCATGCTGTCTGTCATTGAGGGATTTAGAATCTTGAGTGAAGATGAGACAGGAAGCTAGAAAAACACAGAAGTTCATGTAAAGTGATGAGTGAACTGATAGGACTCTGAGTTGCTTAAAAATAAGATGCCTGCTATTCCCAGGGCTTCACCACCCTCATGGGGAGCGGGCAGAAGCCCTCCCACCGTTCTCACCTCCAGCCCCCTTGCTTTACTTATAGCCTCATTCTCTCTCATCACAGACCTGCCCCCAAATGCAGGGAAGAATGTGAAGTGATGACAAGAGGCCCAGGGCCTGGGGAGGGGAATGAGCACTGGATTGGGAGGCTGGGAGAGTGGGGTCAGATCCTGGCTGTGTGGCCCTGAGTCGGTCACTTTTCTGTGTTGGTCCCTACTACCATGAACAGGGCCAGCCTGAAGCCTCAGAAAGCTCAGTACCCCCTGAACATCAAGGGGCAGAATTTGTCTGCCCTTGGGCAGAACAGAAGAGAGAGCCCCTTGCCCAGGCGTGCCATAGGGAATCTGGGTGCACGGTTCCTCCCCCACAACAGGAGGAGCCACTGTCTGTCTGTTTCCTCTCCTGTCTCTATCCCTGTCTCTTATTCCATGTGCTTCCCTGTCCTTCCCCTTCTTTCCTGCTGTCTCCTTTCTTGCTCCCTTCCTGCCCCCTACTCTCCCCTCTCCTTCCTTCTCTCCCCCAACTCTGTCTCTCTGTGAAGCAGATGGAAGAGAAGCCCACACCCATCCCCCTCTTGTAGCTCCCTCCCCCACTCCTGTTCTGAGCCCGAGGCCTTCCAGGGGACCCTGTTAATAATTAAATGTTAATCTAAAAAGCAATTTGAGCTGTGGCTAGGCAGATCTGGTTAGAGATTACATTAGCATGGAGGAGGTGAGGGTAATTTTCTTTAACCCCTCTCCTGATCTCTCAAGCCCTGGAATCTTTAAGTCACATTGGCACTGCTGATTAAACTGGTGCAGGGCTTGGCTGTGGATAAGGGGCCTGTGAAAAGTGATTATTTCCCACTGCTATTTGGGCCACAGCACCGGAAAGGGATTTTCACTCTTTTTTAAATGTGAGCGGGCACTATCCCCATTCAACAGGAGGCCCCAACTACTGCCAAGATTACTGCTGCATTCACCCCCACAGCTGGAGGTCTCTCTAAAATGCAAATCTGGACACACCGTCCATGGCTCCCTCCAGTCCCAGGAGAGAAACACTACCTTCTGGCCTGGGGGACATCCCTTCACTGAGCCTCAGTCACTATTCCTAGCATCTTATTGGGTTTGGGTGGGGCATAGATACTGGTAGTTCTGGGCCAAAGGGGAGACCAAAAAGTGAACCGACAATCACTAATCCTGGAGAGAGAAGTCCGGAGGTGGGCATCCTGCAAGACACGCCTCTCACCCCCACACTTACAGGCCTTTGCCCACATAATCCCTTCTAGTCGCAAGCCCTTCCCATGTCTCTATCCCTTGAAATTCCACTTGACTTTCAGCTGAAGTCCATGTTCCTCCAGGGCTTCTAGGAAACATACGAGGTGCTTGATAAAAGTTTGATGAAGAATCAAATGAATGGCGTTCCCCTCGTGGCTCTCCTGGACCCATCCTCCATGGGTTTACGGTACTATGACCAGTACCTGTGCATAGCGGGCCCTCCGGAAACTGACCGCTGAAGGAAGGATGGGTGGGAGACTGGTCCGGGGGGGGGGAAGGGCAAGGCTAGGCTCAGGAAGTGTCTGACTGGAACCCAGGGCTGAGGTCTGGGGGTGGGCGGCGGGCCTGAGCTCTTCAGCACCACGGCCAGATCCCAGCGCAACTGCCCTCGAGAAAGGGGCAGGGCCAAGCCTGGGAGCACAGTGACATCGGTCGCCATGGGAACTAGCCCTGCCGTATCTGCCCAGAGCAGCACTCCAACCTCTTTAGGGACCACATGACAATTAAGCACCAACTTACTGCGTGCCAGGGCCTGTGCTAGATGCTGAGGCAGTGACAGGACCTGACAGAGGAAGGGGCTCAGAGGAGCAATTACGAGGCAGGGTGAGAAGCCATGATAGGGCCACCACACCAATCCTGGGGGTGTCAAGATGAAAGGACAGCTCTGTCGTCTCATAAGGGTGACAGTACTGTGTCCCAGGCTTTGGAGCCAAATGCTGGAGCGTTATCTCTTATTAACTAAATCCCAGCTTTATCCCTTAACTCTGTGGCCTTAGGTAAATCCCTCTCTGAGCCTCAGTTTCCTCACCTCAAAGAGGGGTTAATTCCTTACTGCAAATTAGTACAAATAAAGTGCCAGGGTCACAGTAGAAACTCCCTAAGTGGCAGCCATTGTTAGTATGGTTTATTATTATCAACAGGTGAGTAGTAGAAAATAGCCCAGTGAATAAAGCAGGGGAGGGGGTCCCAAGCAGAGGACTGTAGAGGCAAGGCGACTTGAAAGGAACTGGTGTTTGGAGAACCTGAAGCTAATCCAGGTTGCTGGAGGAGAAACCCTCCTGCCGAGTAATTGAGAGCCCCCATCTGTGCGCGGCCAGGCAAGGTTACCAAGACAGAGGGGACAGGGACAGGCACCTCAAGGTAGAGTGATCTGCTTCTTGTGGACAAGAGCTGATTCAGGGCAGGGAGAGGCTAAGAGAAGGTGCTGCGTGGGTGGGGCTCATATGAAGGCTCAAAGGCTTCCCCCTCCAGTGACGGGATGTGGGGCGGTCACTGCTACTGGCCATAGGCCTGGTAGCCCTCCCAGAGCCAAGCTCCCCTCCAGGGGCAGCACCTAGGGCGTGAATGCGGGGTGCAAATGAGCCTTCAGGAAGCCTCAGCTGGAGGAGCACAGCCCCAGACCTCAGGCTTCCTCCCTAGCTTCCACCTCCTGACACACTCTTCCCTGACGGCCAGATCCCAAGGTAGGACGTTTGGGTTGAGGCCAACTACACAAGCCACTGGAGGCCTCCCATCTCCGAGTTCTGGCCTCCGCTCTTTAATGACAAGTGCTATCAAGTCTCCATCATCCCCTTCCAGATGAGGGGTGAGGTGGGGGTGAAGCTGGGAATCAATACTGAATGCCATCTGTGCAACGACACTACAGAACAGGGGCCGAGGGAGCTCAGGGGAAAGGCCTCAGCCCAGCATTTTTGGAGGAAGTAGTGGGACCTTCCTGGAGGAACAGCATCTAAGCGGAGACCAAAAGGACAGTGGGGTTACCAGATGACAGGATGACAACCTGGAAGAAGGACCTCTGTGTGCAAAGGGTAAAAGTAGGACCCGTCATGGAGCTGGGAGGGGCTGGGTGCTCCCAGCCACCCTATCACGCATTCCCCTGCACCCCAAGCCCCATTCCTGCACCCGTAGTTCAGAGTTAACTCAATGACAGGGAAGGAGAAGATCTAAGAATCAGAGCAATAATAGGAGCTAGTTTTTATTTTTAGTGTCCCCCATGGGCCCAGCACGTTACAGACATCACCTCATTTAACCCACCCCACACCTGAGATAAAGAAACGATCACTATGGTCCCTGTACCCATGAGGAAACAGAGGCCCGTGGGGGAAGCGGCTATCCAAGGTCACAGACTGGTTAGTGGAAGGGGCAGGAAAGCCCAGTGGAAGAGGTAGGCCCGCAGATCAGACCCCAAGGGGAGAGGAGGACGGGAAGGAGACTGGGAATGGCTAGGAGTGCTTAGGAGAAGAGAAGCCGAGGTGGAGGGTGAGTGGGAAGGGAGGAGAGTGGAAAAGAAAGAGGCTGATAAAGGCTGGTGTTGACTTTTAGCCTGAAGCCGAGGTTCAACAGATGCTTCAGGGAGGTCAGGCTGGCATAGAAATTAGTGGAGCACTGGGGCAGGGGTGCAGAAACGGGCGGGGTGTATGGCCAAACCCCACTTATGCACGGGCCAGGGCTCTAGCTTCCACCCTTTGCTGAGGGTGGGGCAGGGGGTGTTGTGTGTGCGGTATCCCTAATCCCGTTTCTGGTGGAGGAACTCTGTGTCATCTGGCACGGGGCACCCTAATTTTAGCGTTGTTTAGCGGGACGGGCCAGCCACCTGGGTTCCAACTCCAGCTTGGCTACAGCCTGGCCTGTGCGACTATGTTACTATGTTTATCTCGGGGAGTTTTTCTTTTTTGGGCTTCTCTTTATTTCTGATGTTTCTGTGTGCACATATATCACTGTGTATTTTTTTTTAAATAACTTCTTAAAAGGGATTTAACCACTGACCACCAGGAGTTATTATAAATCCCTAACATGCAGGGGCAGCTGCTCCATGAGGAGGCAGTGGCAGCCAGGGAAGGTGGAAATGGCGGAGAGAGAGAGAGAGGGGGGCACAGAAGCCCAGAAGCTTTGAAATCCAGGAGCGAAGGGCGCAGTAGCTTTCTGGGGGCGGTGGGAACCGATCCAGGCTAGCTAAGCCCTCCAGCAGTTCCAGCCAGCAATGGACCCCTGCTCTGACCGTGTGCCTATCCCTTTCAACTTCCACACCCGCCCCCGCCCCCCCGCCCCTCCCCCCCACCCCGCGCCATCCTCCACCTTGCTGGGAGCCGGCTGAGCTTTTCCATGTAGAACTGCCTTCTCGGCTCAAAACTCCTTCTCCGGCTTCCAGGGCATGTAAAATATCCTGGAGTGAACCTCCCCCCACTCCCTCCCTGTACTGTCCCCTCCCCTTGTCACCCTGCTCAGCTGTACTGGCTTTTCTTCCCGTCCTCTCACAGGCCAACTCTGGTCTCACCCCAGGGCTTTTTGAATTGCAGTTTATTTGTACCTAAATATTCTACAGCCACGCTCTCCAACAGAAAAATAATGTATTATAAATTTGTTACTACCCACAGAAAATTATGTTTAATAATTTATTTATTTAATTCAATATAGCCAAAATACTATCACTTCACCAGTAATCAATATTCAAAAATTACTGAGTATTTTACTCTTTTTTTTTTTCATACTAAGTCTTTGAAATCTGGAGTAGATTTATACTTACAGACATCTCAGTCGGACTGGGTGGCATTCCCTGTGCCAGCTCTGTCTCCTCGTTCACACCTCAAACTCAAACATCACCTCCCCCAAAGGCCTTCCTTGATCACCCAACCAGCTGGCAACCCTCTGCCCTGGCCACTATCCCATCACCACTGTAGTTCTTCACTGTCATTATCACTCTGAAATGATCTTATTAATGATTTTAGCATCTGTCTCCCCTGAGCACAGATTTTGCTGTGTTTGCACACTGGGCACACAGTAGGTGCTCAAGGTGGACAGGTAGTAGAGATGGGGGTCAGGGTCGCAGTCCTGGGGCCCCTCTCCACCTACGTCGTTCCAAATTCGACTCTTGGTGATGAGAGGCAGAGACCAATTGTGTGTGTATGTACGCACATGTGGGGGATGTGTACACACACACACACACACGCACCCTCACCCCCTCCCCTCTGCTCATGAAAAGCGGCCCAGAAGATGGGCCTCCTTTCAAATCAGCCCGGCGCAGAAAAACGGCTGTGACAGCACAAAGCCAAGATTGAATCAGCAATGGGCCCGATTGCCTGGTGACGGTTACAAAATGATCTGATTGGAAAAGACAGGATCAATGTTGCGCAGAACAACGGCTGTCAAGCCCCCACATGCCAGACAATGAGCTGGGCAAGCAGGCAGGTGGCTCCCAGAAGCTGCGCCAGAACATGCTGATGGGTGGAGGGCCCAGGATAGGCTTAGCACAGAGCAGGCCCTTCTTTGGTCCCAGGCCCTGGGCTTGGCCACATCCATGCACCAACCCACTCGTGTGAGCCCTGCTTGACCAGGGTGGTCAGTTCTGCAAGACAAAATCAGACACTTCCCAAATGCTTGACATCTGGGAAGAATGTCCCTATCATGAGACCAAGTGCTCAGCTCTGGGCAGTTGTATGATGGCTGAATTTTTCTTCATCAGATTTGCCATTTCCAAATACTAAAAGATGAATATTATTTTTGTAATGGGGGAGGAAAAAGAAACGTTTCCCTCCTTCTTGAACCCCACCGACCCGAGCTTTTGCTCTCTGAGGTGTGTAGGAGGAATCCAAGCCTCCAGCCATCAACAGCTCCAGGAAGCCATTGAACTGGCTTCTACCCTACCCTCAAGGCGTGGGTTAGGGTTCGAACCTCTGAGTGTGCAATTCCCAGGCCCTCAACCAACTACTACTGTGACTCCCTCCACAGCTCTGTTCATGGAGGTTGGGTCCAGAGAGACCACATGGCTTGCGAGGGGTGCATAGCAGTGAGGTGGCCCAGCTGGGGCCTCGCAGACACATCTCTAGTCTCTTTCTACTCCAAGGCCAGGGACATAGTACATGCTCAATAAATTCCCACTGAACAAACAGAGGGATGTGTTGGGGCCCCTCGTTCCTGCCTGTTCCTCCTCTGGCCCAGGGCTCAGAGTCTCATCTCTGGTCACCGCTGTGGGGTCCCTTTCTCCTCCTCACACTGCAGTTTACCACCTCAACCGAACAAACCCCTCCACATATCTGGAACACCTGGACCACCAGAGAACTGACTGAGTGTTCTGCAACATAGTGGTGAGCAGGCAGAGAGGCAGGGCTGGCAGCAAGTAGGTAAAAGCCTCCTCTCAGGCCCACTGTCACATGCCAGTGGGGCATGGTCTGGGAAGTGATGCAAGCCCCAGCTGTGTCCTGGAAGCTCAAGGGCTGGGAAGCTTCTGGAGGAGGGGGCCAGCCCCTTAGGAGGTCTGGGAGGGGGTTCTTCATCCAACAGTGACCACATGCTAGACACCACACCTCAGCCTTGAGCTCACCCTGAAAGGTGTGGGTAAATCCTCTGCTCCTGCACTCTGGCAGAGAGCAAAGGCTCAGAGAGGACACGGGTTTGTACAAAGCCACCTGGTGGGGTCTGCATGTGGAGCAGGCCTGCAGGACTCTCAAGCCAGTGGAGGGCTGTGCCGAGGGAAGGCTGGGATTCCAGTGGGTACTCAATGTCCTACAGGACTGCCCACTCTTGGGGTGGGCACTGAGGCATCTCCCCTGGGTGCCACCTTGGCCCTGAGTGGCTGGCATCAGTGCAGGCCAAGAGGCTGATGTCAAAGGGGACATCCTGAGGCCAATAAAGGTAGCCCTCTATCACCACCACCACCAGTCCACTGGCCTTCACTCTCCAGACCATCGAGGCACTGCCCACCTCAGCCCCTGACCGGTGGCATCCAGAAAGGGTCAAACAGCACCATGGCTAAAGCACAAACCCAGAACGGTGTTTGAACGCTGGCTCTGCCGCTTCCCAGCAGGACTCTCTTAAGTCACGGAGTCCCTTGGGGCCTCAGTATCTCCGTCTGAAAAATGGGGCTAGAAACCACACGTCCCTCACCAGGCCTTGGTGAGGACTAAGCTGGATGTTGTGCCACTCGCCCGATGGCAGCGGCTACTCTTACTGTCGCCCTCTTAGCTCCTTGAAATCTACCACCCACAGGGTGTCCACGGTAACCGCAATGTCCACCCTCAGCTTTCACCATCATGGGCCAGAGAGGACAGCAAGGGGCTTTAGAGAGGTGAATCCCCGGGTTCAGGTGGAGCTTCAAGGGAGCCCAGCGAAGAGGGTTAGTTCCCAGGAGGAGTAGCTTCCTGGAAGAGGGAGTATCTGAGCCCCCTGTGTGTTCTGGGGGAAGGGCAGTGCCTAGCACAGAGCCTAAAAGCACCTAGTGGAGGCTCAGGGAGTCTGGGGAGCCAGTTCTTTTAAGGCCTACTGAATAGTGGGGTGGGGGGGCAGTGAGGGCATTCTGGTGTAGGGACCCCACCCCATGGGCAGCCACCAGAGGTAACACATTGCAGTCATTCACCCACTGAGTCCTAACCTCCCTAAGGTAAGGACTATTATCCCAGTCTTCCAGAAGGGGAAACTGAGGCACAGGGCGACGTCATCTGTCCAAGGCCATCCAGTGAGGGACTGGTGTATCAGGGATCTAAACCGTCTGGCTCTGCAGTCATGACTACCCATGCACAGCGCCTTGCCATGACAGAGCACGCAGGGCAGGGGTGAAGCATGCGAGAGAAGAATGGACAAGGCTGGAGGAGCTGGGGTTAGGGAGGGGCCTTGAGGGCCATGGCGCCTGCGGTCTTGGCATATCATCCACAGACGAGGGGAGCCACAGAGAAGGCACGATGGTTATAAGACTCTGGAGCTGGCTCACCTGGGTTCAAACCCAGCTCTTCTACTTGCCAGCTGTGCACCCTTGAGCTGATCAACTAACTTCTCTGTGCTTCGGTTCTACACCTGAGGAAAGGGGTTCAGATCAACGAGGCTGAAGTCTGCCCCACAATACATTTTACATGTTTATTAAAGTGGAAAAAAAAAAATCCCTGAAACCTCATGGACTGAGGCAGTGCCCATCAGGTCTGGGGACAATCTAGTGGCTAGGCCTAAGGCACGTTCTGTCCCAGGGCAGTGGGCACAGCCTGGCACACCCCAGCCCTGCCAGGTGGGTGCCGGGCCTGGGGAAGGGTGGCAGCGGCATCTCGAGCTTCGCCAGGGCACGTGCCAGCGTGTGCACGGCTGTGTGTTGCTGCAGCAGCTTCTATGCAAACATGTTAATTTGTTTTCATTTTGTGTTTTTTTTTCCCTCGCAAGATAATTGGGTGAGTTTGAAGTCTTGGCGAGGCTGCTGATTATAGCTATTTGGGTGGTGCCCTCGTGGGGCTTGGGCCCTGCCTCCTGCCTCTGGCGGTGTCTTGAGGGGTGGGTGGAGCTGTCGCTGGTTTCTAGGGACTCTTGCTGGCCAGGATGGGGGATGAAGGTGGCATGACATCTGGGACCCCCAGCATGCCCTCCACCCAGACGATACCCCATCACCGAAGGGTACAAATCCCACCCACACGCATCTTTCCTTTGCCCTGCGTGATGCAGTTAAAAAAAAAAAAAAGTGACAGGTTGCCAATATGAAAAAGAAAAAAATCTAAGATTCTACTTACAATTCTCATTATCTGGTTTCTCTTGAAAACAAACTAAAACTGCCAGCTTTAGAACCACTGAGCCCACATTCCCACGAGGCTAAGTTAAGTGCCGGCTGCTTTGTTCACTGAGCCACCCGGTTGGCCCCATGGGCACCTGAGTTTTCTGCCCTGGAGAAGGGCACGGGCTTTGGGGTCTGACAGTCTGAGACTCAGACCGAGGCTCTACCCTCAGAAGCTGTGTGCTGTCAACCAGTATCTGCCTTTCTGAGCTTCTTGTCCCATCTGTAAACCCTCCGCCTTACCTTGGGAGGATTAAAATGAGATGGCCCAGTTTTTAAGAGCATAGTAGGGGCTCAGAAAGATTTGTTCCCATCTGTAGGAGGAAGAGCCAGGATGGGAGTTTCATGTTCTTTGGGTGTCCCGCACTTGATCCCATCCCCAGACATGCAGCCTTGTCACTGATCTATTTGTATCTGTTTCTCTGCTAGCGGGGGACAAGGTCCCTTGACAGCCAGGGCTGCGTCTTTGTTTCAGACTTTAATGAAGGCCTACTATGCACCACACTGAAGAGCTGGGAGAGAGGTGAAAAGGCTTGGGGGGCTCAGGGATCTGGTAGTGGTGAGCAGGGTACAAGACCCAGAGTGAGGACTCTAAGCCTCAACTAGACAGGGGTATTTAGGGAAGAGGCAAGTCTGAGTTACGAAGGCATGTGTGCGTCTATGCACTGGGGAAGGGGACGGTGGAGGTGCTCCTGGTGCGAGCTCCAGCCTAAGCAAAAGCCCAAAGAAAGGAATGACCCGGTGGGTGTGAGCTGGTCCCGGGTGACTAGAATATGCTCTGAGAAGCTAAGTGGCCTTTGGGAACTTCCTGTGGGTGGTTCTGGGCCTCCCACAGAGCTGGTCTCAGAGAGGACTTGGTCAGTGTCTGCAGTGGACAGCTAGTGGGCCAGGTGAGGTTCAGGAAGAGATTAAGGGCAGTGCCTTCCAGGAAGCTACCTTTCCTGTGTTCCTGGCTCCTTGGGACCCTGGGACCCTTGACCAGTCGCTTCAGTTACCTGAGCCTCAGTCTGCTGAACTATAAAATGGGGCTGCAGTAAGACAATCCCTGCCATGCGCTTATGCTCCTTAGCGTTACCCTGCCGCCAGCTCACTGCCTCAGCTTGTCCTCTCACCTCTCCCAGGAAATAGTTGGGATGCTGTAAACCCCAACCCACGTTTGTGCATCCTCAGCATGTGTAGACACCGAGCTCAGTGCTTTACCTGCATTCTGGCACAACATCCCCAGTGCCGGATTCTATTTCATTCCCAGTTTTAAGCCAAGGAGAGGGAGGTTCAGAGAAGGTTTAATGGGTAGGGTGGCCCTTAACAGGGTCCTGTACTTGGCCCCCACTAAAGCTGCAGCTGCTAGCCTAGAGCCTAGCCAGGATGGAGGGATGGAATGGATGCCTGGTGCCCACCCAGGGAGTGAAGACAGCCAGTAGTTCTTTGAGGCCACCCAGAAAACTGAGGCGGGCACCTCAAATTGCAGCCCTGGGTCCCAGGACCTCAGACCAGCAGGGCACAGATCATGCCTTCATGGCCAGCTGTGGCAGTATGGCAAGTCACCTGTCCTCTCTGAACCTCAGTTTCTTCATCTGTCATATAGAATGACTGCCCTTTACTTGTTGGGTTGGTGGAATGCCTGGACCAGTGGGAGCACATAGTAGGCCCACAACAAACCCAGTAAATGGCTGCCAGTGACTCCATAGCATCTAGAAGCCCCCAGGAAACAAGAGGAAGGCAAATAATGGTGGAAGGACGTGGCAGGGGAGAAGATGACAGGCTCCTGGCTAGTCCCCTTGGGGCAGCAGCAGACCTTTGTAGAGGACTTGGACCTCCCTCATCACACAGGGTGGCAGCTGGCAGCACCCCTCCCCCACTGAGTGTCATACAAAGGGGCCTCTATTCCTGGCTCTGAGCATTTATCCCCGGCCAGCTGGGTTGCACCGCCCTCTCCCCACCCTGCTGGCTACCCCGGCTGGCCAGAGCCTGCCCAAGGCTACACAAAGCCTGGTGTGTCCCTGCAGAGCCAGCCTGGCCTCAGAAGACCCCATCCTCAGAGAGCCAGAGAGCTCAAAGGGCCCTGGGGAGGGTTCACAGTGTGTGGCAAGGCCATGTCCAGGCCACGAGGGGGAGGCGATTGGGAAAGCATGAAAAAGCCTTTGGCGTGGATGAACTGCACATGGATCTGGCTCCAGTTTACCCGCCCCCAGCTGTGTCACCTCAGGTCAGTGTGGACCTTGGTTTTCTCATCTGTACAATGGAGACAATGATAATAACATACCCAACTTTCTGGGCTGCTGAGGGTTCAGTTAGGCTATGTAAGGCCTGGTGGCATACCGTCAGCACCCAGACCTCAGAGCCAGATCAGAGGTACCTGGGGGAGGGGGTGGCAGGCAGAAGTGTCTTGAGGACTGGTCAGTCATGTTCTCAGCATATCCCTTCTCAGCCCTGCCCTGGAAACCTGGGGGCCCAGCCCTGGGTAGGAAGTGGGGGACAGTACCCCCTTATAAACCATTCTACCCTCCACTCTCCACCCAGCAAGGTGCATGTGTATTGGTGCTGACCCTCAGGCCAGGGCCTGAGCCCCTTACTGCCCCTGGCTGCTGGCAGCAGATTTTATTGAATGACAGCAGCATATTGTTCATGAAACACCTACTGTGTCCTGGGACTTTTAGCTCCATCATCTCCTTTCAACCCTATGGCTACCCTGAGAGGCACGACGGTTTGGCACAGTGGTTATGGGCTCTGGAGACCAGCAACCGAGGTCCAAAGCCCAGCTCTACCACTTCTAGCTGTGGTACTCCAGGCCAGTCCCTCTCTGTTGATCCTCAAAGGGTCTGTGGAACAACCAAATAAGAAAAGGCCTGCTTGATGCCCTCAGCCCAGAGCCCAGCCCCAGCAAGCTTGAAATCCTGACCACTGGGCTACTAGCTCCAACTCACAGATGGGGAAACTGAGGCCCAGCTAGCAAGTGGCACAGTGCCTGGTATGCAGGAGGAGGACAGTAAACCCAATGGCTAATTCTAGGAGATGGACGGGGATCTGAAGTTAAGTCTGGAGGACTCGGAGCTCCTCTTTTCTCCTTGAGGGTTTTGCAAACATATGTTAGCAGTTTGTTCTTATTTCACAGATATCCTCAGCTCTATGGGTCATGTGGCCTGGGGTAGGTAGGGCAAGAGACCAAGGCCTGGAGGCGGACCCCACAGAGAACCTCACCCTGCCACACAAAGTCCCCCTTTCTCCCTCTCACCCACTTGGGGCGGCCAAGTGAACAGCGGAATACCAAATAATTAAGCCTGCGTGCACCATCCGGGAGCCTGGGAACACTGCGGAGTTTCCCTTTTATGTTTATAGCAATTGTATGAAAATGTGCAACATGAAGCGGCACCAGCTGACAAATGAGACGAAACAGACAGGATTCCGGGCCGGCTTTTTCTCGGGCCTGATTGGCATTAATTGTGAGCGTTTACAAAGCACAGCTCGGCGCCTGACATTTGCTTCAAGCGAACGTTTCCTTCTAATAGTTTTAATGATTACAATGGGAGCTGGTGATCACCGGCAGGCGGGTAACGGGCTGCCTGGCCTGAGCTCCTGCCAGGGGCCTGGCCAGCCTATGCTTGCCTGAGTCCTGGGGATCCCACGTTCCCCTGCTACCTGTGGTGGGAGGGCGGAACCTTGGTCACAGGCCTCGGGGCCTTGGGCATGGGGTCACCCCGCATGGGCTGGCTGCTGACACACACTGAGACGCCAGTTTATAAAGTTGATGGGGAAACCCACAGGCACAATGATCCTGGTCCCCGACCTGGGGGAGAGGGAGGGAGGGGAAGGAGGGAAGAGCAGTGGGCCTGGCCTGGCCTGGCTCTGAGGCTAGAGGCCCTCTGTTTCCTCATCTTATAACGAGGGTAGGAAGGACCCCACAAATGCTGCCTGCTAATTTCCTTGCTGTGTAACCTGGCCAAATTCCTTCCCCACTCTGGGCCTAATCTTCCTCACCTATTTGAGGGGCAGGAACTTGGTCAGCTAGAGTCACAGGGATCAGTGTTCCAGTCTCGGCTCTGGCCTCTTTCCAGGTGCGTGACCTTGGGAGAATCCCTTGATCTCTAAGTTAGTATTCCTCGTCAATAGATTGGAGTTCAGAATCACTACAGGTTGCACAGTGATTTCTAAACTCCAACAGAAAAGGTGTAAAAACCCTGAACTGGTGGCAAACCAAGAGGTGTGTCTTATTCCCTCCCTGGAGAGTCCTCCTAATACCTCACACATCCATCATTTATTCATTCACGAATTCATTCATTCATTCATTCATTCAACAAACATCAATGTCTTTATTAGGAAGCTGGGAAGATATCATCGAACAAAGCAAGACTCTCCCTTGGGGAACAGACATGAGATTAATATAGCACTTCACATGCAGTAACCCATCAACTTATCCTCATTCGAAGAAACTGAGGATCAGGGAGAAATGACAGTCTGAAGTCACTGGGATGAGGTGGCGTGACATTTGAACACTGGCAGGCTGCCTCAGAGGCAGGTCCTTTCAGGACCCAGGTGGAAGCCCTTTCTGAGGAACTGGAGTAGGCTAACCCTTGGGTGAAATTCATCTTCAAGCCAGGCACCACGGCAAGAAGACTGGACCCTGGGAAAAAAATCTGTGAGCCTGGGTAGCCTCATGGGGAAATTGCCCAGTCTCTTTGAAGCAGGTAGGGAAATCAAGGCAAGTCACTGAGAATATCTCGAACCCTCATGGGGTCCTCTTCCTAGGCTAGAAATAGAAGAAGTGCCTCAACTATGAGCCACACAACACACTCATTCCCACATTTCCATCAACACTGTGCAATGCCCACTTCATGCCAAGTCCTGCTTTACAGGCCACGCAAACAGCACCAGCAACATGGCTGGGAAAGGACAGCGGGTTCAACAGCTGCATGGCATGTGCAAAGGACAGAGTTGAGAGAGAACCTAGTGGGTACAGGAACTGCTGGCAGTTTACTGAGGCAGTAGCCTCCCTAGCAGTCCGGCCCCATGGGCTCTCTGACCCCTGCCCCGCCTGACCCTTTGACTTTGCCAGGCCCACCCTGCAGGAAGCCCCCAGGGCAGTTTCCAGCTCTGTGCTTGGCTCCAGCCAGAAAAACCCTGGCAACTGTTTCTTTTGGAGTCAGTTTGGGAGGGTGGGGCAGGGAGAAATTTTTTTTTTAATGGGGATTTTTCTTCTTTTGCATATGGTGGCACAGATGGGCCCATGATCCATAAAAACTGTTTGCAATTAAACTCCCACTTTGCATGGCTGGATTTGTCAGTTGTCTGAACCACGAACGTGGGGCTCCACACTGACAGGGAGATGGGACTCGGGGTAGGGTGGGGCCAGATGCTGCAGGATGGGCAGAGGCCCAGGAACCTGCTCTGGGCTTGGGGCCCGAGCTGATGGAGTATCGAGACAGCCTTGCCAGCTCCCTCTCTGGGCATTCCCCAGCCCTCGCCCAGAGTCGGAGGGTGGCCAGGCAGTTGGGGTGGGGCTTGGCAGGGCTTCCCTGCCCAGCACAGACTTGGCCAGTACTGGGGACCCTAGCGGGGGGCAGAGGGTAATGAGGGTGGATAGAGTGGAGCTAATCACCACTCAGACCCTGCCAGAGACTGGGTTTAGGACCCAGAACAGGCAGAAGAGTAGTCAGGCAGTGAGCCATAATGGGGGTCCAGCAGGTAGAGTACAATGGCAGGTTCAAAGCTGAGGAGTCAGAACCCCTGGTCCATTTGACAGAAAGGATCTAGGATGGTGCCAGGAGCAGCTGCCAAAGGCCAGAACTGGCTCCTTCCTCATCCCCGGGGGAATTGGGCCTGCCTCCTTGACACAGGTTGGGAAATCAAGGCAGCCATTGAGAACATCACAAGGGCCTGGGCTTCCCCTTCCCATACCAATTGGCTCTCTGCATTTGGGAAGCCTTTTCAGTGGGCTTCCAGAATGGGGCTGAGGGGCCTGTACCCTTTCCACTACTCTTGGGCTTAAAATGCCAGCCTGCCACCCTGGGATGTTTGCTTGTTTGGGTTTAAAAATGCATCATTTGGCTTGGGGAAATCCTGAGATCGCTAATAATTGTTCCCTGATGAAAAGAAATAAGGCCTTGATACCCGCTTCCCCCCCCCCTCCAAGCTGGGAAAGAAAAGTCATAAAAATAGCTTGTTATCTCACCTATTGAGGCTCCGACTGGATGTTACTGCTAATTGGGTATAACATCCTTGTCTTGTTCTCTCAGAAGCTAAATCAAGAAAGCGCTACTGCTGCGAACTAATTATATCTCCGGCCTGCAGCCTGCAGCTTGTCTCTCCCTTTATTGAGTTAAAAAATGGTCATGAACCTTCATCTTTTATCCCCCTAAGCTCTGAGTCTAGGCTGCCCGCCAGGCGTGAAAGCAAAGCAGGGACAGCCCTTAAGGAAGGTCTAGGAGAGGTCTTGGGGACAGGCAACAGGGTTGGGAGTCCTTGGAGGGAAGCGTCTGCCCCAGGTACCTATCTGGCTCCTTCCCTTGCCTCACCCCAGACCTGGTTTTCAATTTTTCCTAGAGAGAAAGACTTTGGCCTCTCCTCCTTGCAGCTGAGCATTTCAGTCCAGTGAGCATTCATTAATTCATTCAAAAAACATTTATTGGATACCCTCCTACTGTATACCAGGCACTGTTCTAGGCTAAAGCTTCCAGAAGACAGGGGTCACCCCAAGCACAAGCTGACTTCACCCTGGTTCATGGGAAAGTTGAATAAATACACTTAAACAGGACTGGATTGCTCCTCTGCTCAAAGAGCTGCCACAGCTCCCTACTCCAGAGAGGCAAAGCTCAAATGCCAAGACCATCCCTGGCTTCCTCCATGGCCTCTTTCCACATTCCAGCCAAATCCAGCCACAAACGAGTCCCTCAATCTAAACATTCTTGCCTGCCTGCCTGCCTCTGAGCTGCTTCTCATGTTGTTCCCTCCACCTAGAAGGGCCCCCTTCCCTTTCCTAGAAGGCCCATCACTGCCTGTCGGAAGTCAACCAGCCTTTAGAGACACTTCCTCCAGAAAGGCTTTCCTGTCTGTCACTCTCGGCCCTGCTCAAGGCTGTGGACTTTGAGACCTAGGTGTGAACGCCAGCTCAGCGACTCAGCAAGTGCTTAACCACTGAGCTTTGGTTTCCTCATCTCTGAAATGGGCTAAGAGTTCTTCCCAGAGGTGCTGAGAGGCACACCGCAGGTGTCCTGCAGAATGATGAATGAGAGGTTGCCCCTGAAGGACCTAGCTCTCAGGAAGAGCTCAGTAAATGCTGTTATTATTCTCTAGACTGAAAGCATCTGGAATCTGCCCAGAGCACTTGAAATGAGCATGTGCTGGACTGCACAGCCTGGGACACAGATCTCTCTGGGAGACAGAGGAAGGTAACAGACTCTCACACTTCCATAGCTCTTGTGGCTAAAAACTCATATCTTAAGAAAAGATCCCCCAGAATCCCTCACTCTGACAGCCTGGTCCTCTGAAGCGCACAGAGAAGGGCCAGCAGGACCCCTGAGCTCATCGAGGCCAGGCAGGCAAGAGGGCTTCAGCTATTAGATTGGAGAGCCTTGGAAAGAACCCCACTGATTGATTGGTGCTGCCTGCCCACAGCCCTGGAAAGAACCCAAGGTCAGGAGAAGAACTCAGCAGGGGAAGAGGGCAGCAATTGATTGGCAATGTCTGCCAAGGGCACAGCTGTGTAAGGAAAGCCAGACCTGCCACAGCTTCGCCATCCTTGACATTTTACAGAGGACACAGCTGAGGCCTGGCTGGGGTGGGGGCAGGGGGATGACCAGTTCCAGGTCTTGTAGCTCCTAAAGGCAATAGCTGGCTCAGAACTGGGTCCCTCAGCTCTTTTGCAAGGATCCTCCTATAACAGCCCCACCCAGCTCAGTGGCCTCACAGGCAAAGAAAGGCAAAAGCTTGTGTGGATAATGAAGGGGTTCTGCTGACCTGCCAAGTGGCCTGGGGCTGTCGCTTCACCTCATCGAGCCTCAGTTTTTTTCATTTACACAACAGGGATGAAAACACCCTTCTCAGAACTATATGAGAATTAAATGAGAACAAAATGCGTAAACCAGAAGCCCAGTCTGGCACATAGCAGATGCCAACAATGTCCTATGATTCCCACAATAAGCAAAGGTGTTTAGACAGAAGCCCCCAAAGCCAGCAATCAGAAGTGCCTCCGCCTCCAGGGAGCTCTCCCTGGCTACCCCAGTCAGAAGTATAAATTTCCACCTCTAATTTCCTAGCATACTCTGAGAGAACGGGGGCCCCAAATGGCCATATCTGGCTTGGTTCCTGCTGTCCCCCTGCTCCTGGCACAATGCCTGCAGACTGTGAATTCCTGTATTGTGGTGACTAGCCACTGTACTGTGATGATGTGCTGGGGGCCTCACCACCTTTCAAGGCAACTGGGCTTGATCATCTGTGTCCCCAGCACCTGGCAGGGAGCCTGGCACGGAGAAATGACTCTCTCTGAATGAGTGGATGAATAAAGAACAAAAATAGCAGTTCCTGTTTACTGCTCTCCTGCTATCAGTTACTGCCAAGCCTCACAGCTGCCCTCCAAAGTGGACCCTGGGCTCATCTGACAGATGAGGAGACTGAGGTCACACAGATGCTGAGGAGCTGGGCCAAGTCCCAAATTTAGGCCTGGAGACTGCAGGCCAGAAGGCCCTGCCACCTCTGCCTCCCTCAATGCTAAGCTCTGACCTGGGCCTTGTAGGGAAGCTGCCCCTGCCCTGGCATCAAATCCTAGAGCAGACAGCTGGCTTCTGGACTGCCCTCCCTCCTCCTCTTCCTCTCCCTTCTCCAAGGGAGGTCCCCCACCCACAGACTCTGGGTCATTAAGTTCTTCGTCATTAAGTCCCCATCCCCACACGCCTGTTCACAGCCTACCTTGGCCTTACCCCCTGACCTCTCAGCCCTTTGTTCCCTGTGCCCTCTGCACAATGGTAGGGGCTCCCATGGCCCCAAACAGCTGCTGTGTCCGGGATGGTTTGCTGGGGGGCTGAGACCCTGAGCCTGGCCCATCCAGCTCTCAAAAGCTGCTATAGTCAAGCTGACTATAGCACTCAGCACCCTCAAGCTCATCCCATCCATAAGCCTGCAAGAAAATTTGAGCACACACAGCCAGTGAGAGTAAAGGAGCCCAGGTCCCACCCTAATCACACTCAAGTCCCTGTACACCCTCCTAGTTTGTCTCCCTTTGATCTCCACCGTCTCACAAGCTTCCCCTGCCCTTCCTGGCCATTCCCCTTGGTTCTCAAACTTCCTCTGCCAGTGACATCTCCATTCACTTCATGCTGGGCAGTTCCACGCAGTCTTCAGAGCCCAGAACAAACACCCCCACCCGCCCCCATCGGGAAGCCCTTTGTGGCCAGCTGCAGTTTCTCCCTCCTTGATGTCTCTCCTCCAGACCTGATCTGGCTCTGTCCGGAATCCGAGTCAGTTGCAGACTCATCTAAGTCCTAATGGAGGCTGTGGGCCATCTGATTCCTTAGGGCTTTGCCACCCAGAGAAGGGCCAGCAGGATGCTCTGGCCCAGGCTGATGTCAGGTGTTTACCAAGTGGAACCACAAGGGGGTTGAGGAGGCGGGAGCCCGGAATCCCACTTTTGGCTACTGACAGACCTCACACTTCTGCCATTCCCTGGCTGTGTGGCTTTGGGCAGTGACATAACCTCTCTGTGCCTATTTTCTCCATGGCGAAATGGGGTAGTCACAGTACCTGCGTTTCTTAGGCCTATAACATAAGCCCTGGGAGGTACCAGTGAGGTGACCTCGACCCAGGATTGATTACCATCATTATTTCTGTCTGCATCCCACTCAACGGTCAGCACGGGAATTTGGGGGTCGAGAGACTAAGGTTCCAACTGGAGTCTGGCTTATTGAGTGTGCGATTCTGGGCAGGTGGCTCAATCCTCAGTGCCTCTACTTCCCCATCTCTGAAATGGCACTAATACTGCCCACAGGAATGCAAAATCTCCGTCTCTGCACCCTCTTTTGTTCGAGGCACGCAGTAGGCACTCAGAAATTTCTCAACTAAGGGATCAGTGGTCCAGGTGGAAGGAATCCATCCCCCTTCCAGACTCCTCCCTACCTCCAGCCTCCAGAATCCCCCTCCCCACCCCCAACCCATGCAAACTAAAATAGTCATTAGGCAGATTTCAAAAGATGTCAGTAGCTTATAATTATAGTCGACATCCTTCTGAGATAAAAGTGATTACCTTGGATGCAAATCACTTAGCAACCAATCAGGGCGGTGGGCGGCGCCCGCGGAGGTGACCGGCCCGCGCGCAGCCCTCCTCCCGCAGCCCGCCCCGCACAGGCAGAGAAAGCGCACAATAGCTCTTGACACGCAAATGGGTTAACACAATAAAGGCGGCTCCGGCCGCTGCTAGGGGAGAGCAGCAATTCCCGGCCCGCGGGAGGTAATAAAGCGGCCCTTTTGTGCGTGCCTCCTCGTTCTCACCCCCACTCCGAGCCCAGAGGAATCGCTGCCTGATTGAATTACGGTTCATGAATATGAGTGGCTCCGCTAGCTTCCTCCGGTTTGTGAGGGATTGGAAGGCAGAAGGGCAGGAGAGAGGTTGGGGAGGGGCCCTAACCTCTGGCCCCCTGGCCAGACCCTGGTGTCCCATCGGGAGCTCAGATTGGAGCCACGTGTGTTCACCATGTGGGGTGCCCTGGGTAGGTGGGTGGGAGACCCAGCAGAGGCATTTGGAAGGGTGGGGGTCCAAGAACTGCCCTGAGGTCTTTCATCTTTGGCTCTAAGAGGGACTGGGAGAGCCATTCAAGGCCTTGCTGAGGATGAGGCCACAAGAATGTGCATTTATCCAGTGCTTACTGTATGTCACCACCTGTTCTAAGCCCTCACTGAATCCCTACCACGTCCTGGGTAGTGGGTCTATTATCGGTTCCTTCTCAGATGAGGAAACTGAGGCTCAGAAAGGCAAAGCTACTCACCCAAAGTCACACAGCCAACAAACCGGTGGACCCACTCCATCACTGGGGGTTAAGTAACCCAGCCCAGCCCTCTTCCAGAGCGACTGTGAAGCTCAGAGGGAATAGGGGATGGGCGAGCTTACATGGAATTAGACAAGTGATAAGGATTACTGAGGGTGGGGGATGGAGAGCTAACCTTGAGAAGGGACTGCCCAGAGAGCTGAGAAGGCCTCCCCCATGCTGACCCACAGGGATGTCCGGGGTGACTATCCTTGTCAAGGAAGCCCTAACTGGATCCTCTCCCTGCTTTAACCTCCCCCACTTACCTATAAGCCTCCAGGACACAGCCACCTCAGGGCCACCTCTTCCCCTCATTGAGCACACTCTAGCACTCCCAAGCATGCTACCTGGCCACTCCCACTGCCCAGAACACTCTTTCCACTCTTCTGCCTGGTGGATCCCTATTTGTCCTAAGACGGACATGGTACTATTCCTATAAGGCCTTTCCTGATCCACTAAAGTTGCCCTTGCCCCATCTACGTTCTTGCCTTCCCCACCAACTGGGTGTCTGCCAAGGCAGCCCCTGAGATGGCTGGGGCTGGCTTCCCAACCCACCCCCAGGTAAGCCCATGGGGGCAGATGACAAGTAGCCAAGGGCTGGCTCTCAGCCTTTCCTGGCAGGCAGGTTTCAAGCCATACTTTCCTTCCCTCGGTGCTGGAAAAAGAGGTATGGAGGATTAGGGGAGCAGGCTGCTCACAAGGCCAGGACAG
Source organism: Eonycteris spelaea (assembly GCA_003508835.1). Classification (NCBI taxonomy): domain Eukaryota; kingdom Metazoa; phylum Chordata; class Mammalia; order Chiroptera; family Pteropodidae; genus Eonycteris; species Eonycteris spelaea. The sequence goes on along the minus strand of PUFA01000297.1, from coordinate 1,297,417 downwards.
AAGTAACTCTTCTGTTCGACCTGTTCTGTAGGTAATAGGGAAGCAGTATTCCAGCCTGGGTTTCAGTGTGGCAAGGCATCCGGGTGAGGCCAGACTCCCTCCATAGCCAGAGTCTGGCCCTTGTAGGAACCCTGCCCAACAAGTGGGGGTGCCTCCTCTCTACCCATGGAAGGGGGTGGGAAAACCCGGGGCTCTGGAGCCAGTACAAGTCACAGCTGAACCTTTGTGGTTGCCGGGCTGAGCACCTGCGGCCCATCACTTCCTCTGCCTGAGCCTTAGTTTCCTAATCCGTATAATGGGCCCCAGCACATCAGCCACTGCAAGTTGTAACTGAGATCCTATAAAATGCCTGACATGTAGGAAGATGCTGGGTAAGCTGGCACTCCATCCTGCGCGTCTCCGGGTGCTATTGCCAAGCCCAGGGAGGGAAACAGAAGGAATCGCCCAATTCTGACAGCCTTGGCTGTGGAAGTGTAAATACTCCACGAAGGACCTCCAACTGCCTGTGTTTGTGGATCTCTGGCGCACACTTGAGTTTGTTTCTAAACTGGGAAGCTTCGAGAGGCAGCGCAAACAGCCCTTCTGCCCACCTCTCCCACTTCTCCCCCCATCTGCTATTGCTCCTCTATCCTTGGAAGCCTGAGTGTTTAACAACACCATTTCAGCTGGAAATATCGTCTCCCTGCCAAGCCCCCAAAAGCAGCTCCACTGATATTTATTGACCTGTTAATCTAGCTAGAGAGCCTGGTAGAACAGAAAAAATGCTCGCTGCATAGAAATGGGACCTGGCTTCTCATCATGACCCGACATACACTCCCCTCTGCTCTCACCCCACCCCATACCGCTGAAGCAATGACACAGTTTTCCAACCTTTTCCTAGAAATGTGATCACAGCAGTTTCACCCACATCGACAATGGCTGGAAGGAACTTAGAAGAGGAATCAAAGAGCCAGCAGCAGGATGCTGCCTGAGGGCTCTCTGGGCCTTCACAAGAACAGGGCTAGTGCTGGGTGTGGTGGGGAGGAGAGGGCTAGTGCCTGACCTCCATCAAAGCTGGCCCCTTGGCACGCTTTATTCAGACCTTGGCACTGATGGGTCTGACTTGCTCTCCATTCACTTAATGAGTGCCACATGGAGCTTGTCACATCATCTACGACACCAAAAGGAGTGGGGCAATCAGGAGTTCAGGACTGGCCAAGGCCTCTCGTCTTGGCTTAAAGAGCAGAGGACCCCCTGAACTTGAGGGGCAGCAAGCAGCAGCTCCTCTGCACCTTTCCTGGCTGGGGGTGGGCAGCCACATTTGCCTAAGCAAAAGTAGCCTATTTTAAGGCAGGGAGCCCACAGTTCTTTGGGGACCCTAGGAACTTAGGCCTGCTGGGTGTGTGGTGGGTTTCAGGGAGGTGGTCTTTGTATCTCTTTCGAAAGCAGAGAGTTGTTCTGTTCGAGACTCCTAAGGCCCCAGGCACTGCCAGGCTATATGTCCAAAGCTGAACACCTGTCCTTTGGGGGAGGAGTATCAGAAGGGACAGCTGGAGCTGCCTCCCTCCCCCACTTCATCAGGGCGCTGGGGATTTAGGTCAGAGGACTGTAGTTGGGGTGGAGGGAGTCTGCCTTCATCCCTCCACCACCAAAAGGCATCCAGCCCTGCCCCCTCCAGCCTTGGGTCAAGGCAAGTTCCATCGCCACGGCAACCCTAGTGGCATCAGAGGCCTGGTAGTGACATCACCTCGAGCCCCCACTGGGCACCCGCTCTCTCTGTGAGTTTTTTTTTTTTTGTCAGAACGCAGTCCTAAGGGACCCTGCTATGATTTAGTCTCAGAGAGCTCAATCCTCAAAAGCGGCCAGCCGCATGCATCCATCCATGGGACTCCATATACCACTCAGAGCTGATGTCCCTTAAAGTCTCAAAGGCTACTTGAGAAACCCCAAGCTGTCCCATCCTGGGCGTTCTACTCCTCAAACACTCCAAGACGCGGGAGTTTCCGAGGAATTTTCGGAAGACAGAGCCGCTACCCCGCTTTAGGGGTGGGGTGGCCTCTGACATATGCGCACCCCAGGGCCCAGCAGAGTCCCCACAACGGCCCGCAACCTCCATTCTGGCCAGCTGGCTAGTCTAGATAAGTTGTGTGTGGGAAGGAAGGGGGCGGTCAAGAAGCACTGCTGCTTCAGTGTCCCCAAAAGCCCAGGGCCCTTTCATTTCCAATCGGGCTGCCCCTACACCAGGGGGTGCACCAGCTCCAACCCGGAACCCCGCCCCGCGGAACTCACCAGATCAGCCAGGCTGTTGGAGGGCACCAGGTCTCAGCGGCGACGACTCTCCGCTCGCAGGGTTGCAGCCATGCAGAGGTGGCAGGGACTGCCTGAGGAAGCCCCTCTTGGGGGCCAATACCTCTCTCCGGGTAGGAAGGGACGCTGTCGGTTAGGGCGACCCAGGCGCCGGCCCGCGCCGTCCGAAGTCGGGAGTGAAGGGTCTCTCGGCTCAACGGGGGTCGCGCCCGCCCGGGACCCGGACCGCGCGGGCGCTCAGGCGGCGCATCCTCGCCCAGGCCTGTGCTCACCGCGTCCGGCGGGCGGCGCTGCGTCTCCCCTCGGGGTCCCGCTCAAGGCTGCAGCTTGGCGGTGCGCTACTCCCCGGGGCGCCCTCTTCGCCCACACTGGGATCCTGGCGGCCGCGGCCCCTCTCGCCGGCTGCAGCCTGTCTTTGTTGCTTCCTCTCGCTCGACCGCCCACTGGCAGCTTGCAGCCCCCGGTTTTGCTCGGGTGTTGGGGGGTCGTCTCCTTTGGGGTTGCAGGCACCTGCAGCGGCCTGGGCGCCTCGCAGGGTATGCACCGACCCCCGCAGGTTGCAAAGAGCCGCGGCAAGAATGCACCGGCCCCTCCTCCTCCTGCTCCGAGCCCCGGGAGTGGGGGGAGGGGAAGCAGGAGCGCAGTGGCAGCCAAGGCGGCGGCAGCGGGCTGCAGAGGCTCAGATGCAGCCCCTGGGGCCTCGGCGCCGAAAAATAACTGGTCCAGGTGGAGCAGGGAGGACGCGAGGACGGCCCGGAGGACAGTGTACCGGGCGTGTGAGCTCACGAGGCGTAGTAGGGACGGCGCGAGCCGGGCTCTCACGCGCCCATGGCCCCGCACGGCGAGCAAGGGCTCCCGGGGCCTCAGCCTCGCGCCGCCTGGTGCGCGCCGGGACCTCGCCTAGCCTCAGGCCCGGGCGCCGCGCGCCGCGACCCGCAGGTGGCGGGCCGGCTCTTTGCTTTCCCCGGCTAGCTAGCGCAGCCTCTTCTCATAGCCGCCGGCCCGGCTGTCTTGCGCGCTGCTCCGCTCCGGCCCGACTGACAGGCACGAGCGCCGGCAGCCGCCGCGGCGTCTTGCTCCCCGCCCGCTCTGCGGTCCAGCCCAATCAGCGATGGCCAAGAGGCGGTTACCAGGGTGACGCGGCGCCGCGTCCTGCTGGGGGCGTGGCCAGGTGCCGCCACGCGCGCTTTTCGCGGCAAAATTCAAAGGCCGGCAGGGCGGCTCTCCAACCTCCTCCCCCAAGCTGGGGCGAGGAGGGGCCAGCCCAGGGAGGACTGCAACTCCCCGTATGCCGCGCGCCGGCGCCGGGCGGAGGGGCCCTGACTGGGGATGTAAGGCATTCTGGTACTTGTAGTCCCTTTGTCGGGTACCAGGGTGGGAAAACCAGTATCATTTATTGAGCACATATTTGGTAGCAAATTGTTAAAAATAATAAATAAAATAAGTTAACATTATCTTCACACACATACCCATTTTACAGATGTGAAAACTGATATGGTAGATACTATTATTATATTCCCAACGTATAGAGGAAATCAAGGTTAAGAGATATGACATGACACTCTATCTTAGAGTACTTTGCCCCATGGCATATTTCTGGCAGTGATAGATTTTCGGCATCACAGTTGAGATCTCTGGAGCACTAACTATATAACCAGGCACCGTGCTGAGCTTTGATAAGCTCCACCTCATGGAATCTTCAGGACGAACATGGGAGGCAGGCACAGGTATTCTCCCCCACTTAACAGATGGGGAAACCGAGGCACAGTATCCCTTGGTCCAAATTTTGAATCTATTAAACTATACCGTACCTTGCCTTTCACTTCCTAAGCAGCTTCATAGGTCCTCATTTGGTCTACCTGAGAGCTTATGGGTGGCCCATGTAGCGGTCCCATTTGACAGCTGGAAAATTGAGTCCTGGGAGGAACAATTCCCTCAGTTGCCATGCGTCCATCACACAGCAAGCTGGGGGGCCAGCTTTCCAGGAAAGACCTCAGGATCCCTACAAAAATGCAAAGCAGCAGCCAGAACTCCCCCCACCCTTAGGCTCTGTCCATGTGCACACCACCCACCCACACTGGAGTCCCCTGTGTGTGGAGATCCAACCCTGTCTTTGCTAACTGTTGGCCTTGAACATTTAACTTCATGACTCCGTGCCTCAGTTTCTTGTCTGTGTTTATGATTCCTATCTTACAGGGTTGTTGTGAGGGCAAAGTGAGTTATTGCATGGAAAGGACTCAGAACACAGTAAGTGCTCAATAAATACCATCTCTGGTTATCAAGAAGTGGAGAGCTTTGGAGACCTGGTGAATTTACTTAGTGGGATGAGCTCACTATAGTCGGCCCTGGCCTACTTCCAGGAGCCAGCCCACTTCTACCCAGAACCTAGGAGAGGCACCCACAGGGGAGCTCCAAGGCCAACCCAAGTAGGCCACCTGCCACCTTATCTAGGGCAGGAGCTGGCCCTGTTTCAGGCTGCTGAGCAGCCGCCATGAGCGTGGTTCCTGGGGCTTTGGTGCTCAGCTTTGGTTCTCGCTACAGCCCCACCCGACCCCTGGGGAGTTGGGGTGGAGTGGGGATTTACCTGGAAACTTGATCCTGCTGCCAGCTGCTTCAGCTGGGCAGCCAGCCTCTTTGAACTGTCAGTGACATCAGGGTGGGTTGCCTGGACAATGTACTGGGTGGACCCTGGATGTAGATAGGTGGGGAGAATGTGTGGCACACTCAAGCCAGTTGCAAGACAAGGGACCACGACAACCAAACCTCTGGGAAGAAAGAGAGGCAGGAAGGGAGGAAGAAGGCAGCAGGCCACACCATAGCTTTTCTAAAGTTTGGGATTTTTTTTCCGTTGCAGGTTACCGTGACTTGAGACCAACTATGGGCCGGGCAGTGCTCAGAGCTATTTATATCTATATTTCTATCTCCTTTAACCCTCAGAGCAACCTGTGAGGTCTGTTCGATTATTACCCACCTCTTACGGCGAGGAAGGCTGCATGATTTGCACAAGGTCATGCAAGGACAGAACCAGTTCCCAAATACCAGTGCCCCTGACCTTGATTTATTGCATTCAGTGCCAGCCACGAATTGACTGGGTGTGTGACCTTGAGGGCAAGTTACTTTTCCTCTATGGACCTCAGTTTTCTCTACTATAAAATGGAGGGTGGGGCTCATACCCAACCTATTAGACTCAGGAGCTGGCACCCCCTCCTGGCCTCAGTGGTTTCCAAAGTTTCCCATGTGGTTCCATTTTACAGTCGAGGGTTTAGAAGATCTCAAACGCCCTACCATCTCTGAAGCCTGCGAGTCCACATGTGCTAATGGTGGGATTTCGGCAGCAGCGGACTCAAAGGTAGCCATGTCGGTGCAGAGGTGACTTCCAGGTACCTCCCCCTGCCCACCAGACGCTCAGTCTCTGGACGTCACTTATGTCTCCCCCACAAGCACTCGTAGTGCCCATCACCTCACGCTGCCCCACACGTGCCCATATTCCTGAGATCGGGCCTTCATTTCCCCCTGCTCCCTGCCTCTCCTTGCTCTTGGTCGTGTCCAGTAACTCTGCATTATGTGAATGGAGACAGTGTCAAGATGGATTTGCCACGGTCTACAGAACTACCAGGCAGGCCAGCTCCTGAACGCCGGCTCCAGCCAGGGGTCTAAGAGGCCCTGAAGAAACTGGGAGACAGAGAGCACCTCATTTCTCACCGCGCATGTACGCCCCCTACACACCAGCCCTGCTGAAATACCCGCACATTCTCCCATGTGTCTCCTGGGCTCCCAGGTCATGGCCCAAGCTGTCCCCTCCCCCCAGACTATCTTCGCTCCAGATCGTTGATTCTTGCTCCTCTTTCAGATTTCAGCTAGGTTGCCACCTCTTCGAAGAAGACTTTTTGACTGCCACCTTCCAGGCTGGAGTGCTTGCCCCTTCATAGATGTACCCAGTCAGTGTTGCGATGGCCCACTTATGTTTGTCAGGATTGCCCACCAAGCTGAGGGCTCTGTGAGTGAGGACAGGGGCTGCATCTGAACCACTTTGTCCCCAACACAGGCCTGGCATACAGTCAGCACTCAATAAAAGTTTGCTGAATTAATCTCTGAATCAGTGAATGAATGTGGCCTGGGTTTTTGTTTTGTTTTCTTGCAGGCAAAGCAGAAAGAGGAGGAGGAAGGGAATCAGACTTACTAGGTTTGAATCCTGATTCTTCAGAATATGAGCTATGTAACTCGTTTGCTCTGTGCCTCAGTTTTCCCCCTGTGAAGTAGGGTTAATGCCACTGCAAGGGGCCTGGAACTTGGAACTCTTGCTTCTACCCTCCCGCTTATGTAAGGTTAGTCATGTCCTCGCTCACTGAGGCTTGATCGTTCCCCTTGTAGCTCTATTTGTTCATTCATTCATTCATTCATCATTTCCTAAGGACCTGCCCTGTGCCAGCCACTGAGGATTCAGCAGTGACCCAGACATAGTCCCTGGCTTCACAAAACTCAAGTTCGTGGAGGACAGAGAAGGTAACTAGCAGTTATCATCCAGAATAATAATAGGCAAGGGGAAAGCCCAGAACAGGCCCCTGACCCAGCTAGGGATGATAGAAACCCTGATCAGCTGCTTGTGAAACGTGAATAGGGAGAAGCCCAGGGTAGAGGCGAGGGAAGAGTGCTCCTGGTAGAGGGAATTGCTGCTGGCAAAGGCCTGATGTCCAAAGCGAGAGAGCTTGAATGTCCCAAGAGTATATGTGGGTCAGAGGCTGAGATGAGGCTGGAGAGGGAAGCAGAGAGGCAGATACTAAACCTTTATTCTGGTTGGGGGAGCAGGCCTGCCCCAGCCTCTCTTCCCAGCCCCCAATTGCCTCACCTGCCCTCGTTGCCGTAATCTAGGCCAGAGCCTGGAGGGAGCCGAGCCCCCATTGGTGCATACCACGTAGATTTTTCAGAGATAATTTAATCAGAGCTATTAATAAGCAGAAAAGAAAGAGCTCTTTATGCTTCTCCTGGAGAAAAGGGAAAAGAAGAAGCACGTGTAACCTTGTTATTCACCCAGCCCTGCCCCCAGTACCTAGAGCTTCTCTCTGGAGCAGGCCTAGGGGGATGGAGCTAGGAGGCCAGAGGAACAGAGGAAGGGGGCTGAGGAGGACCAGGTAGCCCCAGGGACTGACCCTTGCCAAGCTCCCCAACCACACCTCACCCTCACACCCCTCTAGCTACTTTGGCCTCTTGGCTGCTTGAAAGTTCCAAACTGTTTTCCACCTTGAGGCTTTTGCACAAGCTGTTCCCTCTGTCCGGAACACTCTTCCTTCTTCTCTTCGCACACTTGGCCCATTATTGTACTTTAGGTCTCAGCTCAAGTGTCACCTCCTCAGAGAAGGCCTCCCTGACTATGCCATCTGAGGTTATCCCCCAGAGCACCTTCCTTTTGCTTTTCCCTTTCCAGCACTTAATAATGTTGGCTACTCCCTGAGCACTTGTGGGTTGATTTATTTTCTGCCCTCCCCCACCCACCCATCTAGACTGTAAGTTCTGGGAGGAGAGGGACTCCTTGTCATCATCTTCACTGATGTGTCCCCAGCATCTTGCATAATCACTGACACAGCATGGGTTTATGCGACCATTTGTTGCAGAATTGGGAGGGTTAAAGGGGCCTGGGTTGTTGGGACAGGAGCCAGTAAGTGGTAGGAGACCCTTCTACCTAGGAGATCTGTCAGAGAATCTGGGAACCCTGAAATGTCCTCCTTGTTTCACCACTGGGGATCAAGAGGCCCAGAGAAGGGAAGGCACTTACCCAAAGTCATGTAGTAAGCTTGGGCCAGAGGCGGTACTTGAACCCAGAATTCTTTGGGGGGTACACAGTTCCATACGATTCTCACCTCAAACACCAGCTCTGTCTTAATGGGGATTCTGAGGCCTCACTCAGGCTCAGAACTGAAGGCGTGCTGTGCTGCCATCAATTAGTGGTGTCTGCCATGGGTCTAGGATTGGGTGTTGAGGAACTAGCAATAGGGCGGCTATCCCTGTGAATGGAGTTAGTCAGAGTTAGAACGGACTTAGAATGGGAGTCTGCAGGCTTGGGTCCTTCAGTCAGTGCCACCGTCTTGTCACGTGACCTCCTAGACAAGTCAGCCAACTTCCCTGGGCACGTTTCCTCATCTGAAAGTTGAGTCTGTCTACCCTAGGCCTGCCTATCTCAAGGACTGTAATGAGAAAATAATATAACATTTCCAAAAGCCTAATGGGCTCTACAAATATAATCAATGATTATTATTATAAAATATAGCAAGAACAACGATAATAACATCTATCTAGTGAGTCTCCATTATGAACCAACCAGGCAACACCCCAAATCTCATATGGGATCTGTAAACCTTGCGATCAGCTCATGAAGAGGAACCACTGGTGTGTGTTACATATGTGAAACCTGAGGCTGGGGTCGGTGGCTTTGCTCAAGGTGGCATACAGCTCCTAAGTGCACGGGATGGATTTTAACCCTGCTGTGGTCTCTTTGCAGTAGAGGGTTTTGGACTTAGCTAGCAGCCTTAAACAGTACATTGGAAGTGGGAGTGGTCCTGCAAACCCCCACCCCCACCCCCGCCAAGGTCATCTCTGCTCTCCAGCTAGCTGTGGTTCTCCCAGGCTCTGAGTGGCAGGGAGATTTCCAGGGATTAAACCCAGCCCGCCCTGCCTCCTCTTTGGCCTGGAAAGGCCAGCAAGCCCTCCCAAGCCTGCCTGGCAGATCTCCTCTTGTACAAAAAGTTATTGACTTATCAAGGTTAAAATACATTCAGCACAGGCCAATAAAACAGGGATTCTGCCGCATCCTGGCTGTCATGTGCAGCCTGGTTTTCATGGCAACAGGCCCTCTTCTGCACATGAAACGGTTCAGTTGTGCAAAGTTCAGGCGTTACATAAACAGGGAGTTAACAACAGCAGCAGAAATCAATGTCTGGCCAGGCATGGCCTGGGGAGATAGCATTGATTGGGCCCTTCGTCGTTGATAGGCTGGGTCCATGCTTCCTGCCCAGTCGCCTCGGGCTCCCTCCCCTGGCTCAGATCCAGAGAGCTCCAGGAAGGTGCCTCCGCCCTTGCCCCAGAGCCCCTTTCTGGCTGGGATCCAGAAGGGAAAGGATCTGCTCAGCTGTCTGCAGCCGTTTTGTAAATCATTATTTCTGAGACGCCATTCCATTGCCTTAAAATATGTTCACACCATTGTTAATGGAGAACGCATCCCTTTGTCTCTTAAGTCTTTCTCGTGACAAGGAACAATCCCACTGCCTCTCTGTTTAGCCATAAAACCCACCCATACATCAGATGTGCCCAACGAGGTCAAACAGAGCAGGACATGAAACCAAACTGGCTGTGCAATTTTGGGTAAGTCACTTCACCTCTCTGAGCTTTGCTTTCCTGTTTTCTAAAATGGCAAGAAAGACAGCACCAACTTCTTGGGTGTGGGGAGGAAGAAATGGGGACACATAAAGCCCCTAGCTTAGGGCCTGTGTCAGGAAGCTAACCCTCTGTGTCTCTCTTCGATTACAGATTCCAGAAGACACCTTCACGGAGCAGAAAAGAGCAGGGAACTAGGAAGCAATATTAGGGTTCAAATCCTAGCTCTACCACTAGCTGTGTGACCTTAGGCAAGTCAGTTTACTACTCCGAGCCTTGGCATTTATTCCCTTATATAAAATGGGGAAAGTGCCTTTGTAAGAGTGAAGGAAGAATAAAGTGAGCTCAACCACGTGGATGTTCTGGGAACACAGAAGGTACCTAGGAAAGATTTATCAAATTGGATTTCTCCTCCAGCGTTCCAACGTCAGACCCACCCACCCTCACAAAATGGAAAATCTTATGGGCTTTTCTCAGGAAGGGGAGGTTCAAGAGGAAAGAGCTGTTCGTTGCATTTACTGAAAGGTTCTTAAAGATAGGAGTCTGGTCTTCTTCATCTTTGTATAGTCAAGGCTTGGGACAGAGTCGGGAATACAGTAATAGCTCAATACATGTTTGTTGAACAAAGCTAAACTCCTGTGGAAAGCCGGCTAGGCCACCTGGGATCTGTCATTGGTAGTGGAGAGAGGGGATGGCTAGGATGGTTTAGGATGATTGTGGGGACTTCCAGCCACACTGGGTGTCGCAGAGGCAGCCAACCACCACTGAAATTTATACCCCCTCCCATGGGATGGAATAAATACCAGGAAGCAGAGTCTAGCTGGGCTATGCAGCCAGGGACTATATTTCCAGCCATGGCTGTGTGAGTAGCTTTTGCCAATGAAATATGAACAAGTATGATGTAAGAAGTGAATATACCTCTTCTCTGCGAGCGTTCTCTTCTGCCTCGAGGAAGATGGTTGAGCCTTCTGGCTCAGGGCACAGCCAACGGTGGATGGAGCCTGGGTCCCTAAACCACTTGTGGAGGAAAGTTGCTCACATGTTGACCAACAACACAGGCTCTGAGCTGTTAGGCAAGCCATAAACTTCTGCTGAATTTCACCACTAAGCTTCCATGGTCCATTTGTTGAGCAGCTGATGTTCCCGGAGAAGACCCAGACCCCCCAGCATGGCCCTCTCTGAGTCACAGACTTTTGCAGAGCTGAGAGGGTGTCCTTATTTGATAAAATAAGTACAGTAAAATATTAAGGGTAGAATCCACATGGTGGATATTTGGGTGTCTACTGTAAATATCTTTCAATTTTGCTGTACGTTCGAAATGTTTCATAATAAAGTGCTTGAAAAATAATCGCTATGCCTGTATTTTCAAAAACTGTTCTAGGAACCTTAGGGTTTGAGGAAGATGTGCCAGGGACCACTAGCTGTGGTGGGGGTGGACAAAGGGAGCTGGGAAAGAGAGAGCTCTGGGGTCCATACTCTATCCCACCTCACCAACTTCAACTAGAGCACATTCGGTTTCATCTCCTTTTCATACTGGAGTTCAGCGTGGATTTAATTTGAAGAAAGGTTTCCACTGTTCCAACAATAAGGTTTGAAAACCACTGGGCTCAACCCTGTCATGTTGCAGATGTGGAAGCTGAGGTTCAGAAAAGGGAAAGGACTTCCTCCAGGTCCCACAGAGAGCCAGAGGCTGGACAGGAATTCAAATTCAGATCTCCTGACCCCCAGGGCAGAGTTTACTTCTGTGGTTTTCTGATGGTTTTCTAGGGGCCTCCACCCTGGGGGCTGCTGGCAGGCCAGGAGGGTGCGTTAGACACCAGGCAAGACTCCCTACATCCTGCATCCTCCAGCTAGAGCCCTCTGCCTTTGTCTGCCTTATATGTTAGGTTCCAAGGTATTTGGCCAAAGTGTTCTGCAGGTAGGGAGTGGCTGTTTGGGAGGTGATAGGGGACACTGGAGAAGACTTCAATGGAACCAAGACTTTCCTGGAGTGGGGCCCCCCCTCCGTCGCAACACTACCCCCTTCTCTCTAGCTGTGGTGGGAAGATGGATGGACGGAGGCAGTGCTGGGACACACCACTCAGGAATGATGGATTTGGGCCCCGACCAGAAGCCTTTGGGGTCATCTGGGGCTGCGAGCAGAGGTGAGGGGTCACCCATCTGGGGCAGGTGGGTCATCGAGGGATAGGGATTCAGCTTAGAGGTCGGAGGGCTGATGATGGAAGGGATAGTGTGTACCCTAACCCTGGCACTCCTCTAGTACTAGCTGTCTCATTCATTCATTCATTCATTCCATGACTCTAGTGTGCTAGGCCCTGGGCTAGGCACTGCAGATTCCAGGGTAAATGGGCACCATTCCTGCAGGCAGAGTGGGAGGTGGGAAAACAGTGCCACCTCACCCCACCAAGCCACTGACCAGCCCTGTGACCTTGAGCAGGTCCCCTTTAGCTTTAGTTTTCCCATCTGGAAAATGAGGATAATTATAGTTCCAAACTGATAACATGTGTGATACACGTGACACAGAGCTTGGTGAGGAGAAACGGTGATTCTCTTCCCCAGACTTCCAATTAAAAAAGAGTCATGTCGTCCCCTCCGGACTGCTGGGGTTCAGGTGAGACAGGGGCATGAGTTCCAATCCTGACCCCACTTATAGCTGTGTGGTCTTGGGCCAAAGCATTTCTCCTCTCTGGACTTTGGTTTTCTCTTCTATAAAATAAGCACGATAATAATAGTAACTGCCATATTTAGTGGTTATCAAGTTTTAATGAGTCAGTATGTGGAAACATTTAGAACAGTGCCTGGCCCACAGTTAACTCTCAAGTAAATGTTAATCATTGCCATAAGTGCTATGCTGGACTCAGTCTATCACGGCAGTAATAACACCACTGATGAATATTGATGCCATGCTAGAGGCGGACTTGCAAGCCATCTAAACCCAGTCTGGTGCTCTGTGCTAACTCTAACCCTTCTGGAGGGAATTCCTAGAGTTCGGGCTTTGATTGGTTTTGCTAGTCCATCTGGGCTTAGTGAGCACAATGCTGCAATCAATTAACAATGCCTGCATGGACAAGGGAAAAGAGAGGGACAGGAGGTATGACATCCACTAGCCGTTCTTGATGCTAGCCCAAGCCTCCCCTTGTACAGATGGGGAAACTCAGGCTCAGAAAAGGAAACAAGACTTGCTTAAGGCCACACAGGCTGTCACAGATAGGGCTCCTGAGCCTGCCTCCCCGATTCCTCACTGGGTCCTGGTCTATCATTTAATCCTGTGGAGAAACGTCATTATTTTGCCATTACATTTCCCAGCCTGTTTTCTGGAAGGGAGTTAATTGATTTAAACTTTTCCAGGATGATCCTCCCTCCCCTTCTCTCCCTTGGGTTCCCATTCTATTATCACTCTGCCTCCTGGAAATGAGTAAGTGGCATCTGTGAGGACAGGCATGGAAGTCTCTAGGTAGAGTCTCGGCGCAGGTATGGAGAGTGTGCACCTTGCCTGGAGCAGGGTCTTCTGGAGACCTCCACGTTTAATGTCAACAACTGGCAGGACTCAAGGGTGGGGTGCTGACAGTCCTCATAGCGGCCCCCTCTCGTGCCGTGTGCTAGGTGTAGCTCAGAGCTTTCATTGGCTCTTCACATCCACCCAATATAAGAAGGGGGAACTGAGGCATGGAGGTGGTCCCAGAGCTGAGATCAAATCCAGGACTACCTGGCCCCAAATTCTTAATTTTTTTTTCATACTCAAAACCCAGTTACCCCAAATATCCTTTCAGATTCTGACCCCTGACCTGTAAGCATGGTTGAGGGGTGATCATTGACATCCCATTTGATGGACGAAGAAACCGAGGCCAACAGGTAGGGAGTGACTGATCCTGGGCCACCCAGCAAGTGAGGCCAGGCTCTGTCCTTTGTCTGCCCCCAAGGGGAAAAAGGACAAGAGAGTCTCAGAGCAGGGCTGGCAGTACCAGCCCTCCTGCCGACTCATCTTCCACGCTGAAATATTTATTTACGTACCCCATTTAGTCAGGATATGCCATAATTAGCGGTAGATTTGTGCCTCCTGCCTGTGGTATTATTTATTTTGGGTTCCGGGCGGCCACTTCCCAGGGCTGAGTGTGCACTGGGCCTGGATTTCAATCAGATGGGGCCGCGGCAGAGCTGTCCCCGGGGACCTCACCGAAGCGATGCCCCCCTCAGAATGATAAATGAGCCCACATGCAGCAGAAATGCTGCCCAGCTGCTGGGGGGGGCGGGGCTGACATGCATGGGGTGGAGAAGAGGATGTTCTCACCAATCCCAGGCTCCTGTCACTGAGGAACTCCGCCCCCTCCCAGTGCCAGATAATGCCTGGCATTCCCCAACCCCAGGAAGAAATATACAAGGGAGATGGTGTAGTGCAGGCCCCACTGCAGTCCTGCTTCTGAGAGTCCTCGGGCTGCCAGGAACTTGGAAGGGCTGCCCGTTTCTATTGTCTGGGGACAGGTTTTTATGTCAGCATCTCTTGGCCTTGACCATGGGGGACGTACTCCTGTTCACAGCCCCCAGGGCTGGGAAGTTACTTCCGCTGTCTAACTTTAGTCAAGATGAAAGCATTTGCAACTCTGAATCCCAGGTGACCCCACGTATGACATCTCTGTCACTAGAAGGAAGCAGAAGACATGGGAAAGGAAGGGAGTGTGGACAAGGGTTCTCTGGACACCGGAGGGAGTGGAACAGAAATCAAAGCCAACCTTTATTGAAGCCTCCTGTGCTAAAGCCTTTATCTGTGTTTGGCTTAGTTTCTTAACCTCTTGGTGCCTCATTTTGCTCAACTGTAAAATGGGACAATAGCAGGAGCTACCTCCCTCGGTTGCATGAAGATTAAGAGTTAATACCTGCAGAGCCCCCCAAAAGTACTCTGCACACAGTAAGTGCTCAATAATTGTGTACCGTTATTATTTGGGGCTTAACTCTTACACTACTTTGTCAAGTCAGAGCCATACCATTTTAGGAAACTGAGGCCAGTGCCTTGCCCATGAGATGAGCTTCATCATCTTCATTTTCCAGACAAGGGACCCAGGGCCCAGGATGCCAAGGAGCCCCTCAAGGGCTGACTCCAGCATGGCGAGGGCTCTGTGACTTCATCAGGTGTTTTGGGAGTCAAGAGAGGGCATCTCCGTAAGGCACCCAGAGCGGGCCTGGCAGGAAGCCATCCTCTGGCCACAGAGGAGCTGGGTCCTGGGGCCGGCTCTGAGCAACTCCAGGCAAGTGTTTCACAGGTCATGAACTGATCATAGCAAAGCTGGCACAGCTCCCAGGGGTCCACTGCCAATTAGGCCAGATGCCCACAGGGGGATCCCATTGTCTGGCCTAGTTGGGACAGGGTTTGTGGCTGAGCTTTCCCCAGAGACTGCTGCTTCCAGGCCAAGTGCCCTAATGAGGTCAGTGAGAGATGTGGCTGTAACAGGTGGGGTGGGGGTGGGAGGATTTCACTTGGGTCTCATTTTGCAAATGAGGAAATTGAGGGCAAGGAGAGGTGACAGATAAACCCTGGAGGCTCTGAGAGGGCCCCTGATAAACAGCTCCCCGATACACACATCCACCAAGCTGGTCCAGATCCAAAGTATTTTTGCCGTGTGGCCCTGGGTGAGTTATTCAACTTCTCTGCGCCTCCCCTGCTTCAGGTGCCATTATGGGAATACTATCTACCTGGGGATGGGGGGCACAGTGGATGTGAGGATCACAAGATGTGAGACACACCTGCCACTCAGAGGATTCTGATCTGGAAACAGGACAAAGGAGTGTTGTGGAGACCCATTCTGTGTCTACACCTGTGCCTTCTCACTTTTCCCAGGTTGTTCTCTCTGCCAAAAATACTGTTCTGGCCCCCTTTCCAAGACTGATTTCTACTTGTTGTTGGGTCTCAGCTCAATTGTCACCTCCATGGAAAGCTCTCGCTGACCCTCCTCCACATGTAGATTGAGTTCCAGTTGAGCCTCACCCTGATCACACTGGACCGTGTCACCTGCTTCCTCACTGTCAGCTCTGTGGGGCAGGGACCCCCACTGTCTGTTTTGCATGGGACCTGGCATATGATAAATGCTGAATAAACATTTGTTCAGTGACTGATCTTTCATCGAATGAGTGAATGATGGAACCAGTGAATGGAATTCACTGCCATGCTGGTGTGGTCTGAATGTTTGTGTCCTTCCAAAACGCATATTCTAAAAACCTAGTACCCAAGGTGAGGTATGGGAGGTGAGGCCTTGGGGGGTGATTAGGTCATGAGGGCAGTGCCCTCACAAGTGGGACCATACCCTTATAAAAGAGGCCCCAGGAGCTCCCTAGTCCCTTCAGCCATATGAGGACACAGTGAGAAGTCCGCAATCTAGAAGAAGGCCCTCTCCCAACTTTGCTGGCACCCTGATCTGGGACTTCCAGCCACCAGAACTGTGAGTGATAAATCTCTATTGTTTATAAGCCATTCAGGCTTTGGTATTTTGTTACAGCAGCTTGAATGGACTAGGACACATGCTCACCTCTCCTCGCTCTTCACCTCTCATCCTTCTTCACAAAGAACCCGGAACTTGGCAGCTGGGGTAGCAGCAGCTAAATTTAAATGCCCCATAACAGCAGCTGCCCAGATGTGAAGCCAGGTTCTCAGCTCTGGGAGCTCATTTGCTTTTTCCGGAATGCTGGTCAGGTAGATATTGCTGGGGAGAAATCATCTTTGAGCTGTCCGTCTTTGATGCCTATGGGAGATGCAGAAAAGGCTGATTTGAAATTTGCCAGGCCTGGATTCCAATTCCAGTCCAGGTATCATCCAGCTGGGGGACCACAGGCAAATGCCTTCACACCCTGGGCCATATTTCCCCCATCTATGAAACAGACTATCCTCCACCTGAAACTGCCATGTCCACTTAAGGGAGGCCCTTTGATTGGGCAAGGGACAATAAGCAGGCCTAGTCTGTCCCACATCCTGGCCTCCTCATCCAGGGAAGACCAGGCCCCAGATCCCGTGTATCGGGTTTGAGGGACCCTCATCATCTGCCAATCCCGTCCCTCTCTCCTCATGTGCACTGATGCTGAGCTCTGTCTCTCTGGAAATTTCAACTGTGAGAAGAACCAAAGGTATTCACAGTCATTTGCTGAGCGCCTACGACATGCCAGGCCCTGGATATTCCTGCCCTTGCTGGATCCTCCCCAGTGCCCCATTTTACAGATGAGGAATTTGAGGCTTAGAGAGGGAGAACAGCCTAAGAACACACAGCTGGGAAGTGCTGAACACAGGGCGAACTAACATCCCCCCAGCTCTGGAAACAGCCTCTCTTTGGGGGATAGCTTCTGGCCCCTGTGACTTCACAGAAAATGTAAAACAAAGAAACACCTCCCAACAGGGACCCTGTAGACATGAGGGCAGAAGAGGAAGTTATTTGGGGGGAGGGGTAGAGTGGGAGACAAAGAAAAGAAGCCCCCTGTAGAAACCACTGATTGTGACTATTGATTAACAGTAATAATAACCCACATTTTGCGCCTTTACCACATGCCATGCCCACGGAGGCCTCCCAATAGCTCTCTTGGGAACGGTTCAAAATGTATCCCCATTTTACAGATGAGGAACCTGAAACTTAGAGAGGTGAGGTGATTTTCTGGAAGTCACCCAGCTGAGAAGTGGCAGTGCTGTGATTCGAACCCCAGTAATGCCAAGGCTTATGCTCCTTGGCCAGTGGCCTTACAGAAAGGTGGCATCAGGAAATTTTTGTTGATTGACTGACTGACTGAAATAATGAATAATTTAATGAATGAATGACCATCTGTAGGATGCCTAGGGTGGGCTGGCAGGGGCAGGAGAGGACCCTCCAAATCAAACTCAGGGCCTCCAGGCCTGTCTCTCGACCACCCACGGGGCATTTTGTCTTTTGCCTCATTGAGGGAGGGGGTAGGTGGCCATCCGGTGGGCAGAGCAGGGGCAAGCGCCAGACTCCCCAGCCTCCTGCCCCTGAATGCTCACACTCTTTGTGACTTATTGTTTAACTTTACAAGCCCCTTGGCTTTTATGAGGGTTATTTATAAAGCTCGGGGCTTTGATTCGCAGTGTAAAAAAGCAAACTCCTGTGTCTGAAAATGTCACCAGGGATTAGGGGAGTCTTTGAAGTCCCCTCCGTGCAGGCAGCACCGCCCAGCTTTCTTCTCCAAAGCATCTCCAAGCCTGGGAGCCCTGGCCAGGGCCCAGGGGCCCTCCTTCGGGGTGGCTCCTGTCCAGATGAGTGACAGGTAGGGATTTCTCCCCCAGAGCACTCTTCCCAGCTAGGCACTTTTCCCAGTTCCAGGCAGGACTGGGCCTCCCTGGTCTCCAGATGTTAGCAACATCTGTCTCTCATGTTTATGCAGAGCCGGAGGCTGCTATCTCCCGTCCCTGAGCCCAAGACTAAGGGTCTTTTAAAAATGGATTATTATTACTGACTTATTGGGGCAGGGAATATAAATAGGCAGGTAGAGTAGAGAGAACAGGTCTTGATGTGGCAGGGGCTATCCTCTTCCTCCTAGCCCCTGGGTCTAACCTTATACCGTGCCTGGTAGGGAGGGACCCTCATTTGTTTCTTCCTCTCTATCCAGTCAGGTGAACATTGAGGGGTTCAGGTTAGCTCATGGGGTGGTGGAAAGAGGGACCCAAGTGGACAGTGCAGAGAAGCAGCAGCATTTCCTGCTCCCCACCTGATTCCCCATCAGTATAAGGACAGAGGGATGTACAGAATAACTTTGCCCACTTCCATTCAAACATTCATAGTGGTCTGAGGATGCTTCCAGGATATTTTCTCTCTGGCTTTCTCTGGATCTTGTGGGCCTCGATGCATCTTAGTAGCCAATAGCAAGTGAGGAGGTAAAGACCCAGCTTGTCTCCTCTGAGCTGTGTGATCTTGGGCGAGCCCTTGCCCTCTCTGAGCTTTCTCTCCCCTATTTACAAAATCCAGACCCTCATTTCAGGCAAGGTTGTGTGGGGGGAAGTCATTCTTGAAAGTATGTAAGATTCTTGGTAGCCCTTGAAGGAGCCAGTGGTCCCCCACTGCCTCCTTCTTTAAACCAAGCACCTTTATGTAAGCCAGAGGAGATGAATTCGCGATCCTAGAGAGAAGCTTCAGCCAAGGCACCCCCCGCCCCCTTCCCCCCATCTAGCCCCGCCTAGCCTCTCCCAGATCTAGCCTCCCACCTAATGGAGGAGACAGCTACCATGACCATCCACAGTGATGGCTTCACTGTCACCATCTTTTTTTGTTTTTTTTTTTTTTAAATGCCTACAGTATCTGGTATTCCTAGGTGGTCTCCCATCCAAGTACCAACCAGGCCCAACTCTGCTTAGCTTCGAGATCAGACGCGATCTGGCACGTTCAGGGTAGCATGGCCATAGCACTGCCACAATCTTTACTTACTCCTTTTAAAAATCACCAAGGAGAGATAGAGGGCTTCTCTTTATGGGGGAAAGGCAATAAGGTTGTAGTGGATGTGTTCAGGGCAGGGGGTTGTGAGTGTGAGGGTGAGGGTTGGGGAGGAGGACTGTGGAAAAACTAGGGTGGTGAGAGAGGGGCCTGTGAGCAGATAGGTGAACAGGTGTGTCAGGAGAGTAAACTGGTAAATGAATCAACAAACTGTGGTCTCTATACCACAGAATACTACTCAGTGATAGGAAGGAGTGAACTCCTTCAACAACATGTGTAAACTTCAAAAAAAAAAATTATATATTTGCACCTGCTATGCCATCTGCCTGCAAAATTTCCTCCCTCCCCGTGTATAAAATTCTAGAAAAGGCAAAATTATTTGATGGAAAGCAGATTGGTGGTGGCCCAGGGGCCAAAGTGTGGGGCTGAGAATTGCACAATTTGGGGGTGATAGAAATGTTTTCTATCACAATTGTGGTGTTACATGGTGTATACATTTGTATACAAATTGTACACATTTGCCTACATTCGTATACTCAAACTACACACTTAAAATCACTAAATTTTGTTGTATATAAATTACACTTCAATAAAGCTAAAAAATTTGAAGTAAAAACCTCACATGTGAATAGAAAACAATTCGTCATTATAGAAAAACATAAGATTAGAAAGTAAACAAGTAAAACTTCCCCTACTTTAGTTTCTACTTCCCAGAAGCAACAATGTATGATCTGATTCACTCATTCATTCATTCACTCAACTAATATTTATTGACTACTATATGCTCTGCACCACTGTGGCTATTTTTAAAAGTTGCATGAATGCCCGTGACTTTCTAGAAAGGTTTTCTAGATACGCTTTGCTTTTTAGTGAATGTGAACATACGACAGCCTATTTTGCACCTTTTATCCCCCCCTAACAGACCAGCCTCGAGAGAGTTCCATGTAAGCACACATACATCTCCCTCATGTTTTTTAAAGGCTGCACAGGAATCCACTGAATGTATAAACCAAAATGATTAAACCTGTCCTCTCTGGACAGACATTTCAATAGGCTCTGCCTTTCATTTTTATCACACACAGCATTGCAGCGAACACCCTTGTACACATAGGTGGACTTATTCATGGGGTAAATTTTGAAATTCTGTTTCAAAACTTGATAAAGTTCAAATTTAATCTCTCAAGTTAGCTCTCTGCTTGACATTTAGATGTGTTTCCGCTCCTCTCAGGAAATGGACCCAAATCCCCACTCATGCTGACAACCATGAGTCTTGCGCCTACATATTGCTCTGGCCTCATTGCATCTTGTGCTCCAGACTCACTGACATCTTTCTCTCCTACCTCAGGACCTTTGCATCAGCTATGCTGTCCACTTACAAAGCTTCCTCCTTCCCCCAACCCCTTCTCCTAGCTAAACTCCCCCTTAGCCTTCAGAGATCATTCTACAGAAAGCACTGCTTCTTACAGGGGCCTTCTCCTGATTGCCGCTGATGGGGCATGTCTCCGTCACGCTTTCAGAGACCCTGTTCCTGACTCTGTTGCTTTCCTGCAGAGCACTGTTTCCATGCATAAAGGCATTTGTCTGTCTGGGATCCTGTGATTAATGCTTGTCTCTCCACTAGACTGTGAGCTCCATAGGGTAGATAGAGATGGGGATCACAGACTGGACCCTGGGACAAGGATTGGTGCACAAATGAAGGAAGCGGTCCTGTAGGTGATAAGTAAGGAAGTGGGAAACAAGGACGGGGAGGAAGCCAAGTGGGGTGCAATCCAGGCAAAGCCCTCACAGAGGTTGGCTTCAGGCTGATCCCCACAGGAGCTCAAGAACGTGCGTTATACCACAGAGTTATCCTGACCGACGAAACAGAGATGGATCTCACCCCAATTGTCAGTCCCAGCATGCAGTGAGAACCGATATAAACTCCCTGGCTCTCTGCGTGTGTCAGCAAAGTGATGCCAGTAGACTGAGGATAGGAGAGCTCTTTGGAGTCACCAATGCAGGCACATGGGAGAAAAGCACACAGAGGCTGGTGGAGGGGCACAGAGAAATGGTCAGAGGAATCACAGGGGCTCTGAGTAAAGCACTGATGGTGCCCACTCGGTGGAGGTCTACTTTCCTGACTACCTCACGCACCTAGCACAGCCCTTGGAACAGAGCAGGCACTCAAGAAAGAGTTGGTGAATAAGTGCATGCATCAAGGAATGAAGGTGAGTGTAGGGAGGGCATTCTGGAGGGAGAATGGCATACACAAAGGCTCAGAAGTGGAACTAGGCAGTGGCACTTGTACTAGTCCCATGAGAGCTGATTGTTAAATTTTCAGGAATTTTGTGAGTTAGTTGTGAAATACAGTGCAGTCAGTTCTCACGTAACTGTGTTGAGAGGTTCCTGGAACCGTGGTGAAATGACCTATAATGAAACAATTTTTACCGTAGGCTAATTGACAAAAACAAGAGTTAAGTGCCTACAGCATCTCATCAACATCATAACAAAATAATGTTGCACAAAAACAGTGTTATTCAAAGACCTGCTAAATTCTGACAGCAACTGGTGCACTTCAGTTCAATCTGGTTCTAACACTTAACCCCCCAGAGGTAGTGTCAGAGTTATAGGTCATAGGGCACAGACTTTAACAAAACTGGCCTCACTTCAGTCAACAGCTGCAAGTTTAAGCGGTCCCATACTCTCCCTAGGCTTGATCATTTGCTAGAACAGATTAGAGAAATCAGGAAAGCACCGTACTGGTTACAGTTTTATTATAAAGGATAAAATCAAAACAGGCCAAATGAAGAGATAAACAGGGTAAGGTCTGGGAGGGTCTCAGACTTGGAGCTTCCATGCCCTTCCCCCAGGGAGTCACCCTCTAGGCATATCAGTGTGTCTACCAGCCGGGAAGCGGGAGTGAGCTTTGGTGTCCAGAGTTGTTATTGGGGCCCCCTTACCTAGGCATGGTGGATTGGATCATTGGACATGTGATTGAACCCAATCTCTGGGCCTCTCCCCTGCTTTTGGAGGGTGGGGCGGTGGTGCTCAAAGCCCCAACCTTCTGAACACATGGTTGGTCTTTCTAACAATCATCCGGAGTCATCTCATCTCTTATTATAAACTCAGGTGCGATCCCACAGGTTCATGGATAACGAAGACACTTTTATCACTCCAGCAATTCCAAGGGTTTAGAATCTCCTTCCCAGGAACCAAGGACAAAGGCCAGTCATGTTCATTTTATACAATACATGGTGGTTACCAAAATTTAAATTATGTAAACTTATAGCTAACTAAATCATAGTATAATAGCAACAAATACTCCAAACTCATCATTTCTTAATATTTTACTACCTTTTGCTATTATCTACACTTCTGAGTTTTTTTCCATCTATTGTATCTATATGGTAGAAATACTACATAATGGCATCTGCGTATTTCTCCCCAATTCTGCATTCGCCAAAATGTTGGTAAGTTTCAAATCAGAGTACTTACAGCACAGAAGCTGCCAACTGCTACAAATCAGGGCATAATTTGTTGTGTTGTTGAGTGTCTAAATTTAGAAAGTAATGGAGAAAATGTTAATAACACAGATTAAACTTCGAAGTGTGTTGTGTTTAGCTATTACATGTGAATAGCAGAAAAAAATCGAGGAAATAATCTCCCAGTATTCAAAACCATTTTGCAATTCAGCAAAGAAGTTGCTCACATCAATGACAAATGAGTGAAGTTCTGACATACATCTTCATTGTTTCACTTCAGCTTACCCATGAACACTTAAATGAAAATATCAGCTCATATTCATGCCTGAACTACACTTGTTCATCAGTTCCAACCACAGGTTGGCTATTGATACCAGAGTTTGGCAAAAATCAATAAAAGAGTTTTATGAGAATCAATTGTCTCTATAGAATTTACTTACAATAAAGACTATTGTATATGTTACTATTATTTTTAAATTGTGGGCCACACATCAATATCAATACAATATATGTCAATGCAGGCTATAATTATGCCCCCACATGCACCTATAATACATAGAATTTTTTCCCGAGAGAGCTGAGGCCAAGCCATTGTGATTGAGCAAGTTGGATGGAGGGGAAGGGACAGGGTGCCTGAGGCGATGAAATTAGAAGTGTGGCCCAGTTCAGATGGTGCAGGAGCCTGAATGACAGGCTCAGAGAGGGAGACAAACTGCTCCAAGTCACACAGCCAGGAAGTGGCAGAGCTGAGTTAATCAAAGGTTTGTGGCGGGGGCCCTTCCTTCTAGCCTGGGTCTTCTGCTCCCTCCTCCCCGCTCCCCTCCCCCCCGCCCTCCACCACCACATACACAAAAAAAGCTCAAGCTCACTATCTTAGGTGCAAATCTGGGGGAGTTTGAGTGTGGGAAGTTAACCCATCCCAGCTCTGGGATCCTGTGAACAGAGTCATTTGTTAGGTCTTGAAGTGTCAATTAGTGGGGCACAAACCTGATTAGTCACTGCAGCATGGCAGATTTAGGGGAATTAATCAGGCAAGGGTGGGGGACGGTGGTGGCTGGGAGGAAGAGGAGGAAAAGGAAAAGAGGGAAAGGGGAGCTGGGTGCTGAGTGCTGGGGGCCCTGGGTGATTAGTCCTTACAAGCGGCCATCAAACCTGCCTGGGGAGGAGCAGCCATTGCTCCTGGGAGAAGCTGGTATGAGTGTGGAGGGTATTCTAGGGCACCAAGAGGGCCGCCCCACCCTTCCCAGAAATGCAGTACTAGTGTTTAGATTAAGGTGGCTCCAAAATGACCACAAATGGGCCCTGCCTTCCATGCATGGATTTCAGAGGTTAGAGGCGGGTGGGAGATAGGGGCTAGATGTAGCAGGATGGGGAGCTTTAGGGCAGCTGAGTGGATGGGATGCTAACCCTTTTCCTCGTTGGCCCTGGCTTACCTGGGAGAATGTCAGGAACTGTCTCATCTGCTGAGGCTGGGTTGGACCTTCCAGGCAAGGGAGCCTCCTGACACCCCAGCTGGAAAGTGCCGTCTTAGAAGCTGGGCAGAATTTCTCAGCTTATGCCAAAGTGCTTGCCTTTTAAAACGTTTCCACCAAGACTACAGGGAGGCCATCTGGGGTCTTTGTTGGAATTAGAAAAAGGCATCCCCTCTGGGCAGACCAATTAGGAAAGAGCACCCCTCTGGGTGCAATAATTGCCCAAGGCTACCCTTTCTCCAGGTTATTGAAGGCCCATGACACAAGGCTCAGCTAGTGGACCTGAACAGAGCTGAATTTCAGATGCATTTTACCCCCAATCGCACTCAACCAGGTGCCCTAGGCTAGGCATAACCTGAACAATTGTATCCTGTAATCCTATTCCTATTTTTGGATCCCCAAGGACTCTCTTGGGGCTTGTGACTCCGTGGAAAGAGCACAGGCTCCAGAATCAGCTAGTCCTGGGTCCAATCTCATCACTGCCTCTAGTTTTGTGTGTGCCCTCCCACTCCCCTCTCTGGGCCTCAGTTTCCTCATCTCTAAAATAAAGATGATAACAGCTCATTCAGCCCAGGCGTCAGGGATGATTGAAGAAGATGATCTGTTCAGCCATGTGGGGACCCTCCTAAGTGCTCAGTACGCTTTGGAGCGTTATTTGTGAGCATCAGCCTAGATCCAAGGCCATACCCTCCTAAGAACCAGGTTTGCCTATCTCTCTCCCTGTGACAGAGGAAGAACCCAGGCTGGGGTCAGATGACCAGTGAGCTGGCAGATAACCTGAGGGCTAGGCCTGGAATTTGGGGCTGGATGGGCACATGACAGGAGACCAGATTCAGCCCTCAGAGCAGTGGTCCTTGGCTTCTGGGCGTCATGAACTCCTTTGGGCATTTGATAAGAGTTATGGACCCTCTATCCAGAAAAACGCATCTGCACACACAATTTTACATGCTAATTCAGGTGTCCATGAAACATTAAAATCTGTCCATAGACCCCAAAGAACTCCCATCCTGGGAACAGCAGGCTCTGCACCCCTCACAAGGGGAGCCATCAGGTCACTGGATTCTTCCACAACGTAAGGAGAGAAGGAGAAAAGGAAATTAGCATCTCTTGAGCTGACTTTACGTGTATTACCTAATCTAAGGCTTTCAGCAACCCCACAGGGGAGCAACTATTCCCATATTACAGACGAGAAAACTGAGACTCAAAGAGGCTAAGAGGCTTGTCCAAGAACACTAGTGACAGAGCTAGTGACAGAGCCAGGACTTGAGCCTTGATTTTCTGATTTCAAAGCTGTTCTACTAGACTACGCGGAGCTCTTTTCCTGCTGGGCAAATATCCTGCATCTGCCTTTGCCAGGAGAAAGAAGGTAGTCAAAGGCTTGATTTTACTAGTCTGATTCTAAATGCTAAGAGATGTCAATTGCTCTGTGCCTGACTAATCACATACCCTTTCATTTCTCCCATGGATGCCAGAGTCCTATTTCCTGCTGCTGCCAGAAGACATTCATTTTCTGTCTTCCGGATTATTCAGGCTTTGTCCCTGGATCAAGTCAGATCAAATTATCTTTTTCCCAGGAGAACTGCCCACACAGGGCCACAAAGCAGTAGAGCCCTTGACAGTCACTACAGGTTTAATATGAGAAAGAATTACATGTGGAATGTCTCTGTGCAAAACTGCCATCAAGAAACTGATCCATAATGTTGTCCATGGTCATTCTATGCCATATGGATTCTAGAATGGCCCAGGGGACACATCCTTCGTGGGATTCCGACCCAAGAAAAATCTCCCTTTCTGTACAACCAAGTTTTACTTCCCTTAAACTTTGCTTTTGGTGGACAACGAGAATTAGAAAAACTAACTTTTTTTTTTTTTTGCCTTTTTGCCATGACTGCTAGGAAGCTCAAAACCAGGTTTAAATTTTAATTATTATCATTTACCTTACCCAAGGTTTTCTGATGTAATTTGTTGTCTCACATACTATCAGGGGAAAGGGTGCCTTTTAAACCATTTCTAAGGGAATATGTTGACCTAATAATTGTCTTACAAGACCGTGGAAAACAGAGAGTGTGTAGTCAGAGAATGAAGCCTTTTTTGTGCATTTCTTCCTTCACACTGTCCCCTCCCCCACTCACTCCCTCTGATGTTAGAGCCTGGTACCTCCCTGTTCCCAACCCTCTTTATACTTGGCTTTTACATTTTATTTCTAGTTTTAACAAAATAATTTTAATTAGGGCTGTTTTAAATGTCAACTACCTTAAATCATTTTTTGGAAGCAATACATTTAGCTACATAAGACACTACCTATCTTTAAATGTGCACACACACACACACACACACACACACACACACAGGCACACAGGCACACACATACACCTCTGGTCTGAAGACCTCCCTGTTCTTTGCTTCCTGGGACTCTGATTTGTCTGTTCTGCCCTCTCTCATCTGGAGCATTCTGGAACCCCGTGCTGGATTAAAAGATAAATCCTGCTGTGTTGCTTCTCTTTTTTCCAGGTCCTTGAAGATCTCTATCATTTTCCTATTGGCCTTGAGGGGCTGGCAAAGGAAATCAGAGATGATTATGGGCCTGCAGAACCAGGGGCATCCATTGAGTAAAGACGCTTAAGTCTCAGTTCTAATTCCAGCTCCCTCACTTCTTCCTGCTAGGAGACTTTGTCCGAGTTTCTTGACTTCTCTGATCCTCAGTTTCTTTCTTTGAACAATGAAGAGAAATAATAATACAGACTGTTATGAGGATGAAAGAGCATGTAAAGTGCCTGGCACACAGTCGGGGTATAATAAACGGTTACTACTTTCACTGCCCTCTGTTAGCAGTGAGCAATTATCTCAAGCTCTAAGTCTGAAAGCTTGTGCATAATTGAAATGTAAGAAATAGTCTTAGTTTTAACAAAAGGAACGACCAAAATCGGAAGTCGATATCTACCAATCCATTCACTTTTAAGTCTATCCATCCATCCACACCCATCCACCTATCCATCCATCTACCTACCAACCTACTCACTCATCTATTTATTCATTTGCTAATATTACTTCTATCCATTCATCCATCCATATGCCAATATTTTCATCCATCCATGCATCCATCCACCCACCTACCAACCCACCCATTCATCTATCCATCTACCAAACACAAATCTTTCCATCTTCATCTATTTATCCATCCATCTATCCTTTCACCATCCATCCTTCCACCTATCCAACTACTTTTCCTGAGCACCTTTTCAGTGCCAATTTCTAGAGGTAAAGAGGAGAATAAAGCATAATTTTGCTCTTAAGAACATCCGAACTCCAGGGGAAGATGAGATACACAGAGTATTTTCTCATATGTGTCTTCCCTGTCCCACCCCAGGGTGTCAGGAAAAGAAATGTGGGAAATGTCACCTATTTGATCCCCCTCTACTCACATTATTTGCACATTAAAAGATCTGACAAGTCCTGTAGTCAAGATCTCTTTTCAATCCTTTTTAGCACTATTACCCCAAATGACATGCCTCTTGAACCTATTTTAAGAAGATTGCCTGTTAAAATCCCGTGGAATGAGATTGTCAGAATAGATTTTGGGAAATGCTGATAAACCAAGGAGGAAAGAACCAATGTCATTTAAAAAGCATAGAGTTAGTAGTAGATTTTAACCAAAAATATAAAATAAATGAGTCCACATAAATGACTGACTGAATAAATAGCAAAGGGAGAATATACAAATCTCTTGTGCAGAAGAATTCCAAATAATTTATGTAAATATTCTGTCATCAGGAGGGGGGAGCATAACACTCCTTAAGTGTGGGCTGTACATTGTGACTACCTTCTAAAAAGGATAGTATGGAATGGAGAGAAAAAGTAACTTCACAGTGGAGACGCCTGACAAATGCTACTCCGGTCACATGATCAAAGTTAAGCTCAACAGTGATATGTCAAATACATAGTGTGTAGCCTTGATGTGATATAATGTAATGAGTAAGGCACTTTACCTCCATGGTCTTCCCCAAACCCAAAACCTCAGTTTAATTATGAGAAAATATCAGAAAAATCCAAATTGAGGAACATTCGACAAAATACCTGACCAGTACACCTTAAAACTGTCAGGTCATTGAAAACAAACTCTGAGAAACCATCACAGACAGGAGGAGCCCAAGAGGAAGTGACGACTAAATGTAATTTGGGATCCTGGATGAGATTCTGGAACAGAAAAAGAATATTAGGTAAAAACTAAAGATACCTAAATAAAGAATGGACTTTAGTTAATAATAATAATGTACCAATATTTGTTCATTAATTGTGACAAAAATATACCATATAAATATAAGATGTTACCAATGGGGGAAACTGAGCGTGGGACATTGGGAACTTTCTGTACTATCTACATAATTTTTTGGTATGTCTAAAATTGTCCTGAGATTAAAAATATTTTAAGAAATAAGTAAACACATAAACAAGTAAATAAAACTTCAAATCAGCAAATTATAGTGTCTGCAGAACAGCCCAGGAGAGGCACTATGTCCTGGACAGGAGGGAAAATCTGAAATCAGAGAAACCTGGGTTCCTATACCTTACTTACTGTGTGACTTTGAGCAAGTTGCTTAATTTTTCTGAGCTTCATTTTCTTCAGCTGTAAAATGTGGATTCTGAAATGTTGACTTTAGTCGATTTGGATTAAAAGAGATAATGTATATAAAGGACTAGGCACCAATTAACACCCTGGGATTGTTAGATTTACTATATTATTTTTCTTGGCAGGATAAATGGATCTTGAAAGCCTGTTGGGAGCATGGATGTTGGAACCAAACCTCGGAGAACTGGTAGAATATGGATGCAGTGGGGAGTTGGGGGTCAACTTCCCCAAAGCAGAGAGGTCCCTCCTTTTATGCTTAACTTCTATCTTTTGGTTCCAGGGCTAAGGGGTCTCTGAGGGAAATAGAGACCTCCCAGATAGAGACCGATAGGCTCCTGGCTTCCCACCCCACCTATGGCCCAGCTTGCTCTCTGTCTGCCAGGGTCTCTGGGCTAAGTAATCGCTAATCCTTCCCTGATGAAGCACCTGTATCTGTAAGCAAATGAGCTGGCAGGTGGTGGCCTGGATAAAATATGACCTGCTCAGCAGGGGATTTGCTTACCAGTCGGGAGGTAGCCCATCCTGCTGCCTGCAGCCTGGAGGCCTCCCAGATAAAGCATAAATCACCCGTGCCCTCAGGGAAGGTGGGAGGGCAGGAGGCACCCAGAAAGATGAATGCACCCCTGCTCAGTCCCCAGCCACAACCATATGGACACTTTTTCAGTGGCTTGTAGAAGAGAACCAGGACTGGGAATCAGGAGACAGAGGAGTTCCTTCTGGCTCCTCCACAGACTTGCTGGGAGCCCTGAGCACGTCGCATTCCTCCTCTGGGGCTTAGTTCTCAACTATCTCAAATAAGATGAACTGTCCTCTTCTCTTCATGGGTTTGTTACAAAGATCATAGGAGAAACTGTATGGAAGCATGCAAAATTTGTTACAATCTTGATTATAACTATGTTACTGTATTGAAACTCCCCGTGAGCAGACTTTCACTGGGGCTGGTAACTTTCCTGTGGGCTAGTAGCTTTAGGGAATTGCCTTCAAGGCTATAGTATTTGTTGGCAGAAAACTGATCAAAGACTTTTCTAAGAAGATAACATGATATATGGAAAAGCGCAGAACTCGGTTTGAATCCTACAGCTGCCAATTGCTAGCTGATGGGACTTGGGCAAGTCACTTTTCCCGCTCTGAGCCCCAGCTCATCTATAAAGTGGAGTGAAGCATATATCTTTTAGGTTGTGGTTATGAGGTTTAAACGAGAGCACATAAGTAGCTACCCGTTGAAGTTTAGTTCTTCCAGGCAGAATCAGGTTTACAAATCAGATTTCCTAACTTTCTACTCAGCTCTTCGCTTAGGTCTATCTCAGAATGCCTTGAGGGACTCTCCAGGCCTCTCTGAGCTGAATCACTGCCCACCCCTGTCCAGGACACTTCTGCAACCTGGACCTGGAAAAAGACCCCTTGGGAAGTGCTCTAGCCCAGGGGCTGCAGGGGACTGAATGATGAAGACAGAGCCGTTTGCTAATACCATGTGGCTGCTGTGACAGTCTGTTAATGCCATTTACAACGTGCAGTAATTATGTCTCACACATGCTGGTGGCCCAGCCAGCAGGAACATTCCCTGGGAGGGGCCTCAAAAAGATTCCTTTAGCAGGGTGGGGGTTGGGCTTTTTCAGGAGGCTGAGGACCAGAGGGCTGGAAGCCATTGTGAAGGAGAAAGAATCCCTCCCCTTGCACAGCCCTACTTGCCTGCCCTGAGCACCTGAGAAAGAATTCACCCCTGCTTGGACCAGTGGTCCCATCCTAAATTGCTATGGAACTTTGGGCAAGTCATTGCTCCTCGCTGGGCCTCAGTATCCTCTTCTATAAAATAAGGATATGGAGAAAGAGGAGAGAAATATACTAGAGCAGTAGTTCTTAACATTTTCTGTAGCATCTCCATAGAAAAATGTGCATACTCGCATCAAATCACAATGTAGTCTGAATTTTCAGGGGACTCAAGGGCCACTGAAGTCCATCATAAAGCCCAAGGACCCCAGGTCAAGAATTTCAATCTAGATGATTTCATGGACCTACTACCAATATATTTCAGCCTATTTCTCCCTCTGGGTTCTCAGGTTGTTGTCTGCTGGATTTTGCTGCCATGTTGTTTGGGACATAGGTGTTCATGACAGTTATCTGCTCACTCTGGATTCGGTTCCTTATCGTAAAGTGCCCAGGTGTGTCTTTTCAGGCTTTTTGCCCTGAATTTAATGGGCCAGCTAATTTCTACAATGCTGTCCAAACTCTGACATTCTAGGATCCTTGCTAGCTGTTGACACTCGTTATCCTTGAGGTTTGATAAAAAGAGCTCAGCTTTGGAATCGGATGGGTCTGAGTTAGAATTTCTCCATACTTCCTTGCTGGCAAACCACCACCTTCCCCGAGCCTCAGTTTCCTCTTCTGGGAAGTGGGCTGTCATGAGGGTTAAATGCATCAATGCCCCTCAAGTGCCTAGCACAGAGTAAGTACCCCAGACCTGCCAGTTTTTTCTGCCCCCATCATCACCCACCACCACCACACTGAAAGTCCTTTCTCTCTCCCTCCTGGAGGAAGCTGAGAAGAAGTCTTGGGGGAAAGCTCTTGGGAAGGGAGAAGCCTATTTCCAAGTCATTAGTCCCCCAGCGTCGGGCTGCAGGATGGATTTTGATCAAGAGCGGGGTGACATTTGGCAAAAGTTGCTGATGAGGGATTGAATGATTAATCGTCATGACAACCGGGCTGGAGTAATGACAGGGATGCGATGGCGCCCGAGTTAAACACAAAGCGGCCCCGCGAGCCGGGGCGGTAAATTACTAGGCATGTCACCGCTGCGCTTTTGGAGAAAGCGGCCGTGCGTTCCTAATGAGAGGTTAACTGTGTCCCCAAAGTAATTACAACCGATTGAAGAGGTGGCTGGTAATTAGAGGATTAGCGGTGATGAGGCTCACCTGCATGGTTGTCATAGTGATGGAGAGTGGGTGGGGTAGGGAGGCGAGGAGGGTCTAGACTCCTCCCCAAGGCAGGTGCCAGAGGCCTCTCTAGATGCGCCAGCCATGATGTCCACCACCCACGGGACAGGCCCTGGGGAAGTGGTGGGGAAGCCCCCAAGCTTTTCCCTCTAATGGCTGCGACTCAGTTTTCCCATCTGTAAAATGAGGGCTTGAACCCACTGGAGAACGTGGAATATTAAAGCTGGAATTCTGGAATGAGCTGGCCAAGTCAAGTGACAGCTCTTTCAGAATCCAAGTAGTCTTTAATGCACCACCCTCCCCCAAGTCTGGCATTGCTGGGACCCAGGTAATCTCACACAAACTCTGCTGCTTAGCTAAGTGACTCAAGTCAGGGGTCCGCGCATGAGACTCGGTTTCCTCACCTATAAAATGAGAAGAAGAAGAGAATGGTTCCTACTTCCGAGGGTTGTCTGGAGAATAAAATGAAATAACTGCAGAGCACCTAGGACAGTGCCTGGCCACGCAAAAGCTCTATAAATGTTGGTGGCCATAATCGCCTTTTCTCTCCACTGACCTGAGGTAGTGGGGGCAGTGAGGGGACAGCAGCCTCAACCTTTCGTTGGGGAATGGGCTGAGCCCTCCCACAAGTGATAGATGACAGGGAACTCTGGGAGGAGGGAGCACGTGCCCACTTCTTGTTCGCGCGCGGTGCATCCTTGGTCAAGTCCCTTTGCCTCTCTGAGCCTCTGATTCTTGCCTGCCTGATCACTCCCCTGGGAGTAAGGAATGAAATACTGGCTTTGTGGAGCTCTTGCTACAAGCCAGACCACACTTTATAGCTATTATTTAATTTGATCCACCATATAACCCATAAAATATACTCTTTTGCTAATTTTTGAAAGGAGACAACCAAGGCTCCAGGAGCCGAAGCGACTAGCCCAGAATCACACAACTGGAGTGTGAGAGAACTAAGATTTGAACCCCAATTGGTCCAAATTTCTTACACTTTCTACTATATGAGGAGGCCTCTTTGAATCCCGAGGAGAAGGCAGGCCCACCTCCTCTATCTAAGAGGGATGGATACCGCACCCCCATGGGCAGAGCTTCCAGAGTGGCCTTCCTGGATTCGGCTGGGGCTGTTAGGACATCACAAGGGCAGGGTTGTCCCTACTGCTGTTCGCGTAGGCGGCTACTCTGGCTGCCAGTGGAGTCCCCATGCCCCAATGTCTGCTTCAAGTGCTAGGGGGTGGGGAGGGTGGCAGAGAAGACCCTGAATTGGTCCCTGACTCAGCTCCTGGTGACGCCTGGTGTCTGGGCTCAGGACTTGGTGAACCGCCGGGCACAGGGGCTTAATTATTCCATCCATAAATGATAAGCCCTGTTCATTTCCAGGCCTTCATGACAAATTTATGGCTTTATTTAATGTGCTCACCGCTCAACCTTCCTCGGGATCACAGGGAAACAGGGGACCCTTTCTGGAGGGTGCGGCGGACGATTCTTGCTACCACAGCCATTGGGCCACATGTTCCTTCCTGTCAGGAGCAATCAAGGCCTCTGCCTTCAAGTCGGCCTGTCCTGTTGCAGTTTGCAACCCCATTTTCCTCTACTTTGCTTTTTTGAGCAGATGCCGAGCTTACGCCAAGGGCAGTGGCTCTGCAATCAGCAAAGGCCCAGGTGAAGTCCCAGCTCTGCTAGTTTTAAGCTGTATGGTTTTATGCCTGGTGCTTCTCTGCCTCAGCTTCCTGGTTAGGAGGATGACATGAGATAAAACAGATGCTTAGGGTGTAGTAGATACTCAATCTAGGCTAGCGGTTATCGCTGCTTTGGGGTTTTCACATACAACGTTATTATTTTGGGGGAGCCACTGCTTGGGACCTGGTGACCCTGGGATGGGCCACATACTGAAGTCGAAGGAAGCCTGGGCGTGGCTACGGGCCCTGCTCCTGCTCTGTGAAACGAAAGCTGCAGAAAATGCTGGGTGCATGAGCCCAGGCCCAAGCGACCGGGAGCCTGGGCTCCGGCATCCGTGTCACCTCCCGCTACAGGCTGTTCTTTCAGTTCCCTCAATTGTTACAGGGCCCACCAGCACAGTACTCCACGTGGCCTAGGGCCACAGGTTCTAGCATAATCGAAGATGGCAGAATGGCTTTTGGGGGCCAATTTCTGGAACCTACGCAAGGCTCTCCAGCCCTGGGTGGCTGGCAGGCTCTGAGTGGGGTATGGATGCAAGCGCTGAGAGCTGGCAGGGAGTTCAGAGAGTACCTCCTCCCGCCTCCTGCTTCACCGATGAGGATGCTGATAACATGGCTGCCATCTGTTCGGTGCTTACGGTCTTAGCTTGTCATCTACTGTTTCATTCAGTCCTCACGGCCAAGTATGAGCCAAGTTTAACTAACCCCACTTTACAAAGGAGGAAAACAGAAGCCCGAGGAGGTACAGGGACGTGGGCAAAGCCACACAGCGCCGCCTGCCTCGAGGTCCAGGCCCTTCCACTTGGCTGTGCCACGTGTGTTTGCATGTTGGTGCATATGCATGCATTCCTGTGTATGTGCGTGTTCGTGTGGGGTGCTGATATAAGGATGTGGGTGGCCATGAACAACGAGAGCATGTACATGTTGTACCTGTACAACATGTCAGGCATGGAGCACGTCTCCTGATTCCCTGTCCAATCTTCTTTTGCCCCTACCCAGTGCCTTTCAGCAAAGAGCTGGTTGGACATGGGAGCCTTTCAGTTTAGGGAGTGTCTGGCTTCCCACAGTCTTAGGGAATGAACTTTAATTTGCATTGTCATTTGCATGACAGTGCGGCCACTTTCTCAGCTGGGTCCAGGGACTATGCCCTGTTGACCCCCTACACTGCCTATAACTCCACCATCAGCCATCCGTTGGAAGTTCAGCATCTATGAGGTCGTTTCTATTGTTACCCTCACGTGCAGATCATGAAACTGAGACTTAGAATTACTGGGCCAGGGCCCAGCTGCTGGCAAGTGGCCGACCCCAGGTCATTCTTGGTTTGGGAATGCCAAATTCAATGTTTTTTTTCCTAATCCACCATCCTGCCTGCAGCAGTGAGGTGAGCAGGGAGGATTGAACAGTCACGAGGGGCTTCAGGGACAAGAGGCATAGAACCCTGGATGGTTCAGGAGGGGTTGAGAAAGCAGAGATGGGGGAGGGTGAGAGAGATTCTGTGTGTGCGTGTACAAGTTCCTACGTGTTACTAGTACATGGGTGTGGAAGGGTGTGTTTAATCATCTTTCAACAAAATGATTCAGAACCTGTTATGTAATAGGCACATAAACAACAACAATAATAATGTATTTAGTGCTTATGGGATACCAGGCAGGTGGGTTCCATTAACTCATTTAATTCTCACAACAACCCTATGAGATTTATTATCTCTCATTTTACATATGGGACACAGGAGCACAGAGAGGTGAAAGTAACCTGCTCAAAGTCACACAGCTGGTAAGTGGCAGAGCTGGGATTCAAACCCAGGCCATCTGGGTGCATTGTTCATGGACCTGACCATACCACTCTCAAGTCGAGAGACTTTGCAACCAGCATGGTATGTGTGTCTCAGTCAGCTTGGGCTGCTCAAAAAATATCACAAACTGGGTGACTTAAACAACAGAAATTTATTGTCTCACATTTTGGAGGCTGGTAAGTCCAGTTCAAGGTGCCAGCCAGATGATTCCTGGTGAGAGCTCTCCTCCTGGCTTGCTTGTAGACCGTCACCTTTTTGCTGTGTGCTCACACTCTCTCTTCTCAGTTCATGTGCATAGATTTCTCTCTCTCTCTCTCTCTCTCTCTCTCTCTCTCTCTCTCTGTCTCTGTCTCTTCTAATAAGGGCACTAATCCCATTATGAAGGCCCCACCCTCAGGACCTCATTTAACCCTAATTACTTCCCAAAGGCGCCATCTCCAAATACCATCACATTGGGAGTTACAGCTTCAACAAACGAATTTTTTTTTGGTGAGGAGACACAAATATTCAATCCATAACAGCATGTATGCTTTACATATGTGCACGGATACATGCATGAGTATGCATGTACATGAGTGTGCTTGCATGTCAGTGAATGCATTTTATGTATGTGTTTGCATGACAGTATCTATGGGTATGTAATGATGTGGATATACGTACGTGTATGGTGCGTGCATGTAAGCGCATGCAGTGCCTATGCATATGTACATCTCAGCATGTGTGCATGGATCTGTAAGAGGCCAGGAAACCTCATCCCAGGTCAGCCCCTCCTTCAGTTGGTCCATGAGCCCCATACAAGTCGATGACACACAAAGCAGGGTAGGGTGGGGCTTTGGGTAGCTAGGGCCTAAGAGTGAGTGCTCCCTGGAACCATGGGGGAGGGGGCTCCCCAGCTGCTCATGCCTGTCGCCCTGGCCTCCAGGAGACATTAATAATAGATCAGCAAATTCCAAATGTAAATAAGGCAATCAGGCCTGAAAACACAGACATTCATCACCCAGATACAAATTATGCTGCCGGCCCTGATGTAATTACCGGAGTTCAGCTCGATGCATCAAGCCACCCCCACCCAGTACCTCTGCATGTTGCTTTGTGCTGGTGTTCTGCCCTGAGGAGACTCCCCCACCTGACCCCACATGGTCTCTCTGGCCCCAGCCAAGGGTCTCCGGCTGTCTTAAGCAGCTATGAAGACAGAGGATCCCTGAGATCCTTGTGCTTTGATGGCAGAGCTCTGAGGGTCATGGGGAAGTCACCAAACAATGGATCTGCTTCTGTTCGAGCTCCAGTTTTGAAATGACCTTGCTTTGTGGCCCTGGGCAAGTCACTCACCCTTTCTGAGTCTCTGTTTCATCTTCTAAACAAAGGAGCTAACAATACAGTTATGGTGTTAGAGCTTTGAACTTTGTAGTTAGAAGGATCTTGGTTTGAATCTAACTTTACTACTCTTGAGTTGAGAGACCCTGAGCAAGTTTCTTCCCTACTCTGAGCCTCAACTCTTGCATCTGTAAGGTGGGTATAATGCCTAGCTCGTGGGATTATTGTGAAGAAAGAATGAAATATTTTCCTTTTAATTCGTAAATTTAACTCATTCACATTTATTGTAATTACATTAAAATATCACATATTAAATATATATCATTAATATGTCAAAAATCGATATCCATATATAAAGAGATTATATAATTGATTGTGTGGCTGGACTCTTTCTTGCCACATTTGTTTACGTCTCCTATTTATCTGGCTTCCTTATGTTCCCTTCTTTCCCATGGCTGTTGTATTAGTTTTTTAATAGTCCAAAACATAGTGGCTTGCCGCGTGACCGTTTAATATCTCACAGTTCTGCAGGTCAGGAACCTGGCAGTGGCTTAGCGGGGTGGTTCTGGCTCCATATCTCTCATGAGTTTGCAGCCATGACGTCAGCAGGGGCTGTAGTGCCACCTGAAGGCTTGATTGGACTGGAGGTTCCACTCCCCAAGGTGGCTCCTCAGTTCCTCCCCCTGTAGATCTCCCCGTAGGCTGCTGGAGGATCCCCGTGGTATGACAACTGGCTTCCCTTGCAGCCAGTGACCTAAGAGAGCAAGGCGGGGCTGCCATGTCTTTAATGACTGAGTCTTGGGAGTCACAAGCTATCGCTTTTACAATGTTGGTTACACAGGTCATTAGCTTCA
Organism: Eonycteris spelaea; assembly: GCA_003508835.1. Classification (NCBI taxonomy): domain Eukaryota; kingdom Metazoa; phylum Chordata; class Mammalia; order Chiroptera; family Pteropodidae; genus Eonycteris; species Eonycteris spelaea. The sequence continues at coordinate 1,260,233 of PUFA01000297.1, read as the reverse complement.
TGGGAGAGAAGACTGTGCAACAGGTGAATCCCAACCTTACTACCAGGAGGCAAGGATCATTGGGGGCCAGCTTGGAGCCTGTCACCACCCCTATCTTGTGCTCGATTGAATGATAATACGTGTAAAGATTTTATCCCAGGCACTGGGAGAAATTCACCAACCCCTGTGACCCCAGTGCCCAGCACCATGCCTGGCACAAAGCAGGTATTAACAATAGTGGGATGGCAAGAAGAGGGCTGTAGCAGAATCTTGTCTCCTCTCCCCAAACCCCTTTCCTGGAGACCAGCAGGCCAGTAGCTACGTGCAAGCCACATCCTAGGCCTGGGCTCAGGACAGGCTGAGCCATGGAGGGCCAGAAGCTCCTGCCTTCTCTGAAGTGAAGAGGAGAGTCTAGACCAAAGCCGATTTCCAGGCTTGTCTCGTCCCAACTTTACATTGATCAGTAATTAAACGCAGCCTCCAATTACTATAACGTTTGGCGAGGCACCAAGCTCGTGTGAAACCTTGCAATAAACATCTGCTTTATAAATTGCCTCTCTGTGCAGTGCACCAGCAGGATTCTTGGGGGCTGGAGAGAGAGAGAGAGAGAGAGAGAGAGAGAGAGAGAGAGAGAAATCAGAGAGCTGGGAAAGGGAGGAGAGGTTAGGGAGGGAGAGAAACAAAAGGAGAGGTTAGAGGGAGGAAAGAGGAGGAGAAGGGGAAGAGACTGTTGTTCCAAAATGTGGTGGGACATAGGCCATGAAGGGCCCCATCATTCCTCCGTGAGCCCTCACCGCCCTCTAAGGTGGAGTCCCAGAATTCAGCCTAGAGCTGAGGAATCCTCATCTTTTAAGACTTGTCAAGCGCTGCACACTGTCTAATGCAAATTACTTTTCTGTTGCTTTTTATTTTCTCCAAACCTATAATATCCCACTTACCTGCCATTTACATTCAGAGGGAGAAATATGATTTATTTGGCATACTAGCAGCCCTGTTGGGGTGCGGTTTTCTTCAAATACAGAAGAGAAGGGGTCAATGGTTTCCTGCCACAGATCTGAAGCCTCAGTCCACTAACCTCTGAGCTAGAAATGAGCCTGTGTGTCCCATTCTGTTTCCCTTTAGGTCTTGTTTAGACAAGCCACAGGGAAAGGGGAAAGAACTGGAGGCCAGATGGAACTGGACTGAGGTCCGGCTCAGCTCTTGTGAGACTTTGGGCAACGGACTTTATCTCCTCGAGCCTTTGTTTCTGCAGCTATGAAACGGGCATAAAACCAGAGTTGCGAAAGCAGGGTAGCAGGGTGGGTAAGTCAGACAGACCTGCTCCTTGGACAAGACGTTTTGCCTCCTGAGCCTTAGGTTTCTCATCTGAAAATAGGAAGATAGGAGTATCACCTCACAGAGGCCAAGAAGGCCAAACTGAACGTGCTGTGCAGTAGGCACTTAATAAATGCCAGTCATTGTTCTCGCTGTTACTGTTAGATGCACAGAAAATATTCAATGGATCGAGGTTTTATTCTGTTCCAAGGAGCTAGGACCCTGCCTCTGACTTTTCTCTGCACCCCTCGCCTGATGCACTTGAAGTCAATTTGACTGATCTCCCATCCCTGCCACTGGCCCCACCACCCACTCTCCAGCCTGCCTGTTTGTTCACCAGCAGTGGAGACTTCAAGGACTTCCAGCGAGTGCAGGCAAAGATAAAGGGGAGGACTATCTGAGGCCGAACTGCCTTCCTGGGAAACCCCCACAACCACTCAGGGGAGCTGAGATAAAATTAGATATCCCATGTGTCACATACTTAGCCGATCACTTTACTACAATTATGACCTGAACCCCACTTGGGAGATGGTGGGCATGTCCCTCCTCTATCTTATTCTGTCCACTTTGGTCAGATAAGACAAGAGGCAAGACGAGTGGGGCCGCCTCTCATCTCATCTCTATGTCCAGGTAGGCTGTCAAAGCATTTGAGAGCTCACCGTTAGAAACCTATTCGTTAGCATTGACATTGACACTTGATCCTCTTTAAAAATGAAACGGCCCCCAGAAGGCTGGCGGAGGGAGTCCCTCCTACTTTAGCAAAAGGAATCATTTATGAAATGACCGAATCTTGAGAGTTAGTGGGGATGTTCAGCCTCGCCGCCAGGATTACGGTAAATATTTGATGAGTGAGTGTAGCCTGTTCTTCCGTCCTGGTGCTGGCATTTCTATTACAATATTCACTGCTCGGATCCAGCCTCATTTTCAACCCTTTTCTGAATCAGGAAGCTCATTGCCTAGAGGGCAGCCTGGTCCATTTCTAGACGACTTCCATTGCATTAGAACACGTTCCATATATTGAGCTCACACTCGCTTCTCTAAAACTTCTCTAGGGATCCCCTTGCCACTGCAGCACGGCTCCAAAGTCACGATCCAGAAAAATCCCAAATCACGATAAGCAGTTGCCAATAAGTTTTGCAAAAGCTTGCCCTGTTATCTCAGGATATTTGTCAATGAAACTGACATAGCAGGCGAAGTTTGATTCTGGTGAAGCTAGCAGCCCAAGGCAGCACACAGATGCTCCAAGGAGTGGGAATGTGGCAGAATAATAAGAATTCACCCATGCTAGGTGTTAGACACTATTTGAATGCTTTCCATGTAGGGACTCGTCTACTACTCCCAACCCTCCAATGAAGCAGATACTAGGGAACTGAGACTCAGACAGGTGCAGTGACTTGCCCCAGGTCACACAGCTGCAGAGCACCAGATCAGGAATCTGAGCCCAGACTCTCCTGCTCCAAGATCTGGGCATCTAAGCCTTATGCTAAAATACTATCATACTTACCTGCGAGTCCGATTTTCTGAGTATGAGCAACCAAAACCAAATACAAAATAAACTGGATGCAGAGCTGATATAAGAAAGTGGCTGTCATCCCTAACTCCTGATTTCAAACGTTTACGTCTGTCAAACCAGCTTCATTGTTCTTCCTCGCTGGCTATATGAATAAACATATTATATCACTGAGCACTCTTTTGGCAGCAAGTAACAGAAAGCCCAAATAATTGAAGCAGAATGGCTCCTGCAACAAGAATCTCCAGAGGAGGAGCCGGCTTGAAACGCAGTGTGATTCAGGGGCTCTTGCAATGTCATTAGGGCTCAAGTTCTACCCATCTCTCAGATCAGCCTTTCACAGCATTAGCTTCATTCCTAAGACTCCAAGGTGAACTCTGGCAGTGCCAGGCTTGTCCCGCCCCCAGTCCAGGCTCAAATCCAGGAAAATAAGGACTCTCTCTTCCTATACAGTTTGCATGAAAGTCATAAGCCTGACTGGCCCACATTGGTCACAAGCTGGTCCCTGAACCTTTCCATATGGCCAGGAGATATCTTTGGCATTGGGTCCATGCCTACCTCTGGTGTGGGGTCTGGGATAAGGGGTGGGGGCTGCAAGTCAGGGGAAGGACAATCTCCTTGAAGGAAAGTTAGGGTGTTGTCACCAAAAGAAGGAGAAAAGATGCAGGATGGCCGGAAGGCTGCAAACATCCACTGGGTATAAATGCCACACTTTGAATGCGACTAAAATGTCTTTTTTCTGTCTTATACGCACTGGTTTTCCACCTAAGAGCCCATTTGTAAATGAATTACATATGTAAAAACTGTTTGAAGGTCCTACAACACCTTAACACCTTAAATCGCTGCAGAGGGTCTGTCACAGGGATGGGTATTAATTCTCCAACTGGGACGGCGTGGGAGGGTTTGGCATCTCTTGGTGGGATAATAATAATTATAATGATAAAGCTACTACTCACTGCATGCTTGCTCTGTATATGCTATTAACATCCAATGTTGCTGGAGGAAATTAATACTCAGAGAGGCCAGTGACTTGCCAATGTCACTTAGGTGGTAAAGGAAGATCTAGAACAAGGACCAGGTCTGCCTGACATCCAAGCCAGTATTTTCTTGTTTAAAAAACTTGTATTATATTTTTATAGTTACAGACATAATAGTTGTTGGAAAAACCTCAAGCGGTAGAGAAGGATATAAAGGAAATCATCAAAGTGCCCCTTAAGCCGAACATTTTTAAAGGTTTTAAACTCTTAAAATTATAGAAGCCTCTTGGCCCGTGCACTTTTCTCACGCACAGGTTTCAGTCCATGCTGTAACCCACCTGCCCCACTGCCCTCGGCCGCTTGGCCACACGCCCTCTGCCAGGTTTGGCGTTCCACCAACTTCTGCCGTGGAAGGCCCATGGTCCAGCCCTGACCGCTTGGGGGCCTGAAGGGGCCTCCCCTTCTCACATTCCATCCAATCTAGGCCCTGTCTCCTCTAAAGGTGCACCTCAGAGTTCTCAGCATTGCTCCATGATGAAATAATTTACATTTTCCTGTTCTTTTTCTCTTTTTTTTTTTTCAGGCAAAAAGAGGGCACTTAAAGTGAAATATCTCTTGCCACACCGCTAACAAGGATTCATAAAAGTGAACTGTTCACCTTGTCTGTTGGTGAGCAGTTATGAAAAATCAATAGCGCACAAAGGAGCCCTGCTCCTTCTGCTTGACGTTGTCTGTTTAGTGGTATGGACAGTGCCAGAGGGGCCTGGCCTCCTCAAATGTGCCACCGGAACCTGGTGGCTCTTCAACATGGGCCCCTGGGCCCAAGTGACAGCTCAGTTCAAAGGCCAATGCAGACAACCTGTCATTTGGGGCAGAAAAAGCTGCCTGTCCCTATATCCTGACTGCTTTCTTCCTTCTACCACCAAGAGAGCATGGCTTGAATACCACATCTTCTAGAAAACCCCTCCAGATGGATGCATTCACTTATTCACTCAACAAACATATATGTAGTAGGCCTGTGCTGGGCACACAGAGGTGGCTCCACATGCTCCCTGCTTTCTACAGTGAAGAAAGACAGGTAAACAGAAATTCACCGCAGAGACAAGATGAACTGTGCTTTAGCGGAGGGCACTCAGGGTCTACTGGGGCCTGGAGGGGGCACCCGACCCAGCGTAAGAGGTGGAGTGTCCAGAGGAAGTTCCTTGGAGGAACTATGTCTGTGCTCAGAGCCCAGCGAGCATGGGGGTCAGCTAGAAGAAGTACAGGAGAAAGGCCATGGCAAGCAGAAGGAACAGTGTGTGCAAAGGCCCAGAGGCAGGTGGAGGGAGGGCAAGCGGGTCTGAGGGCATTAGAGGTTTGGTTGACTGGACCACACAGTCAGAGGGGAGAAGAGATGGGAAGGTGGGCAGTGGCTGGCCATGGAGGGCCCTGCACCCTGCTGAGGGATGGGGAGCTGACGGGGACTGACTCCTTTGGATGGGTGTGTTTTAACTTGTTTATTAAGTGATCTCTAATTTCTTAATTTTTCTATAATGAACATGTTACCTTTGTATTAAGAAATTTTAAATGGCAATAAAAATTACTGCAGAAAAAAGAGAAGGTGGACAAGTAGCAATAGCAATGATCCTGGTAGCAGCAGTATTAGTAGTAATCCTAACAGTAGCAATAGTGGTAGTAATAGCAATAATCGTGGTATAGTAACAGTAATAGTAACAGCAGTAGCAGTAGTGGTGGCAGTCATAGTAATAGCAATAATAGTGAAAGCAGTAATAGCGATGGTAGTGAATAATAGTAGTAATGGTGGTAATAGCGGTAATAACACTAGTAATAGTAATAACAGTGATGAAAGCAATAATAGTAACAGTGGTAGTAATAGTAGCATAGTGGTAATATTACTAGTAACAGTAGTAATTGTGGTAGTAATAGTAGTGGTAGTAATAGTAATAGTAGTAATAGTTTGGACTCTGCCTTGTAGGCAGAGGAAGCCACTGCAGGGAAGGCAAGGATGAGTTTGAGTTCCAGGACAGCTCAGGAAGGTGACTAGTATAGAGGCAGCATTGAGAGGAACCCTGTCCTAGTCGTGTGAAGTGGTGAGTCTCAGTTCCTGACCATTTCTTCTTAGATAATCCACCAGAGGGAAATGGCCTGTTTCCAGAATATCCTGCCATTCCGCCAGAAACTGGGCCCTGCAGCCGGTCAGGGCTGCTGAATGGATGGAGGAAGAGTTTGAAGTGACAGGCCTCTCACCCCCACTTTTGCAGCACCCAGAACCCAGAATCTTAATCATCGCTCTCTCCAACACTTAGAATCATCAACTGTCAGAATTATTTTCTTCTTTCTATATTTTGTTTTTTCCACCTACTTATCCACCACCCATCTACCCATCTATTCATCCATCCATCACTCACCCATTTATCCATCTGTCCATCCATCCATCCATCCATCCTACCATCTTTACTTTTTGTTGTAGAAAAATTCCTTGATTAAGATTCACCAAGTGTTAATTTCTGGGTAGTGAAATTTTGAGTGATTTTTGTCTAATCTTTGCACTTTTCCCTATTGTTTAAATGTTTACACCACAGATCCATTATTTATGTTCGTATAAAAAACAAAGTGTTCATTAAAACGAACAAACATACACAAGATTTCAGAATGCTTACTCTAGTGAAAGTTAGCCGCCATGTAAGAAGTCTGACCACTCTGGCACTGCCATGCTGTGAGGAAGCCCAAGCCAGCCAAGGGGAAAGGCTATGTGGAGAGGAGGGAGATATTCAGCCACCTCCAGCCACCCAACCTAGGCATCAGATATGTGAGAGAAGCATCTTGGGTATTTTAGCCCCAGCACATGCAACTTGGAGAAGAACCAAGGAACTCATTTGACAGAACTGGGACCCCAGACATATTTCTAGTCATTCTGTCCACCCCAAATTAGAACTCAGTCATCAGTGAGCAAACACAAACTGTCCCTGCTATGCCCTGCCTAGGTGAATGTACTAAAAAGATTGTTTAAACATACACACACACACACACACACACACACACACACAGCCACTCATAGACCTGGCCTGATTAAAGTCAAAAGGGCAAGTAAGAACCAGATTAAATATGTGTTGATTATGCAAGCTTGTGCTCCTGTTTATTTCTCATTAATAAGACATGAGCCGTTTTCCACCCCTCAGCACACACACTCATACACACACGCACAAACACACACACTTCCAGGGGGCAATATTTATTGTATGCAAATCAGAAACCGAACTGGGAGAAGTAATCACCTGTTTATCAGATGGCATGTGGGCCAGGCAGAAAATAATACCCTGAGATAATGGCACCACATCCATTTAAAAGGAGATGACATTGACCCATGTCTGGATTTACCCTATTCCGGACAAGTTAAGGGCTGGACGGCCTGCCTGGTCAGGTCAGCCAGGATCTGTCAGCTCTGCCCAGCAGGCATTTGCTGGCAACTGGGTGTAGGACAGAGCAGGGATTCACAAAGCTGCAGGGTCAGGACAAGCGGTTACCTGCCACCTGCCTGAATGAGGGCAGTTATTTGTAGGAAAGGCCATGGACGACAGGCACACCAGGTTCAAATGCGGGATCTGCTGCTCCTCGCCGTGTGACCTTGAGTGTGCAGCTGGGCCTCCATTTCTTATTCTGGGAAATGAAGGCAATCCTAAGTCCAGTCTCACAGAGTTCTGGGAGCATAAGAAGACTCGGGCAGGTCTGGAGCGGAGTACTTAGGGTCACCCTAGACCCTTTTCTCACCTCACCAGCCATTTCTGCTTTCTAAACATTTCTCGAATGCGAACACTGCCTGGCACCCTGTGAGTGCCTGATAAATGCTACGTCATAGTTCAATTATCACTAGGGTCTCGCCATCTCTCGCAGACTGACCACCTCATGGGCTTCTCCCCATCCACTCCAATCCATTCTTCACCCTCCAGAGCAGAGAAAGGGCTCTTCCTAATGTCGAAATCCCATCATCGCATTGCTCCCCTGCTCAAACTCTGCTGTGGCTCCTCAGTGCCCTTGGGACAAGAAACTCACGTTCCTCGCCGTGTCCCATGAGGACCGCTGGCCCAGGCACAGCCAACCTCAGCAACCTCGTGGCCTCCCTCACCCTGTTGTAGCCTCTTGGATCTTTTTTCAGGTCCTGAAACATGCCAAGCTTTTTTCTGCCCAGGGCCTTTGCCCTTGTGTACCCTTTGCCTAGGACCTTCTGTTCCTGGATCCTTTTCCATGAAGTCACTTAAATGTCACCTCCCCAGGGAAACCGCCCCATCTAAATTAGGTACCCTGCCAGCTATTGGCCCTCTCTGGGAACCTTGTCAGTTGACACACATCACAATTTGTCATAATGTTATTTATTTGGGTTTACTGGATTGTGGCTGTCTCTCCAGCAGACCGAGCTTCGGAAAGCAGGGACTTGGTCTGTTTTGCTCACGGTGGCCCTGTGAACTGGTCTACAAGTAGCTGCTTCATGGATGCCCTTTGGAGTGTCGAATGGTAGCCATGTACATGACCAGGGAGGCACTGGGGGCATGGGGGCAGAGGGGTGCTCCGGGCTGGGGGCCATGTGCCCTGGAGGGAGCTGGGTACCTGGCTCTTTACCTCCCTCCTCGGCCCCCTGCCAACTCCAGGGCCCCCAAGGGATGTTTTCTTGCCTCTCCCTAATGGCCTGACATACAAGGTCCCAGTGATAAACCTCCCTCTGATAAAAGATGCAAAACTAACATCTGGCAGTTAATTAATAAAGAGCAGTGGTGTCTGGCTGGGGCACACAGTGTGCTGACACTGGCATTTTCTTCTCCCGCCCCAAGAGATGCTGATGCCGTGTGTGTGAAAATGGGGGGCGGGAGGGGGATCAATTTGGAGCGGGCCTGCTGACAAGGCTCCCGAGGGGCAGGACAACCCCTCATTCCTTCTTTAGGGGGCTGACTCTTGATGTTCCTGAAAGACTCTTATTTATTGAGTACCTATTATATGCACCAGACCCTGCCTCTCATTCATTCCTCCCAGAAGCCCTGAGAGGTGAAAGTTTGTTCTCATTTACATACGAGGAAACCAAGGATCAGCTGCCTGTGGGGCCATGAGGAATCTTACCTGATACTAGGGCACCTAAGGGACCTCCCAGAGCAGTGGTAAAGAAAAAACAAGGCACTGGCTGCAGACCAAGGCTTGAGTGCATGCAGTTACTCTGAGAGGCTAAGGTTTCAGGCAGACAAGTTCAAACCTCACAGATTTTGGGCTGCGTGAACTAGTTTTCTCACCACTCTGGGCCTCAGTTTCCCCCATTGTTCCTGACCACAGAATTCTTATGACAGTTAAATGACATAAAATGCTTAGCACAGGGCCTGGTACAGAAAAAAAGCAATAGACTCTATTGTGCGGACTTATCCCCATTGTCTTATGACTACTATTCTGATTGTTATATTGAGAGCTCATGAGCGCATATTGCTCACGTGTTTGGGGGTTTCCTGTTCCAGCTGAGTTCAGCCAGAGCTCCTGCGGCTCTCCCTGCTCCAGGACACCCACTTGTTTGTGCCTGAGGGGTGGCGTGACCACCGGCCATGCCATGGCAGGGGGCGCCAGACAGCCCAGAATCCCTCCGCGTAATTGAATTGTTACTGACTTGCCCTTGTGACTCTCTTCCACAGACATGATAATGCCCCCAGGGGCCACGTTGCTCCCATCTTGGAGACCTCCTGGCACCCTGGCAGATGACCAGATCAGACTGGGAGTTGGGAGCCCATGAGGATGATAGACGGGTGTGTACTTGGGTTTCCTGGCTCTGCCCGTGACTTGCTGTGTCATTTTAGCCAAGCTTGGGACTTATCCTGCTGTGACTTACTTTCCACTTCTGAAGTCAGTGCAGTGACTGGGAGGGGTGGTGGGGGGAAGGAAAAAGGGACCTGACTTGGGGTTCATTGAGGCTTTTATTCTTACCTCCCCCGCCCTAGTCCCTTACCCTCCCTAACCCACTATCAATCTTGCCTCCTAAAATCCTTCCCTAATTATAGCAGCTAACATTCACTGCCTGCAAAGTAGATTTTGGCATGAACCCATTTTTCAGCTGGCCAAACTGAGGCTCAGGGAGATAAAGGAAATGCTCAAGGCCCACAGCCAGGACATAGCAGATCCCGGACTTGAACCCAGGTCTGTCTGACTTTTGAGCCCACATTCCTACCCTCCTTACTATCCCACCCTCCTTTCTACCCCATCATCCCCTTGGCTTGGCCCAGAAACTGGCGAGAGCCCCCACCCTGAATTCCTGCTTTCCCAGCCACCTCCTTCCTCCCGCATCCCTCCTCAGTCCTGCCCAGGGCAATCAGTTTCTTCAGCTATGATTTGGGATTCTAATGAACAGAATGATTTGGCATTTAAATAATTATCCACTCTCTAACTGTTAGTGCTGCTGAGTCGGGAGAAATCTCTGCATCTTATTTATGAATATGGTTTTTTCCCTTCATCGGTGGAGATTTCCCAGCCCACCCCCTCCCGGCACCTCCTCTCTTAAATGCCTTTCCAGTGGAGTTCCCCACACAAGATCCCCTAAGTGCCTATTAACAACTTTTCCCTTCCGCTATCAGCACCCGTTCACGCCCCTTTTTATCTTTACATTTCAATATCATTACAAATCCTAGTGTTATTCAAATTGCATCAATTATTCAATTTCTCCTCCCTGAGTGGAGGCAGCAGCTTCCCAGTGGCTGAGCAGGAAAAAGCAATGGCCTCTCAAAGAGGGTTTGAAATTCACGGGGGATTGGGCCGTGTTCCATTAACCTGGGCTTTTTGCCTCCCACAAACTATGGAATTGATTAAAACACACATACAGTTTCAATTTGGTTGGGGGAGAAAGCCTGCTGCCGAGAAACACTGAAGGGATGGTTTGGGAGATAAATCCCTTTTGTTGCCCTGTGACGGTCATTCGCTGAACATGTGTTGAGCCCCTGCTGTGAGAAGAGAAGCCAGCATTTATTGAGCACTTGCTGTGTGCCAGACACCGCTCCAAGCTCTTTATAGAAGATACCTCCTCAATCCTCGTGACAACCTGGTAAGGTGGGTATCATTATAACCCCCCATTTTACGGATGAGGAAACTGAGACTCAGAGAGTGGTGGTCTCTAGCCCCAGTCAGTATAGTGGTAGAGACTGGTTTTGCCTCCAGGGCTGGACCTCTTAACTATTATGCCATTAGCTACAGCTATAGGGTTTGGGTGACTCTAAAGAGTGGCTAGAGAAGGGACTGAGGGAGTGGCAAGGAAAGAGAATTAACACTTTTTCTCACAGGACCCATTTTTGAAAAATCACATGAGAAATGGTTCACATTTCATTACCAAGAAAAGCTATTTTTTTTTTCCTTAAGTAACTGGAGTTTCTCAGCATATGGACACGAGGAGTCACATAGTGTCACATTTCTCTTCTTGGTTTGGCTACCAAGAAACTGAGCCAGAAGTGGAACCCACTGCTTTCAACCATACAGGACCCAATCCCACCATCTTGTCATCCTGTTCCTCTCTTCTAGGTCCTTCCTGCTTTAGCATTACAGTGTATATTTGTAAGCCACTTCTAAGCCTTTTTTGAAAGGAGTCCAGAGGTAAGTACCTTTTAAAAGACTTTTAAGCATTCATTATGAACTGGGCATTTGCTACAAGTTCTCATTTAATCTTGGCACAGAGTTTATTCCCACTTTACAGATGATGAAACTGAGGCCTAGAGAGTCTCTGTGACTTGCCTGAGGACGCACAGTAAGTGGCAAAACCAGGATAGGAACAGTTTGTAGGACTCCAGCACAGGCCTTTTCCATTGATCCAGGGGATATGGAAGGTCACCCGCGTCCCTGCTCTGGGTCTTGGTCTGGAAGGAATGAATGTGTCACGGAAAGAGCATACAATTGTGAGTCAGCAGAAACACAGATCCCACCACCTTGCTGCGTGATCTTCCTCTCTCTCGGCCTCAGTTTCCCCAGCAAACACTGTTGGGCTGCCCTCCCAGGCTCCATGAAACTCTGACCTGTTATCACTACCTTTCTGCCTATTTTACCAGTGCGTGTATCAGCAGCTAAGCCTGGTGGCAACTCTGAGTCATAGCCACCCCTCCTTGAGCCAGGTGCAGACCCCAGGGAGTTGTGTCACCTGGTTCCCAGGGTTTCCTGCTTCCACAGACAGGATAAGGGAGCAGCCATGGTGGTGACAGGGCTGTGACAAGCAACTCCCACACCAGCCACCTGCATGCTTCGTGATCCTGGGTCCTGAGTCAGGCAGGCAGCACCTTCCTGGCAAGACGGGACCCCCTAAGATGGGGGCAGAGGAGGGGGTGAGAGTGGCCAGAGGCTTAGATCTGGGTAGTGCTCAGCCCCTTCCTGAACGTGAAGGTGCTATGTACTGGATCTCAAGCCCTAGACTGGCCTAGGACGGTCTCAACTCCAAGCAGGCAGATGGTGGTTTAGAGAAAAATGAGGGAGCTGCTTTGGAGACTGCGGGCAGAGTGTAACTCCCAAGCAAAACGAACCTCATTTATCGAGCAGCTACTAAGTACATTACCTTCCACCAGAGGCTGCAAACTGGTAGTGCACGGATCAGATTCGGGATACAAACATGGTTTCTTTGACCCACATTTTGTTTTTTAAAAGCGTGAATTTCTAGCACTTATAAATAGGGAAATCCTACATAAAATCAGGATTTAGGGTTCTCTTGAGAAGTCAGACTACTAGGCAATCCTGAGTCCCCTTTACCACAGGGTTGCTGAGTGTGGCTGACCTCTCAGTGGAGCTCAAATTGTCCCAGCCCCACAGTTCCCACCCAGCCCTCTTGCCTCCTTTACATTGCCTGCCTGGCCTCCATGTGCTTTCAAGTATCCACCTCCTTGTAACCACGAATGCCTTCTGGGTAGATGTCATTTTTCCCGTTTTACAGATGAAGAAGCTGAGTTGTATCCACACACGAAATGGAGTCAGGATTTAACCCCATATCTTAGCCCCCTGAGTCCTATTGTTTATACTGGCTCCTCCTGTTGTTGCTTCTTAAAGTGCCCCATTCACGTCCTAGTATTAATAATGATAGTAACCCTAGCTAAGACTTACCGAGCATTTTCCACAAGCTAGGCACTGTTCTAAATGCTCTAATTACACTAGCTCCCTTAATCCTCTACAGCCCTCTGAAGTGGCTATGGTTCTTACCCTCAGTTTACAGATGAGGACATTAAGGCACAGAGAGGGTAAGTAATTTCCCAAAGTCACACAGCTAATGTTGACTTTTTTACTTAAGGTTGTGTGGTTATTGGATTGACACCTGTTCTTGGTAAATAACTGTTCTCAATAAATAAATATCCTTTAAATGAATGAACACACCAGGATTATGACTCCAAATTCCATGTCCTTAACGGCGAAGGTATATGACTGCCACCTCCCTCCCCTGCCAGAGTATCTCACCACTGGAGCTACCCCTAGGTCCCATCTGACTCTCAGGATAGCACTGAATTCGTCGACTCCCCCATCCCCATCCTCCCCTGTCCCCAGGGGAAAAAGAAGCAGCCGGTGAGCTTCAGCACCGTGGACAGTACCCCATACCGCATACGTCACTGCCGCCCCCTCCCACCCAAGTCTGGGGCTGTGGACTGGCCTCTGGGAAATTCCCAAGGAGACCCCCGGCCCCCCTTGGCCCCCTCCTTCCTCACTACCCTCTCCCTCACCAGTTTACTGCCAATGACATTCAGATAAATGGCTGCTGTCAGCCAGGCCGGTCCCACGGAAAGGCGTGTCGGGTGATATATGGCACCATCTTCTAGAACCACAGGACTCGCTGCTCAGGAGCTCTGATGGAGCTCTCCCCCACTCCCATCAGCCTCCAATCCTGGGCCACATCTGGGCTTTGGGGTCCCCCTCCTATCCAGCCTTGGGGATGAGTCCCCCGTCAGACACAATTACTAGGGTCTTCAATCACATGCTGTTAGCCTGGCCCACTCTCTGACTCTCTAGGCTGCTATGCAACCCCAAACCCAGTCATCATTCCTGAGGGCTCTAGGTATGTCCACTTGGATTGTTCTGGGGCTCAGGGGATGGCATGGGCAGTAGCCATCAGACTCTCAGCTTCTGAGTTCAGAGGGAAGAGACCCAGCCCAGCCCAACTACCAACAGGACAGCAAATAAAACTGGTTTATGATCATGTCACCTTTCACTCTAGTCAGTTGATGTTGGGAGGTGAGATCCTGTAATGAAGCTGCTGTCCCTTGGGACCTGCCAGCAGCCCCTAGAAAAGGGTATGTGAAGTCACCCTGACCTTGTACCTTAGGAGGCACCAAAATGCCCTCTCCAGCCCTTGGGATTCTGCCAGCTGCCAGCTCTGGCATCAGGTTTGTCATCTTTAAAATGGGATTAACAATAATAATAGCTAATGCTTACATAGTATTGTGTAAATGCTTGATATACAGTAAAACCCCTGCCATAATATGTAAAAGTGAGTCAAAGTATTCAGTTGCATACAATACAAAGTCACATATGTTGCGATGTGATGTTAATCAAAGACTGGAGCCAGCCAACAGGGAACTGATTCTATTATATTCAAACTCACACCATCAGGTTTTATACTTGGTCCTTGCAACAACCATCTAAGGGAGTTACCATGATCCTTTTCACGGGTGAAGTAAACTGAGGCCCAGAGAGTTTCACAAACTTGCCCGAGGACATACAGCCAGTAAGTTACAGGGCTGAGATTTGAATCCAGGACACAGAACTCCAGAGTTCCTGTTCTGGCCTCCACCCTAGGCTGCTTCCCAGAGCTAGGGTGAAGCTTCAGTGAACACTAGCAGGCACAGAGGTCTCTTCCTACCCTTCTGCTGGGCACGGACATCACCAACCCCTTTTAGGAGCATCAGCAGACTCTCCTGTCATTTTCAGTGGCCAATCTGCCCTATTTCTCTCCCTCTAATCCCTCTGGTAGAATCGAATGGTTTTGTACTTCCTGGTCCTGATCTGTGGGGGGGATCTGATTCCTCATCCCTTGGGTATCCACCTGGTCACCCCTTTCTGGAAGAGGTGGGATGAGAAAGAGCACAACCACAGCTTTAAACTTTGCAGGTGAAAAAAACAAGGAAAACCTACCAAGCATGCAGGCAAACAAAGAGAAACGCTCGCACAGACCTTGTTCCTCCTTTTTAATGATTTATTGAGCACCTACTATGTGCTTGTACTATGCCGAAGGGAAAAAAGGAAATGCAAACTGCTTCAAAATGCTCTCAAGAGCTCACAGTGTGTGTTTGTCAGCTCAGGCTGCCAAAACAAAATACCATAGACTAGGAGGACTTAAAAGAACAGACATTTATTTTTCTACAGTTCTGGAGTCTGGAAGTCCAAGATCAAGGTTCCAGCATGGCCAGGTCCTGGTGAAAGACCTCTCCCTGGCTTGTAAATGGTCTCCTTCTTGCTGGGTCCTCACGTGATGGAGAAAGAGAGAGAGAGTAAGCTTTGGCGATTCTTCTTATAATAGCATTCATCCCACCCTCATGATCTTATCTATCCCTAATTACCTTCCAAAGGCTCCATCTCTAAATAGCATCACATTGGGAGTTAGGGTTTCAACATAGGTATCTGGGGAGGGTGCAATTCAGTGGATAGCAACATATGCCTGGGAGACGAAACTTTCACACGGGGACTTGGGTGGTTGGATCCACTCCAGGACTCATGCTGACTCCCCAAAATGTGCTGAGCCTGGTATGAAATGTGGCACCTTCTGGGCACTGGGGCCAGCAGAGAACAAGACAGACAAGGTCCCTGCCTTCGGTGGAAGGAGATGACAGTAAAACAAATACAGAAGGACCCGTGTGCTGCACGGAGGATAATAAAACATGATAATGTGCAAGAGAGTGATGAAGGGGTCAAGAAGGACCTCTATGAGGAGAGGACCAGTGTGCAGAGACATGAAGAATGATGCGCCAGCCCTTGGAAGAACCGGAGGAGCAGCATTCCAGGTGGAGCGAACAGCTAAGATCTTGAGGTGGAAGCACCTGGGAAAGCCTGGAGAACCAAGAGGGCGAGGGTGGCTGGATTAAGGGTGGGAGATAAGCTCAGTCCATCCTCCCTTGGGCTGACCTTGTGACTCTTGGCCAGTAAAGAGGGCAAATGTCCAGGAATGAGAGAAAGGAGGAGTGGCCAGTGTGGCAGACTCTATAGTGCCTATATTAATCTGCTCGGGCTGCCATAACAAACTACCAAAGACTGGGTGGCTTGAACAACAACAACTTTTTTTTTTCATAGCTCTGGAAGCTAGAAGTCCAAGATCAAGGTATTTGCAGGTTTGGTTTTCTTGGAGCTTCTGTCTTTGGCTTAGAGATAGTAGTCTTCTCTTCCCCATATCTTCACACTGGCTTCCTCCCCTCCCCGGGGAATGTCTATATCCTCATAAGAACACCAGTCATATTGAAGTAGGTCCCACCCATACAACCTCATTTTCCCTTAGTTACCTCTTTAAAGATGTGTTTCCAAATACACACATTCTGAGGTCTGGGGGTTTTGACGTCAACATATGAGTTTTGGGGGACACGATTCACCCCAGAGCAGTGCCCCCCCATCTCCTCTCACCCTCACCAGCTGGGGGCACATCAGTCCATCCCATAGCTCCCAGTACCTACATTTCTCTGCCCTGGGCTTCCTCTGGAGCCAGCTTTGCCATCTGCATGCCAGGCTAGAATGCTGAGGAATTCATGCCCCGGGAGCACCTCAACCGGTGACAAAGTTGGTGGGAAATACCCCAGCTCCCAGCGTCTCGAGCAGGTATGTGTTCCTCTTGTTGGCTGCCTCCTTCCTCACTTCACTTCCCTACTCTCCTGCTAGAGTGAGCTTCACTTCCACACAAATGACTTGCAGACTTGCACTCAAACCCCTGTCTCGGGGTTTACTTCTCAGGGAACCAGCAGTCAAGAGCTGGTGACATGTCCACGGGAGCACGGAGGTACCGAAGACTGTTGAAGATGGTCTCTGGAAAGGGGCAGGCCAGTGTGAACGGCGTCCTGCTAATAAAGCAGTAATTGCAGCGCTTGCTGATAGAATGTTTCCTGTTTCCCAGGCATCGTGCCCAGCACTTTACTGGCTTCTTCTTAAGCCTTCCCAACAGCTCTATGTGAAGCAAGTACCACTATTCTTAGCTCTCTCTTATTGATGGGGAAAACACGGCACAGAGAAGCTGAGTCATTTCCTTGAGGAGGCAGAGCCAGGCTCTCCTCCTATATTCTATCTACTATCCTGCAAGGTTGGACCTCAGACGCCCTGTGTCCAAATCCACAGGGTGGCAGCTGCCCAGGGCCCCTCAATGCTTGCTGGGGCCCATGACAACTCCCCACCCCACGTCCCACCCCCTCACAGCCTAGACCCGTTATCTGTTTTGCACACGGCCTGCGCCCGTCAGGGTAATGGACTGTGCTTGTCCTAGTGGAGGTGGCCTCTGGCAGGGATGATGTATGAGGCACTATTGTTTGATATGAATGCATTAGGCGACATTCCCGATAAAGACTTTACCAGCAGAGCTGCACTTGCTGGCAGTAGCCCCGGTGGAGGGAAGGAGGCAGAGGTAGAAGCTCGAATCCCCATCAAGTTTGGAAGTGGGAAGTAGCCACCTTCAGGGAGGTGGAGATGGGGGGGGGATCTCTCTTGCTTTCAAACTTCTGGGTTCTGAGCCTTGTGTCTCACACCCTTACAAGCAGCAGAGTGTGGACAGTGGGTCTCACTCTTCAGAAAGTATCAGAATAGGCTTGGGAACTAAAAAGGCCGAGTCCTGGGTCCCAGACTGATCCATTGAAAAAAATCTCCAGGCGGAGGCCTGGGATTCTGCCTTTTCAAACCAATTCCTTCCGGTTCCCCCTAACCAGGTGGCAGTTATGGTAGGGTTGTTATTGCCCGTGTGCCCTGACTTGGTCAGCGCTATCCTATTGTCCTCATTTATCTACTGAGTTTTTAATCCTTACTTCACGTATCTTCAAAATGGAAGAGCAAAATGTTGATAAGCATTGAGATTAGATGATGGGCTCATGGGAGTTCATGGATTCTAGTCTTTGCATTTTTTTTTCACGCATATAAAAGTTTCCATAATAAAAAGGGAAAAAATCCTCCAAAGAAAGAAAAACCCTGTAAACATAGGTTAGTCGAGGTCTACTCTGAAAACGAGAATGCAGAGGATCAGAGAGGTTAAGAAAGCTTGCTTAGACTCACCTAGCAAACACATAAGGACTGGAGCCAGGATTCCCCCAGGCCTGTCTGATCCTCAGGGACATGCTTTTTCTAATAGTCGAGCCTCCCCAAAAAGCTATTCCTTCAAACACCTCAGCACCTTCCCCACCTCTGTGCCTCTGGGTCTCAGCCCCAGGATGACCATTTCCTGCCCAGATTTCCATCGGTGGTCATTCAGTAAACAGGTGCAACGGTGGTATGCCTGGCCTGTGCTGGGAGTGAAGACTGAGCATGAACCAGACAGACACAGTTCCTGTGCTCAGGAAGCAAATTCCCAAAGGCCACCTCATCTAGAAACCTATCTCTCAGTGTGGCCACCTTTATCTCTTAGGACGTGGACTGCCATCCACCGTCAAGTTCATCTGTCCCACAGCCGCCTCCCCCCGCTGGCCAGTGAGCTCCTTGGAGACAGGAACTGTGTCTCAGTCCTCTCATTTTCCTAGCGCCCGGTGTGAGGTCTGGCATACAGCAGGTGTTCAAGAAATGGCCTGTGAAATAGAATGCATGAGTGGGTGAGGATGAGGGGGAATGTGCTGGTCCTACATTCAGTAGGCGCTCCACACGGGGTGACTCCCCTCCATGGCGGCCCCGCGGGTTGGTTTAGGAATGGAAGAGGAGGTCCTGGTTCCCACACTTTGACGCCAGGTTCACACCACATGTTCACACATTCAAATACTTACATGCACGCATGTGTGCCTTTGCATGCTTTTACATATATATGCTCACACACGTGCACACACGTGCAGCACCCTTTCCTGATCAGGGTGAGACAGGAGGGACAGGGGGATTCGAGACACTTGGTTCGACTCCTGGCTCCTATCTGTTAATGGTAAGGTCCTGGCCCCTGTTTCTCCATCTGTAAAATGGGGATGATACAAATCACACTTACAAGGCCATGGTCAAGATGAGATGAAGTGCAACGAGATAATTTATGGCCCTTTGCTTCCTTCCCACCCTCTGGCTGGCTCTGGGATTTCCGGCTTGGTGTGGGGGCGGGAGAAGCATGGAAGCTGACCCTATGGCCACATCAGCTCTTGCTCGCGCCCCTCCACCTGTACCCTCTGAGCCACTTGTCCTGTCCTCACTTTCCCCCACCCCCAGGAGCTGCCCCGGCCCTGCTGCTCTGCGTTCAAAGCTTGTCCCTTCCATGCCCACATCTCTTAACACCTCGAGTCTACCGTCTAGGAAAAGAACCCAGGTTCCATGTGTCATGAGCACCAACAGTTTACCAGAAGCTTCTACACACAGTGATGCTAGGGCTGGGGGTTTGGGGCACGTGTGGGACGAGCTTCTGCCCTCCTGCGCACCCCGAGCCCACCCAGGGTTCGGCAGGAAACAGACTGCAGTGTGGCTGCTCCAGATGTGATTGTTAGAGCTAATTTATGCTTCATTTACACAGACTCCAGATGTCACGAGCTCCTCTGTGGATCCGAATGCCAGGGAAGGAGGAGTAGGGCTGGGGGCTGCCACTGCAGCCCCCTCCCCGAGCCTGCCTCCTTTTCCTAGTCTGGTCTGAGGACAGTATCCCAACATGTGGCCCCAGGAACTCACCTGCCCAACTGAGCCCCGGACCTATGCCTCAAAGCTTCTACCATGAGCTTTGGTCACAGACTGTAAGATTCATGCGACTAAGAGCCCCATGCCTGGGCCAGCTCCGGGGGCAATGGGATGTTTATGAAATGCCTCTAGTAATGAGATGACAGACAGTGTGACAATGGCTGTAGTAGTAAAATTGTACCCCCCCCCAAAAAAAAGGCATGATGCAGTCCTAACCCTTGGTACCTATGAATGTGACTATACTTAAAAAAGGCATCTTTGCTTATATAATCAAGTTAAGATGAGGCCATCTTGGATTAGAGCGGGTGCTAACCCAGTGACTAGTAGCCTCATAAACTAAGGGAAATTTGGACACAGACAGAGACAGGATAACACCATGTGATGACAGGCAGAGACAGGAGTGATGCATGTCAAGGGACACCGGATTACCAGCCACCGGTAGAAACTAAAAGAAAGGCATAGATTAGTTTTGACCTTAGAACCTCCAGAAGAAACCACTTCTGCTGACACCTTGATTTCAGACTTCTGGAACTCCGGAACTATGAGAGACCACAGTTCTGTTGTTCTGTGAGCCACCCAGTGTGTGGCACACTGTTATGGCAGCCTTAGAAACTAATACAGTGGCAATGAGTGAGTCGTCCAGCTGGCCAGCCTGGCTGATGCTTCTTCCTCCGAGACTCCCAAACCCTCTTCTCTGCCCTAGGTTGGGCTGCCACCATCCTCCAAACAGGGGACTACGCCAGGCCCTCCCCAGTCTCCCTGGTTCAGGCTTCTCCTGTCCATCCACTTTCCACCCAGGAACCAGGGGACTCTTTCCAACTCCCAACCTGGTGCCTTCACTCCACTCCCATTTCCCATTTTCTCCTCAGCCCACTGCGATCTGCTCTAGCCCTCCATGCCTGAGAATGTTCTCCGCAATTCTGGACTTGCACCAACCAGCCCCACCTCACAGGCCTTTCTGGGGCATCAGGTGCTGTGCTGACTCCTTCCTTGCAAGTCTGTCCTCCCCTTGATTCTGGGACATCTTCTCTCCTATTCTCCTGCCGCCTCCCCAAACATGCGTGCTCGGTCTTCTGCATGCGCAGCCCCCTCCTCTTCCGTTGGCCTGTTGACTGCAGGCATTCCCCGGGGCTCTGCCCTTTTCTGTCTTTGCTGCTCCTCCCACACAGGTAGTGGTGGTGATAGTCGTCATGACCGTGGCGGCGGTGGTGGTAGTGATGATGGGGGTCATGATGGTGGTGATAATGAGGGTGATAGTTATAGCGACGTGGTGCTGCTGTTAAGAGAGTCTCTCAACACCGAAAGTGTGCTAGGCCCGGCCATGCCAAAGCCTCGGATTTCCCACTGTGTCCTTGCATTTCTATTTCTCTCACCTCATCTTTCTCCTCGTTCTCTCTCACACGTGCATGTGTGTAGAGACACTATCTTAGTTTTCTGGGGCTGCTGTAACAAAGCACCACAAACTCGGAGGCTGAAAACAACAGAAATGTGTTCTCTCACAGTTTAGGAAGTCGGAAGTCCGGAACTGAGGTGTCAGCAGAGCCATCTTCCCTCTGAGACCCTGACTGGACTCTTTCCTCGCTTCTTCCAGCTTCTAGTGGCGGTTGACAATCCAGGGCATTCCTTGGCTTGTAGTTAGTCGCATTACCCCAATCCCTGCTTCTCCTGTCACATGGCCTTTTCCCTGTGTGTCTACGTGTCTCCTCTTCCTAAAATGACACACAGGTGGATTAGGGCCCATTCTAATGACCTCATCTTAACTTGAGGACAAAGACTCTATGTCCAAAAAAAGGTCACATTAACCAGGGTAGGACTTCGCATGTCTTTTTCTTGGGAGAGGAGAGGAGAGAACACAATGCAACCTACAAAATATATACGCGGACCCATCTTTTCCTCCGCACATGTCTCTCAGGCTTGTGTCGTTCTCATACCCCACTCTCCGAACTATGCAACATTTGCCTCTGGTCACCTCTTACCTTGCTTGTTTCTCTGTTTCCCTCCCTTTTTAAAATTGTTTCTTTCTCGTACCCTTTAAGCATTTATGGAACGTCACCTCCTGCCAAGCTC
Organism: Eonycteris spelaea; assembly: GCA_003508835.1. NCBI lineage: Eukaryota > Metazoa > Chordata > Mammalia > Chiroptera > Pteropodidae > Eonycteris > Eonycteris spelaea. The sequence goes on along the minus strand of PUFA01000297.1, from coordinate 1,238,612 downwards.
TGTGCTGGAGCACTGGAGGCACAGAGACCGAGGTGACACGCATGGTCCCTGTCTTTAAGGAGCTCGTCTAGAAGGGGAGTGAGGCCGCACAAGCCACTGGCCCAGCAACTTCATGAGCACGTTGACAGGGCTCACGGGACTGTGGTACATTTGATACAACCGAACTGGCCTGTCCTTGGTCCTCTTCGCCTCCTGGGACATTTCATCTCCGGCTCACCTCCGCTGCTCAGATACCCACCTGCCTCCTGGCTGCGTCTGTTCCCTTGGACCAGTGAAGGCTTCTGGAGCCTGTGCACCCCCTCTCATGCGTGTGTACCTCTCTACCTCCCACCCTCCTATTCCCTCTGTGCATCTCTCATTAAAGAAGCTGAAGATTGCCCAGCTTGTCTCTGGGTTTTGCAGTGAAAGGGCTAAATGATATGCTGACACCTTAATTATGGCCCATTGTCACTGAGCGTTGGGGAAATTGTCTGAGTGATCCCTGGAGAATGGGTGCTAACAGGCCCGTCAGAGCCTTTGATTTCTCATGGCAGATTAGAAAATGACACGAATGCTGGCTTGCTCCGTAGGCCCTGGGTGACGTGTGTGGACCGCCCCCCCCCCGCCACACGCACACACATAAACCCCTGGTCCGCGGGTGAGGCGTGTCAGCCCCACCTTACCTCAGGCCAGGGGGTCTGCTGTGGTTTCATTCCTGCTAACCCCCTGCCTTGGGCCACAGAGAAGTTCCCCCAACACCCCTCCCCGCTGCACTTCCCTGGGCTCCCACAACAGGCCTCGATGCTGAAGTAAATATTTGATAATATTTCCTGCGTAGTGCTCTGAGTCAGACTTTGCACGTGTGATGCTGACGTAGCGCCTCACTACAGCCCACAGTGGGTAGGGGTGGGGAGGACTATTTCGCTTCCATTTGGCAGATGAAAACACAGAGGCACCACGTATTTGGCCCCTGCCCTACGTCACCTGCCTTGAAGGGCAGAGCAGGTGGCCCCACTTCCAGCCTGGACCTCGGCTACTCTAAGGGTGGCTGTTCGAGGCTCAGAGGGGTGGGGTTTGCCAAGGTCATTCAAGCTACCTGAAGCACATAGGGGCCAGAACCTAGACCTTTCACCCCGGCTTCATGACTTATTCCACCAGGGCAACAATTTGCAAAGTGCATCTGTGGGGGTTGTTGACAATAATAATAACAACACAATAACAGCATCCACCTGTCATTGAGGTTGACAAAGCATGGGCTCTGGGTCTAGCAACCAAGGGGAATTTCAGCTCTACGATCAACTGTGCTGTGTTGTGAGGCCTGCGTGAGCTGGTGCGGGGAAAGTCAAGTGTCTGGGAATGCCTAGCCTCATGACCCCTCCCCTCCCCACTAGCCCGCAGAGGGCAGGGGCCATTCCCTGGTGGAGCAGTGCTTGGGGGCGGGGGAGAGAAGCCATGGCCCCCTGCCAAGCCAGGCCTCTGACAGTCCCCACCTTTTAAACACCCTCCTTCCGCTACCATCCTGGAAGAGTGAGGGGTGGCACTAGACACCCTGTAACTGGACTTTTAAAATCTGGCTGTCATAACGGAATCACAGGTGAGAGGACCTCCTGACACCACTAATTGGCCCTGTCAGCTGGAAAATGAGCAAGGCCATCTGTGCAGAAGAGACACTCATGTGACTCCTCCTAGATGGGCAGAGCTGTGGAGCCGAGACCCCGGATAGGTGTGCGGAGGCTGATTGACAGCACCAAGTCTGGGAAGACGGAAGGGGCAACAGGATACACGCCAGGTGCCCTCCAAGGTCTGCTAGGGCAGGCACTGCCATGGACTGTGAATGTCACCTCTGTCACTTCCCAGGAGACCCAGGCCCAGGTGAGGGCTGGGTCTCCCACCTGCCCCCAACAACATCCCCATGGAGAATGAGAGAGAAATGGCAACTCTATCTGAGAAGCTCAGGCCATGTGTCCTGTGCTTTCACAAGCCCGAGGGACATGATATTATCCCCACTTCACAGACGAGAAGACTAAATCACCAAGTCATGCATCCTTTTAGCAAAATTCCCCAGCACCCACTCTGGGCCAGGGCCTATTCTGGACACTGATGCTACATCGGTGGACAAAACAAAGTCCCACCTCTGGGGGACTCACACCCACAAAAATAACCTGGCTTTTTGTTGAATTTCATATGAAGCCAGGAGGAGGCAGGGCCAGGCTGGGAACAGGTTGAGGGCAGGGACTTAATCTGTCAGACTGCAAGCTGGCTCTGTGACTTCAGTAAGAAACTTTGCTTCCCAAGCTGTCTCTGTGACCTTTTCATCTGAGAAACTGGGTGCCCTAATGACCCATCCCTCCTAGGGCAATGTAGTTGTCAGACCCCACAGAGCCTGGCTCGTCCCATTCTATGCTCTGCCTGCAGGAACAACAGCATCTAATGGTTGACACAGCATTGCCAGGCTCCTCCCCACAGCAGGCAAAGGAGAATGGTTCTTAGGCACCTTCTCTCTCCAGCCTTGTCATTCAATGTGGTCCCCAGCAACCGCGGGAGGGGCTTTGGTTCTTCCTGTTTGACAGATGGGGAGGCCAAGGCTCAGAGGTGGGGCAACTTGCCCAGATGCCATTGCAGGTAGCCCAGAACTTCTCCCTACTATCCCTCTACCCTTCCCCAACATCTCTCAGGACAAAGATGTCCCTCACTCCTCAGGAAAGTTGCCGAAATGCCATCATGACACCAAGCATGTGACCCAGCAATTCCCCTCCCCAGTAAGCTACCCGCTGAGGAATGAAAACATGTCTACACCGTGACTTGCGTATGAATGCTCATCGTAGCAGTATTCATAAAAGTCCCAAAGTAGAAGCAACTCAAATGTCCATCACCTGGTCCATCACCTGGAAAACAGATAAACAAACGGTACATCCAGACAATGGAATATTATTCAGCCTTAAAAAGAAATGAAGCACTATAATGCGGATGAGCTTTGAAAACATTGTGCCAAGTGAAAAAAGCCAGACACAAAAGACCACATAGTATATGATTCCATTCATATAAAATGCCCAGAATAGACAAATCTAGAGACAGAAAGATTAGTGGTTGCTAGGAGCTGTGTGTGTGTGTGTGTGTGTGTGTGTGTGTGTGTGTGTGTGTGGATGCATGTGTGAGTGTCTGCTAATGAGAAGGAAATTTTTTAGGAGGGTGGAAATTATAAAAGTGTTCTAAAATTGTGGTCTCCTTGCAAAACTCTAAATATACTAAAAACCATCAAATGATACACTTCAAATGTGTGAATTTTGTGGTATGTGAATCATATCTCACTAACACTGTTGCAAAAACAACAACAGTGTGTGCACTGGTGAGTAGAGTCTCTGTTATCCACACACTGAACCTGTGTTGAAGGGAGAGCCCAGCTGGGGGTCCCCAGGCCTCAGATGTCCCACCAAAGCCAGGCGGGGCCACAGCCCAGCCCAGGAAGTAACACAGAGACCTGCCAACAGAGACCAATGCTATTCAAAAGTTGTTCAATGTTCTGGGCGCTCAGAGCGGGGGTCTCCGTAGAAAGCAAGAAAAGTGCCCCAACCCTAGGAAGCCACGGATAAGCAGTGGCAGCAGGGTGGGCTGACAAGCAGGCAGAAAGACAGACCAGTGTGACATTGCTGCCATCGGGGCAAGCACAGGGAGGAGGGACCTAACCCAGCTCAGGCCGGGACGGTCTCCCTAGAAACCAACACGTAGGCAGAGGCCTGAAGAAGCAAAGAAGTAATAAAGTAACTCAGGGGCCAAAAAGTATTCCAGGCAGAATGAGAAGGCCCAGAGGCTCAAAAGAGCACGGCATAGTCAGAGGGAAAAAGGGAGGATAGAGGAAGGGAGGAGGGAAGGCATTCAGGAGGACCCCATGGCTCTGTGACGAGGAGACTGGGAAGGAATAGAGAGCTGCCCACAGGCCCACAGGGCTCTGAGTGTCCACTTCCCAGGGCCAGAGCCAGCTCTGGGCCACCTGCCCTGCGCTGTCAGCCCTTCTCAGGCTGGGGTGCGCAAGGAAAGGTGTGCAGATTGAACAGCTAAGGCCCCCTGACCTGTCCCCACTCCATGACCCTCTTCCAGATCTCTCTCCCATACCCTGTGAGCCTTAATCACAGCAGACAGGAAGGTGAGACTAAATGAGTCGTCTCTGGGATGTCTTAAGCTGCGTTTAAGAGCCCCTAAACCTCCCATGACAGAAGGACCTGCATTGGGCAGGATGAATATTTACAGCTCCACCTGAAAAGCTGGGCCTTTTTTTTCACATGGGATTTTAACATTATAGATCATGCCGGGAGAGAGACAGAAATAGAGGGAAATGAAACCATGGGCGGCCACAGCGCTGGGGCCCTGAATTATGGATATGAACCTGTCCCCGACTTCTTGTTTTTAATTAAAAAGCCCTTTTCAGTAATTCCATTAAGAGGCGGCTGTGGTTCGAGAGTCTCTCGCTCATTCTCTTTAAATTATGAAATGTTCTGTTGGCCTCTTGTGGGTTCAGAGGCCAGGGGATGGGAGTCGCGGAATATGAGGACACAGGAGGCCACAGGTCAGGCTCAGTAGGTGCTCTGAGCCCTGAGCCCCTCACTGCCATCACGCTTCTCCTCTGCCCCACACTTTAGCCAGACTCATTACTGTGCACTCACTACGTGCCAGGACTTCTGTCTCTGTCATCTCTCTCGCCACCCTCAACACCGGTGTGAGGGCAGGATGAGGAGGCCTTGTTTACAGAGGAGTGGAAGCTGAGTCTCAGAGAGGGGAAGAGATGGGCCTCAAGGCACACAGTGAGTATGCGGTAGAGCTGGAACCTTTAAGATCCAGAGCCACCTGACTCCAAGCCTCGTGGCTTTGTCACCTCCACCGAGGACTAAGAAGGACCGAAGTCCTCACCTCATCCACTGGAAGGATTGGGTAAGGGATGGAACACCCAGGGCCCCGGATCAGCACAGACCTAGGATCCAGTGAGAGGAGATGTATAAGTAGCTGTTCTAGGTGGGGACCCAGGCCAGGAGCTGGGGATTCAGAGCTGAGAAACGCACACTGCCTGCCCTTGAGAAACATGCAACACCCGCCTCTCTGCTTACCTGCAGTTTACCTCCTACTGGAAGCTTTCATTCCTCCTTCCGTTGGCTCTTCCTCCTTCTACCCATCCACTCATCCTTCCACTCATCTATTATCTCATCTATCCATCCATCATCCATCCATCATCCATCCATCATCCATCCATCCATCCATCCACCCATCCATCCATCCAGAAAAGGAACTAACACATCTCAAGTCATTACTACGTCTCTCTGAGTGTCTCTCTCATCGAATCCCCATAGCACCTCTGCCTGGTAAGTTCTATCATCTCCGTTTTATAGATGGAGAAACCGAGGCTCTGAGATGTTTTAAGTTGCTTGCTGAAAGTCAAGGGAATGAAGAGCTAGTTATACACTTTGAGGCATGGTGACAGACCGTTTATGGTGAAGTATTTGGGCCAGGAAAGAGAGATCAACCAAATTCTACCATGTGGGTAGGCTAACCATTCCCCCTCTCCTACCAGCACCATGTGTAAGCCCACCCAGCCCCTCTCCCCTGGCTCATAGGTGGGGCACTGGCTTCCAGGACCACCTCTTGTCCCCAAAGTGGTGCAGGGAGAGGCAGGCCCCCAAACACAGCGTGCCTATTGTGCCCCTCCCTGGAGCACAGGCTCCCCATTGTCAAGAGGAGGCTGCAGGTGGGCTCCAAGTTGCTCCTGAAGCTCACTGCCTGACATCTGACTTGGGCTGTCACCATTGTGTGGCCACAATGGCCCTTTGTCTCAGACAGGCGCTCTCTCTTTGCTTGCCCAGCCCTCCCCCACCCCGGCCTCGATGATTTGCACTCATGATGGTGGAGGTTGAGGAGAAGTGGAAGAGAATACCGGCTTGGGAATCCAGAGATCCTCACACATCACATTTCCTCTCTGAGCCTCAGTTTCCCAATATATACAAGGGAGGATCATCCATACTGGAGACAATGGGAGGGGATGCAGGGGTTATCTGAGTACGGACTTGGTCCTAACTCTGTTAGTCTCTTGCCATGTGGCCTTGAGCAAGGCCGTCTGAACCTGTTTCCACAACTGCAAAGTCAGGATAAAGGAAATGAAAGCCCACCTCCAAGGAAATACAGCATACGAAGTGCTTGACCTGGGGCCAGTGCTAATGGACAGAAGTTGCCATTGCCATCATCATCCGCGGTGATGCAGCAGCAGCTCTCTGAACACTGCAGAGCTTGGTGCCATTCAGGGCATTCTTCTGCTTCTGCTGCCCTTCCAAATCTTCAAGCCCTTTCTTAGGTCATCCCAGGTCTCAGCCCAAAGAATTTCAGTAATAGTTCTAAAGTCACATTGCAAGGGGTCATTGGCCAGGATCACAGATGCTGTCCTGAATTCTTATTCCTCCAATACAGGAAGCTTCAGCTGTGCTGTGAGGCAGAGGCTAGGCAGGGGCTCTGCATCCAAGGGTGGTTGGATGGGGGTTCTCCTGGCCTGAGAGCATCCCTTCAAAGGTGTGCTCAGTGAGGGCAGGGCTCGATTGAATACCCAGTGCCTGAAACAGGCTCAGATCATTGCAGGAGCCTCATAAGTGTATAGATGAAGACTTCTAGGAGCCCATGGAGGCATCAGACTTAGAAATGACAGGCATGGGGGTCTAGTCTGGGATGAAGGGCCCTGCTGCTGCTGCCCCTGAGGAAAGAGAGGTGTTGGTGAGAGCCGCTCCCCTGTATAAAGAAATGACAAGACAACCTGGGGCCTGCCATGCCCAGTAGCCAGAACCCTGGTCTGTGTGGCCGAGGACGGTGACCTCTGTGGCGGTTCTCCCCATTCCAGATCTGAGGCTTCAGAGTCTGGGCAAGGCCAGGTGGATTGGCAGAGTGGCCGGAGCTGCAGAGATGGGTCCAGCAGTCACCAAACTCTGCCAGCACCCAGAGAATTTAAGTAATACCTCAAAGGTCACATAGCATGGACTCTTGAGCCTGAGAATGCACAATTCTGGCCCCTCTCAGGGGACAGCACCACCCAGACACTATAAAAGTGCCCAACAGGTCGTAAGACACAGATAGACGGTGTCACACAGACATGCACAGGTCACCCAGATGATGTCATGAGACACAGATATGTGGCATCACACAGACAACATGGAGCCTACAGTGTGAATAAACACAGTATAACTGCATTGTGTCACCCCCGATAGATGTGGTACCCACGGCATCTGCTGGCATATCCTGCCCCTTCTTGTAGGGTGAGGACTCTACCCAGGGGGGAATCTACCCAGGCCAAGTGGACGTGTCCTCCAGGAGCTTGTGCCTATCCTGCCCACCACACTCAGAAAGCCAGAATCCCAGAATTCCCTTCTCTAACAGCCCTGAGCCGCTTCCAAAGCCTGGAAGTCCCTCCCCAAAGTCCATCTGAGGTCCGTCTTCCAAGGACAAACCCACCACCCACAGCACCCCCAGGCATCAGGGGGTGGTCAAGGGGTGGCCATTTGAGGGAGTTAGTGTGGACTGAGCTTGGCTCGACACATGGGTGCCCACATGTGTGTGAGGCCCTTCTGGTTCTGGCCACAACCCACATTGAGAAGAGAAGGCTTGGTGGTCTGAGGCTGGAGCCTCCGTTTGTACCCTGATCCAGACTCTGGGACTCTCTACAGCCTCAAATTCTGTCAGGCTCATGGTACCCCAACACTGCCATAGGACCCTCCCGTGTGACCCAGTTCTCACAAGGCAAAGTCCTAGAGCTTGCTGGTCAACCCAAACACAGCATGTGAATCTAGAGTTTGTCTCAGAGCCCTGGGCCATTGAAGTACTGAGCAGACAGAGGATCCTGCCCAGTCAAGGGCTCAGGCTCATACAATCAAGGTCACCAGGAACAATTGGGGCTCAGAGGCTCTGTCAGGCCTGGGTTCAAACTCGGATTCTGATGAGCTGTGTGATATCCAGAAAGCTATTAAGCCTCTCTGAACCTTAGTTTCTATTCTTTTGAAACTAGAGCTATAACCTGCTTCTTGGGATGTTGCTGGGATCTAATAATGGCTTTGAATTCTCCCTGTACCTGAGGCTACACAGATGTGTTCAGCCATCCCGGGGAAGCGTTCATTGAATGAGCGATTTTAAAAAGTCTGTAAAGTGGGGCGAACGAAGGCAGATATCTCTGCCCAGCACCCAGCTCCCAGCTCTCCAAGCCCTCCGCCTCACAGCTGCAGCCCCTTCCTAGGCAGGGACCCTGCTCCTGGCCCCTCCCCAAGCCGCAGGAGGCCCAGACACATGTTCTGAGGGGGCATTATCTGTGCTCAGTTGACTGTAAACGTTTAAGCGGAATTGACTGTGTACTCAGCCACTTTCAAACACAACTAATCTTCATCGGGGCGACGGGAAGTGAAATATGTTATTGTCGGCAGCAGTAAATTACCCGTGCCAGAGCTGGCTCGTGAGGCATTACGGGCCGTGGCCGGCGCACTCCTTCATGGGGCTGCCGCCCGCCATCCATTACTGCAAACGGCCCTGGTCACCTCCTCTCCAGCCCAGGGGTGTGAGGCCAGCTGCCAGCTGCCCAGGCCTGGCCCCACCCACCCTGGGCAGCAAGATGAGAACTGGGCTGGGGGGGGCTGGCTTTGTGTCTGCCCCACCTCCCAGATGCCTGGGCAGGAGACACAAGACTCCTGCTCAGTGAAGTCTTGGAGGTCAGCGACCAGATGATGGGGGGTTTGAGGCCCAGACATGGAACAGGAGTTGGTCCAAGGCCTTTTGAACCTCAGTTTCTGCATCTATAAAATGGGGGTTCATTCCCTGGTTTCTGTTTTTGCAAATCTCTTTAATGTCTGGCTTAACAGAACAGCTGGATTCTCACATCTGCTTCCTCATTCGATCCGGTGCGATGTTCTTTGGGTTGAAGTAGATGAAGAATATCTAGCCTCACATAGATGTGCACCTAGAAAAACGAAGAGGATTCTAATTGCTTTCTCGGATCATTATGGACACTCTTCTTTGATACCAAATCAGAACTCCACATATGGTAGCTTGTTAAAAGTTAGCTGCAATATGGTACCCGAAACCACATCGATTAGCTTTCATACTCTATTAATTTGAAATCCATCGGTCTAGTTTGCACTTTAAATGGATCTTTTACTCATTTTGTAACATTACACACTGGTCACTGGGAAAATATTGGTTTACTGAGTTATGCGGCTCTTCCAAATGTTGACATATTTCATTATACAACATCCAGAAAAAAAGTTACATGCACTAACAGTACTACCAATCTCTTCAGGAAAGTAAGTAGGAAGCTGTCAAATCCACAGTGGCAGATAAAAGTTCTCCAAAATTCTGAGTTTTGCTGGAAAGTCAAATTTGATCATTGGGAGCAAATATTGCCAGTTGACAGGCAACTTTGTTCATTTTAGAGAAAATATCTGCCAATAGCCAACGCTGAAAAGTTATCATCAGTCAGTCAATCATTATTTCCAGTAAAAATGGTGTTCCATAAAAAAAAAAGTGGCTAATTCAGGTCACAAGTCAGTCACACGGCACCTTTCTGATGCCAAAAATGGTAGAGCAGAGGGCCTTTACGTGCGCATTTCCTATTTTGTTACACAGACTATTTAAAAATGTGGGCTCAAAGGTTAAGATTTTTTTAATTAATAATTTTTACTTTTCATCAAGGTCATGCTTAAGTGAACCTGGCTTTTACATTTTTATCCAAGAGAGTGTTTAAGGTAAAGAATGCGACAATCTCTATGACAGTTTGGTGCCACTGTGATGACTCATGCTATGCGGCCAGCAGTTTTATTCACGCATTACTTTTACACCATCAGTGTCACAGTAAAAAGGGCAAATAATGTCTTCATATTATTGTGAAAATGGTTTTGCTCTCAGGAGACACCCCGAGAGGGTCCTAGGGACCCCCAGAGCTCTGTGGAGCACTTTTGAAAGCCGCCGACTCAGCGTGATCATCCCAGGCCACCAGGAAGTTGGAAGACACATGAAATATGATGGGTGAAAGGATCTTCATAAACTACTCTTCATCATGAGCCACCACCATCACTGCCCCATCATCTGGGGCCTCCTCCCCATTTTGGGACAAACGTCCCCATCCCCAGGCCCAGCTCCTCCTCTAATCTCAGGATGCTAATGAAAACCTCTTGGCTCCTTCAAAACCTTGCTCAGAGTCAACCTCTTCCTGAAGTCTTGCTGAACACAAGCCCTCAACAAGGGTCCTGTCTCCTTCCTCTAAATCTCCTGGACACTCAGTACCCCACTTCCAGTCTCACCTCATTCCCAGCACCCTGCCTCAGACATAATAGGCCCTCAACAGAGCCAGGCTGATCCAAAGGAATGAGGAGATAGAAAGTGTGATTTGGCCAGTGGCTGGGGCTAATTAGGGACACTGGCTAACAGGCTAACTGGCTAGCAGGCCAGATAATTCTGAGATATCCTGCTATGAATCCCAGAACATGAACATAACCCCAAGAGCTGAGCACCAAGGACCAGCACCACCAGGAGACTGGGACAGGTGGGGACTTGGGACAGGTGGGTCTGGAGGAGAGGAAGGGATTACAAGTTCTCTGAAGGCTGACCTAGATAAACTGTGACCTTGATGAAACTTACATTCAGGGTTCTTCTTTCTGCATCACTCTTGGCAAATCACTTACCTTCTCTGGACTTCATTTTCCACATCTGTCAAATGAAGATTTTTGGACCAAACCCTAAGTCTCCTTACGGCTCCCAAATTCTACACAAGTCAATGATATTCATTAGCTAACAGTCCATGATGTTGACACTCCAACTTCCTGTGAGAGGAACATTCAAGCTTTCCAGTCCATTGACATCTGAACATTGCATGATGTTGACATTCAAATGTTCTCTGACATCATCCAACGATATTGACATCAAACAGTCCATAATGCTAACACGTGAAAAGATCCATTACGCTGACAGTCAGACTTGCTGTTGCTGACGCGAACACTCTATGACATCAGTGTTAATTGAATGTCAGCTATGTGCCAGTCATGCCAACAGCCTGGGAAAGCTATGAGTCCGTACACTGTCCCTTCTCAGAACTCTTCTTCCCAGGAGTCTAGACGCCCATGGTGGCACCAGAGAGTGGCTTAGTGGGACTTCATTTGTCCCCACCCCCACAGTCCGTTCTCAAATATGGAGGACTGATGTGGTCTTCAGATAATGCAAATGCAGCTTTAACACAGTCCTGCGATCCTCCTTCCAACCAAATTCTGCTCCCGCCAAAATCCGGAGCCATCACTGCAGTAGCCTCGGTTCCTTGGTATTTCCCTGGTCCCTGCTTTCTACCCAGAACCTTGCTGTATGGAACATGCTTGTTAGGGGGGTGGGGGATCAAGGAGAAATCAAGGCTCAGGGCAGTACCCACGAAGAGCCATGGAGGAAATGTCCTGGGACTGTGGCTTAGCCTCTTCCTCCTGGCCCCTTGTCCCTCTGGCCATGGCTGGGCATCCTAGGGAGGCAGTTACCAGGGGGACACCTGCTTCCCCCCACCCCAGGCTGCTGCCCAGACAAAGGTTCCAAGTCCCAGATTGCCTTCACCCCTCTTGAGAGAAAGAAAGAAAGAAAGAAAGAAAGAAAGAAAGAAAAAGAAAGAAAGAAAGAAAGAAAGAAAAGAAAGAAACGGGAAGAAAAAAGAGAAAAGAAATTCCTGCAAGTTGAACAATCCTTGTGTTGGATTTGGGAGATGTTATTCCTAGTGACAGACAAGGGCAATTATCTGCAATCCGCCAGCAGTTTTCGCCTAATTTCATTACTGCTGTGCAATTCTCCCTGAGCTGCTAGTCTATCAATGTCTTGCAGAACGGATTAGCGGGCACTTTCTTCATCTTCAAATGAATTTTAGCTGTCATGCCCTTGATGAATAGAGCAGGGACAGGCGGCTGACCTGGGCCAGGGGAGTGGCCAGGGGGCGACAGGCAGGTGGCCCTGGGCACTGGCAGGAGGTGAGGCAGTAGGGGAAGACATGGGAGTGAGGGAGGCACCTGAGCGATCCTGCCTCCCTGGCCCTCCCCTTTGCCCGGGACTTAGGGCTGCTTGGACCCACCTACCGGGGCTTAGCACACTGAGCTCCCACCTCTGGGGACATCTTTCCATGTCCCAGGCTAAGAATACAGGAGGGGCTCATTCTCACCCTGTAACCCCTCTGGGTCACCCCGCACCACAGCACTCAAACCTCTGGAAACTCCAGCTTGGGGTCTGCCTCCCTGAGATACCGTGGACCTCACAAGAGTAAAGTCCAGCACTGTCTTGTCACCACTGTGTCCCCAGAGCCCAGCTTAGAGGAGATGCTCTGTCAGTTTTCGTTGTAGAACAAATGATTCTCAGTTTCGCTGCAGCTTGGGTCAGGGCCTAGCACGAACCTGGCACATGGCAGAAGCCCGAATGCTATTAGATGAACAGGTGAAGTCACGGGTGGCTTATTAGAAAGAGGGTTGACAGGAGAGGAAGCAAGTGTTTTACGGAGTACCTACTATGTGTCAAGCACTGTGCTAGAGACTTTGCTGACATGGCTTCTTGGAGAGGTGAAGCCCCTAAGCCCAGGACACAAATAAATTGGGAACTGGCGGACCCAGGCCTGTCTGGCCATCCTCTGCAACGACCAAGGAGCACCGTTTCAGGAGCAGTGGATGCAAAGTAAGATTTTTACGGGCAGGAGCCTGAGAGGGGGTGACATGGGGCCTGGCATCAGCAACACGGGGTAAAGTCCATGCCTGCTTAGGATCTCCTCTCTCCCACTCCCACCCAGAAGCCTACACTTGTCCCGTCCCAAAGACCTGGGAAGAGGGGGTGTGGCAAGTGTGTCCCTTTTATTACCACCTGTCCAGTTCCCACTTTCCTAGCCTGGCTTTGTTTGTGTCCTGGGAAACTGACCTCCACAGGCTGCCCCAGCCTCTGGCTTCCAGAAGGATCATCCAATGGGAGGCTGGAGCAGGAGAGAGAGGTGGGGGTACCTCTGCCCAGCTTTGCCTGCCTCAGCATGCATTCCTGGCAATAGCTAGTATTCCTTCAAGACCACACCTCCCACCTGGCGGTGATCCCTCTAAGGCCCCACTACTACTTACTGGGCTCTGGTAGCTCCATTTCTGCCCCTTCCAGTCTCAACATCCCTGGCTGTCTTGCACCTCTCCATACCCTTAACTGAACTCTTTCCACTTGTACCATCCCAGTGGAACGCCGTGTCCTGCAAGATGCTGACGGATGCGGGTGGCGTGGAAATCTAAGAGCTCATTGCAACAGCAGCTTTCATTCCTGCCACCCCGCTGCTCTGTGCTTGGCACCAGGCTGGGCCACAGGCATCAAATGGCCCATTGTAAACTCCCAACCACTCCGTGGAGTGTGTGATTTCCAGAGGAAAGCACCCGAGGCTCAGAGAGGCCAGGACACTGGCTGAGGTGCCCAGCGGGGAGTGTGGACTTGACCCTTCGTTCGCCTAATCCCCAGCCCTGTCATCTGAACCCCCATGCTGCCTCCACTCAACTCTTTGCTCCAACCAGAAACCAGAGCCAGCGAAAAGCTCGTTGGGGTTGTACGCTGATGATTCTTTGGAAAGACTGCATGGCCTCCTTCGCCCCTGAAAGGCAGCCATGGTGAAGCCTCTATGCTTCCTCAGCCCCCAGCAGGCTGCCACATCAGCAGAGGGAAGACAAGCCCAAAGGAGGAGCTCCCTCCACAGGCTATCCCACCAGCCCCCACATCTCCCAGAAGTTAGAGGAGCAGAAGGAAGATGCCTGGCTCGGGACAGTCAGCCCCGATTTCACCTGTGGGAAAACTAAGGCTCAGAGAGGCAAAGCCCACAGAATATCACACAGAGCTGGCCCCAACCCAGGAAGCTGGTCGCTTCCCCCAGGGCTGAAAAACGAGCCTTAGACCAACGGAAGCTGGGCCTCCTCCCCCACTTTCAAGTTCTGGCCGTCTCTCCAGGCACCTGGGAGACCGTCCCAAGTTCATCGATTGTCACGGCAGCCTCGAGTCAATATGGTGCACTTTGCTAATTAATCTTTTCCAGATAATTGCAGGAAAGTATTGGTTGGTGTGGAGTAGGGATGCAGAGGTGGCTTCTGTTCCTCTACCTATCCAGAGTAGCTTCTGGCTGAGCCTCTGCCCGGCCTCCCGCCCCTTAGCCACCTATCTTCTCTCTTCCTGGAATCGAAGGCAGATGAGCCCTGTTGCCTCCTGGCCCCTGCCCAGCCCCCTTCCAGAGTCCCCAGTCCAGGACTCCCACCAGGCCAGCTCTCCCGGCTCGGCAGCGGGGAACACTGGCAGCAGGGATGGTTCTAGGTTCAAATCCCAGCTCTAGCAATTAATTATTACTTGTTAAACTTTGGGCGAGTTGTTTCACTCCTCTGAGCCTCAGATGAAAAACAAAAGAGGTTATAATCTCTGCGTCACAGGCTGTTTCTAAGGCCAAAGCACGAGGCATTTTAATACTGACTATGACCTCTGTGACTAACAGTAACGACTCTGATAATAGCCACCACCGAACGGCGGCTTTGCCACGTGCCGGGCACTGTTCGGTGTGTCTGATAGGTGCTATGATTGTCCTCATTTTATAGAAACAGAAACACTGGACTGAAGTTGCATAGGTGGTGAGAGGCAGAGGCCGAGTCCTTGCTCAGTGCCCTGGATGCCGATCTCTGCCTCACACGGTGTCCCCAAGCCAGTACACTGCCCGGCTTAGAGCTGTGTCGCCGGGAACAAACCCTCCACATGCTCGTCTCAGAAGCCAGGGAACACTAGCACAGGGTGGGAAGGGGATCGGGGGGAAAGCCAGGGATGGCACAGGTCTCAGAGGTACCCATGACTTCCCCTTCCAAGCCCCTTCACCCCAAACCCTGGTCCCACCTCAAAGAGCCTGAGGGAGTCATGGAACCTGGGTGGACTTGGGGCTCCCTGGGGCCTCTGCAAGGCCCCACAGTAATTAATCAAAACCGGACAGTCCTGGATAAAGTTCCCATCCCTCTGGGGTTTCTCTCTTTCTCCCAGATATCATTTAATATATCACCTCACTGGGCTGTATATACCTGCTCCTAATAAACCTCTAAGACTTTAATGAACTAAATAGCAAATTACTTTTTTATTCAAGAATGAAATTTCATCATATTCATAATTCATATTTTATTTCAGACATCTGCTGCTGATTACATTACATTTAACTAAAATTAGATGATGCTCAGAATGCAATTAAGGCTCTGCCAAATTCTTCGGCCCACCAATGCCGGCGGAGCTCAGCGGGGGCCGCGAGGAACCTAATATGTAATTAGGAGCTATTTTCTAGCTGTTTTTAAAGTCTGAAAATTAGCTGCCTTTATTAATCACACAGACAAATATAAAGTGGAACCAACGCTCGCTGAAATTTCTAAAAGGGATTTTTTGTTTAAT
The DNA here is from genome assembly GCA_003508835.1 of Eonycteris spelaea. Classification (NCBI taxonomy): domain Eukaryota; kingdom Metazoa; phylum Chordata; class Mammalia; order Chiroptera; family Pteropodidae; genus Eonycteris; species Eonycteris spelaea. The sequence goes on along the minus strand of PUFA01000297.1, from coordinate 1,223,204 downwards.
TATACACCACAGAGCACTGTGACTCGTTTTGCATGTTGATTTGTTGTGCACTGACATTTTGACAACTGGTTCTCAATTTGTCTGTCGTAGTTAGGCAACAACAAAGCCGACGGTAATACTTTAACTTTCAAAACCTTCAGTGTGCCGGGGAGAGGGAGAATGGCATTCCTTGCCGCAGAGCCCGGCAGGGCCCTCAAAGCCAAGGGGGCCGGAGGCGCAGGGAGAAGGGCAGGCGAGGGATGGAGTAGGGCTCATCAGACAAGCTAGGCGGGGAGCTGGCGGGAGCACTGGACCAGGAGTCCAGAGGCCAGAGACTGAGCCCCAGCTCTGCAGGGTGGCTAAGAGGAAAACCTCCCTCTGTCTGGGTCTCCGGTTCCTCGGGCACACCTGAAGAGGGTTAGACTCAGATCTCCAAGGAGCCTTTCTATGCTGAAATTCTGTCTTCTTTCCTCCGGGTGTCAGACCCTGCGCTAGTGCTTTCTGTCCAGTGTCATTTAGCCCCGTGACCCTCCGAGGGGAACCTTTTATTACCTCATTGTACAGAGGATGAAACACAGTAAGATTTGATGACTAGTCACCAGCCAGCTGATGACCACAGCGGAACTCAAACTCAGATCCGGTTGACTCCAGAATCCCTGGTGTTAGATTCACCAGCCCGGCAGCTCTCGGGGCCTCATTTCCCCATCTGTGTGGCTTGGACACGCTGCAGTAGCTTTGCAAGGCTTCAGTCTGACAGTACAGCCAGATGATGTTGCCTTTAACCACGGACGCCCCACCTGCAGCCCTGCTTGAGGCCAGGGATGGGGTGTACAGAGGGGCTTCAGCAGGGAGCGGGACAGGATCCCTGAGCAGGTCGTCGGCCCCTGTGCAGCCATTGATTCACTCCACACCCTCAGAGGTCCCTTAGGCTACCTTGTGGCCAACGCCACACAGTGATGTCCAGAGAGTCCTCAGGACAGGGTGGCTGCCAAGGGGCTCCATCCCACCCCATGCTAACAACAGCAGTAGCAGCAGCAGATGGCTTTTCCCTTTGTGCTGGCACTGTGTGGCAACCCTGTTGTCTGCACTGACCCACGAATCTTACGAGGCAGGTTCACACCCAGGCGTGGAGCCTCACAACCTGGATTCATACCATTTCTGCCACTTCCGGGCCCGGTGGCCTTGGCAAAGCCACCTCACCTCTCTGAGCCTCGTCATTAATGTGAAGATTCTGACAGCACCCGGATCTCCGGGTTCTGGTGAGGACTGAACAGCATAATGGGTGCTGGGTCCAGATGAAGCCTTGACCAACAGAAGCTACCTGTTACCACCCCCATTTGACAGATGGGGCCGTTGAGGCTCTACAGGGTGCAGTACTTGTCCTTAAGCATATATTGCTGAGCCGAGAACTGCACCTAGGTGGTGATTCCACAGCCTGTGCTCTCGCCTGGCACCCTAATGCCCTCTGGGGAGGTCAGAAGGGCCTGAGATCCACAGTGGGGGTGCAGTTGCCCCACTTGGGCACCATCCTCTGCTGTCTTTCATTTTTCTCTTGCCCCCCTGGAGTGAGGAACAGGACTGGAGCCAAGACATGGCAAAGCCCACCACAGTGGTCTCTACCCCTGCTGACCCTAGGCCAGTGGAACCAGTGCCTGCCACTTGCCAAAACCTGTTTTCAGGAGCCAGCCCTGCATCCTCCTCCTGCCTCTAGACTCACCTGATGAAAATGCCAACGGAGAAAAGGAGGTTTTTTTGGGTGACAATGAAACTGTCAATAAAATCTCAAACGCAAGGATAGGCAATGACTATTTCACTTACTCTGACAGTTGAGATTTTGCTGGGGAAGGAAAATGACAGGCATCTGCTGACATCAACACCGCTTCTTTCACAGAAGAACCCGCAGGAGAGACAGCCCCCGGAGACCTGCCTCGCCCAGATGCCATGCAGGCCGGGGCGGCTGCGTTGTCAGAGGAGTTGGGGTCAGCTATGGAGGGGAGGCTAGACGCCCCAGCTCTATCCGTTCATTTGTTCCTCCTATGACTCCCCTCTGAGCACTGACATGCGCCAGGCTCCGTGCTGAGGCCAAAGATGCGGAAATGAACCAGCAACACTCTGCCCTTAAGAGTGTTATGAGTTCAGTGATGTTCTCCCCAAAAGAAAGGCTGAAGTTCTAACCCCTGGCACCTGTGAACCTGACTTTATTTGGAAATAAGGCCTTCACAGATGTCAGCAAGTTAAGATGAGGTCATTGGGGTGGGCCCTAATCCAACGTGACCAGTGTCCTTATAAGAAGGGGAAATGTGTCACATGAAGACGGCGACACACAGGGAGAAGGTGGCCATGTGGTGACAGAGGCAGAGGACGGAGCGATGCAGCTGCGAGTCAAGGAACACCAAGGACTGCCAGCTGCCACCAGGAGCCAGAAGGGGCAAGGAAAGAATCTACCCAGAGTCTTAGAAGGAACTTGGCTCTGCTGACATCTTCATTTCAGACTTTCCATCCCCAGAGCTGTGAGGGAATAGATTTCTGTTGTTATGAGCCTCCCAGTTTGTGGTACTGTGTTACAGCAGCCCAAGGAATTAATTCAAGGGCTTTTGTGCCAACGAGGGAGGCAGCTAAGAGGCCCTACCTGGGGCAAGGGAAAAAGAGGTGTACCTGGTCCCTGAACAAGGGAGACTCCAAAACTGAAAGGCCCTTCAGGCGCCTACATAATCCTCCAACCGTTGTGTCTTCATCCATTCCTAATGCCACTGTCCCATTCCAGCCATTGCCACCGCTCACCTCCCACTACCCGCCTCCACCTGCCATGCCACAGCCAGAGGACTTTCTCAAGCACAACTGTGACCTGCCTTCATGTGCCTAACACCCACTCCAGCTCCCCAAGGCCCTCAGGATACACCTGTTTCATGTCGGCCTAGGCCCTGCCTCATACAGTAGGCCCCATCTGAACACTGAACCACCTGTGACTTCCTGCACGTGCTCCAGCACGGCTTACCTCAGGGCCTTTGCTGCCCAGAACATCCTTCTTCACCTTCCAGCTCAGCCAAGATTCCCCCGGGCATCTCCTCCTCCAGGAAGCCTCCTCTGATCCCTTTCCCACACTCCAGGCTGGGATATGCACCACCCTCTCCCTGGTAACTCAGGACCCACAGTTTTTTTTACTGCTATTATGTTTGCTTAGCTGGTTCTGCCTGAAGGCAGAGCCAGGTCTCTCATTTGTGACCCAGTACCCAGGGCAGAGTTCCAGCTCAGGCATTTTGAACAAATCGTGGCTCAGCCATCTAGACCTGGGTCGGTCAGCCAGTCCCCTGCTCATGACACTCTGTGAGATTGCCCAGGGTTAGGGAAGAGACACTGGCTTTGGGGGTCAAAGGATCTGGGCTTGAGTCCCACTTACAAGCTAGTAGGTCTTGGAGACATCACTTCATCCCTCTGACCCTCAGCATCCTCATTCATGAAATAAGAACACAAAACTACAACACGGGATCTAATCGTAGTGGTTAATGGTTTTTGTCATTATAAGGATAATTGATTCATTATCATAGTAATGGTTATCACGTGGACTTATTTCCAAAATCCATGTCCTTCAAGGCCGGCTTCCCTGACCAATTCCTCAAAATTGTGGATTACACAAGCGCCCTGCGAGAGTGCCCAGAGTTTCTGTCACTTAATTCTTGTAATTCTTGACATATTGATACGTCACCCTCATAACTGGATGACATCTCCCTTACCAGTAAGGACTGCGTCATACTTCAGGGGCCCTTGAGAAACTCGGCCAAGGCTGGTTGAGCGACCTGCCCACTCCCTGCCCACTCGGGACCTCATATCAATCTGAAAGAATCTGGGCTGAGGAGCTAACTGCAGGGCAGAGACTGCATACTGGATTTGAAGCTAGGCAGACCTGTGTTTCCCCCAGCTCTACCCTAACAGGCGATGAGACTGAGGGCCAGCCATTTTACCTCTCTGAGCCTCAGTTTTCTCCTCTGGAGAATGGCAACACCCCACACTGAGAACGATCATGAGAATGGTGTGCGGTCATGCATCTCAAGCCCGACGTGGGGAGCATCTGCGGTAAGTGGTGGCTGTTCTTTTATTGCACTGAATTTATAAATGACCAGACGTGCACTCTCCCAGAGTCAGGGCCCCGCCCCCAAAGGCTGGTAAACGGGGTGACGAAGGGGGTACAAATGGCTGCTAGCAGGATCACCCTCTCTCAACAACGAGGACATTTCCCATGCCTGCCCAGGGCCTTCCAACCATCATTTCCAAGGACTTTAGAAATGCTGGTTGTCTCACCAGCCCACTGGCTGCCGAGAGCGAGGGCCTGTGGAAGCCCTTCTTTCCTGCTAAGTGACGAACGGATTAAAAGGCAAGTTCCCACTCCCCTCTGACTAAGACCCCAACCCCTACCCATTCCTAAACCCAGCAACTCCTTTGGAGGGCTGAAGAGGTGGGCTGGGGGCAGCCAGGATTTCTTAGCTGAGCAGGGGAGCCATAGGCAGACAAGACAGGCCACTTTCTGTCTAATTCCTTTCTCATTCATTCAGAAAACCTCAAGCTCGCATCATGTGCCAGGCACTGTGCTAGCCCTGAGGAGACTGCAGTGAGCAAGTCTGCCATGGCACCTGCCCCCTGGGAGCTGGCAATTTACTGAGGAAACAGGCGATGTAACAACAAATGAGTACGGTTTGGAAATAAAACAAAGGGAGAGATGGGTAGAGAGAAGAGCAGAGGCAAAGGCTCTGCGATGGTACTTACTTCATCATCATCAGTGCCACCATCATCATCTTCTCTCTCATCTGCCCAGCAGTCTTACGTGGGTTCATGCGTCACTGCTTGAGTCCATGTTTATTTTCTGTCTCTCACACTGGAACGTAAGCTTCCTGAAGGCAGGCACGGAGTTGGCTTGGCCAAGCATTACTTCCTCTGTGACTTAGATCAGTGCCTGGCACAGAGCTGTCATTCAATCAGATTTGCTGAGTGAATACCCAAAGAGAATATGCAGCACTATGCTAAAAGCCCCATACCTATTGCCTCACTTAATCCCCAAACGCCTTATGAGCTGATGATTATCTCCATGTTCTAGATGAAAATAAACAACTGAGGCTCAGAGAAATGAAGTCACTTGCCCAAGGCCACATGGCCAGCGAGTGGAAGACCTGGGATTCAAACTCAGTTCTATCTGGGCTCTTTTGCTCCACTGCCCAGGCCTGGAGTGGGAGTGGGGGGTGCAGCAGACAGCAAGGGCCCCAGCACCCCCCGCCAAAGGAAGCAGGTGGAGAGGGACAGTATTGCGGGATCCATAAATAACATGGGTTCCTGGGCCCTGCTGGCGGTTCAGCAGCCTGAGAGAGTGTGTGTAATACAAACAGCTCTAATCCCCTGTCAGTTAAACTGGATATCAGAGGAGACAAGCTTCCGAGCGGGGAGGCCTAATTGAATCGAATTGAAAAGGCGGAATGGGTGGCAGGGCTGAGGAGGCGGGATGCCAGGGAGCAGGCAGGCGCGGCAGGGCAGCTGTCTGGGTCTCCCCTGTGTCCTGGTCTGGGGGCGCTCCAGCCCCCGCCAAGGGGAGCTGGCCATCGGAGGGCACCCCGGGCCGGGGCACTCCGCCCCCTCTGGCCTCTCCTTTATCTGCTGGCTCTGCCATTTTCTCTCCATCGCTGACCCTTTTTCTGTTCCCTCTGTTATCTCGAATAATGTCACTGCCTCTTTAGAATCTATTCATCAGAGCAGAAAGAAGCCAATGCTGACACTGATAAAAAAAAAATACCATCTGTGCCTCACGGGGAAGAGCTCTCAGCCCAACCTCTGGCGCCCCCGCCGCCCCCACCACCCGCCTGCCTGCCATTTCACGGGGTGCCCCGGGGTAATCAGATGCCACTGGGGCGGGATGCCCTCCCACAGGTGGCACCCCCACTCCCTCTCTCACTCTCCAGAGCCAAGGGGAGTCGGGCTCTGAAAGAGGTCTCAACCCCACGCCGTTTTCCATCTGCAGAAGAGTTTCATTTGGCCATTTGGGGTTTTTTTTTTTTTAATGGATTTTTTCTTTATTGGTTAAATAATATTTAAAACACAGGGTATTTCACCAAAATATTCAGATTTCTGAATTCCCTTTTAATACTAGATAGAAAGGCTGGGTGACAGCGGGGCCATCACCCTACAGGGCGACAACTAGCTGGAGTTTTGGCGGGGGGGGGGGGGACGTGGCACTGGTTCCTCCCCCAAGCCTGACTCCTGAAGGCCTCTGAGCATGAATCCCTGAGTGGGTGGGGTTCCTCAGTGGTGCTGACCACAGCCCCAGTGCACTTTTATGGGGCTGGAAATAATATCCTCAGAAACAATAGGAGACTGAGGCCCAGAGAAGGGAAGCCACTAGCCTGTCGCAGAGCATTTCAGAAATCTCCTGATTACTCGATGGTGCTTTCCTCAGCCACACAAGGCAGGTGGAGAGATGCGGGGGGGGGTCCTGGCTCTGGCACTGCCATGCCTCACCTCTCCGCTCACCATCAAAGCTATTAAGACTCCCGGACCTGTGCGCCATCACCCCTTCTGGGAGCAGGCTACGGTCAAAGCTCCCGAGGGGCATCTAAAGAGGAACGAGCATCTCCAGGGCAATCGGGGACAGTCAGCGGCCCTTCCTCCTCCTTGCATTGTCCCAACTCAACCCAGTGCCCTCAGCTGTACACGCGTGAACTCCAGCACTGCCATAAACATGCTGTGTGACCACAGGCAGGTCGCTTTCCTTCTCTGTGCCTCAGTTTCCCCACCTGCAGATTCTAGGTCATTGTGGCACAACAGGGGAGTGCTCTAGATGGAAGGACATCTCTTCCTAAATGGTGGACTGGCCTCTCTGAGGCAGACAGCAGGATATGGGAACCTGGGGGTACAAAAGAGCCCGCTGATGCCCGCCAAGGACAAGGCCAGCCGCGTGCACTTAGGGGTGCCAACGTGAGCTTGTGAGAAGGCCATTATATGCACTCCTTACCAGCCCTAGCCCAGCTGAGGCCGTCTTGGCAACAGAAGGCAGGTGTCAAGTCCCAGGAGCTCTTCCTCCAGCGTCACATCTCCCAACTCCCAGACCCATGATAATCACTGGCTGGCACCGTGGACTTGACGACCAGTGTCTGAGGCAGCTCGGCCAAATCCCCCTGGGCACCCCAAGTCCCGCCCTACCTTCTTCCTGGGCTGGATGAATGTGTCAGCAAAAACTAGCCTCTCCTGCTAAGAAAGGGGAGGGAGCCCAGGCTTTGGAGCTGGATGTTGCTGGGTTCCAATCCCAGCGCGGACCCCAAAGCCCACAAGATAGTGATCACTGGGAAGATGAAATGAGGGCACGGTGAATGGGCACCATTATTTCTAGGGACGGAGAAACCAAGGCTCAGAGATGGCAAGAAACGTGCCTTCTGGTTTTCTCCTCACAGCTTGGGAGTCACAGGGAGAGCACCGTACTTGAGTCCAGAGCCGCATCTCAGGGCCTAGCTTCTGCACTTGCTGACTGTGTGGTCTGGAGCATGGACTCCCCTTTGGGCTTCAGTTTCCTTATCTGTCAAATGGGGCTTACCACACTTCCCTCACGGGCTTGCTGTGGGTGTCGGTGTGGGTGGAGAGAAGGGATGTGAGGGCACCAGAGCACAGGCCAGTGTGCCCACAAGGGCCAGAGCAGCCCTATATCAGTCACCTCGCTTCCCGAGGGCCCATGCCAGTCCCTGGCGTGTAGTAGGTACACATTTAATTTTGCTGAATTAATAGTGCCATGAGCTGAGGGGTCAGGGTCTGCTTGCAGACCTTGACAAGTGTGGGGAGGAGGGCAGCAGCTCCTTTCTGGGCAGAGAGGAACCCAGAAGGCCCTAGGTGGCCAAGTGCATCCCAGCAAAGCCTCCATGCCAGTCAGCATTCAGGGGGATACCTTGGCCTCAGCCAATGCATTATGCAAATGCCTTAAAATGGATGTTTTCCTTATCAGATTTAAACATTGTGTGAGAACAGACCCAGTTAATCTCCCAAGCCAGGGGGGTTTGGCAGAGCAGCCTGTAAAAGAGGCCAAATTCCCATCTTTTCCCCTGTGTGTGTAATTAGGCAGCTGTCCCCTCTGATGCATTTGGGCCTCCCCACTCCTTCCCACTGTTAGGAGGGAGTGGAGAGGGGGTGGCCCAGGAGGACAGGGAGGCCCCTTCTCTCTCCCTCAAGCTCTGGGCCCTCCTTTCCTCCCCCACTTTGCAGGAAGAAGCAGATCCCCAAGAGGGCCCAGTAGCTGGAGCTGTGGGGTAATCACTGAGACATCTTCCTACAGTCTCACTTGTCATATTACAAGCTTTAGGGTTAGAAAAAAAAAAAGATAGATGATTCTGATTTGACTTACAAGCTTGAGCCAGGGCCTGCCTGACGCCCCTTGCTTTCAGCCTGCGCCCTGCAGGACAGCGTCCAGCCTCAACTGGCCAGCGCAGAGCCTTCCTAATCCAAAGGGCAAAGATGGGCCCTGGTCAGCCCCTGCAGCATGGGAAGTCGTGTCCAGCCTCATGGATGGGGTTCAAGCCTAAGTTTCACCCTTCTTAGCTCCATGGCCTGGGGCAGTCACCGAACTCTCTGAGTAGCATCTGTCTGCTTCTCTGCAAAATGGGAGGATCGTTCAGGTCCACAATCCAGACACTCTGAAACCCAGAAGCTTGGCACCGAAACTCATTTGCCAGCAAATGCAACACGGAGTGATATACTATGTAAGATCTTTACTCCTCATACCTTTCACTGCAGAGTCTGGGGCGGCGTTGCCCCAGATGACAGAAGGGAACAGAGAGCGTCTATCCCTGAAACTGCAACTTCTGAATTCCAAATCATGGCTGGCCCCCAGGGTTTCAGGTAAGGGTCTGTGGTTCTGTCCCAGCTGCACCACAGACTTGTGGGAATTAAATGTGACCGTGCCTGAGGGGGTTAGCGCCCTGCCTGGCATTTTACTTTTGAGGAAACTGAGGTCCAGGGGAGAGCTCCTACTCCAGGACAGTCAACAGAAGCTAGGCCCCGAGTCAGATCTCTGGACTCCAAGCACTGTGCTCTTTCTGTGACACCCCGGCTGTGAGGAGAAGACCCAAAGGTGGCTTGCTGTGTGACCTTAGGCAGGTCTCTTGCCCTCCTTGGGCCTGGGGTTCCCCATCGACAGCAAATGAGACACTGGACTACGTGCTTTCCGAGGGTCCTTCTGAACTTGATGCTTTTGGATTCTAATTGCAAGCAACTAAAACCATCCATCTGGTTGGCTTTGGAGCCTATTGTCCTGGTCCACTTCAGTTTTGAGAGCAGTCAGGGTATTGCTTATTCAACACAGTGCCCGGGTTTTCGTTTGAAGTGGGGAGACAATGGCTTTGGGCAGTTGGATCAGTTTGGCCATTTGTTGTGTTGGGAGGACCATGCGGGGAGTCCCAAGGTGTGGACAGCAATGAGGGCCAAGGGGGCAAGAGAGGTGAACTGGGCAGGCACCACTGGGACAGATGTGACAACTCAGTTATGTCGATGAGGCAGGGATTGGAAGAGGGGCCTTTGGGAGGTCACCGGTTATCTCCCAAGTAGTACAATATAATGAGAGCCAAGTTCTGAAGTTGCACAGATCTGGGTTCAAATCCCACTCTGCCACTTGCTTGCTTGTGACCTTGGACAAGTCCCTTCCTAGGCCTCAGTTTACTCATCAACAGAATGGGCATCAGAATAATACCCATCTCACTGAACTGAGTGGATTCATGGGGACAAGGCACACAAAGCACTTGGTGCCATGCTGGACACATAGCAGGTGCTCAGGAAGGTTGGCTGTTAGCAATTCAGGAGATGCCAAAGCCAGGGGGAGGGCTTTAACTGAATGACCAATGCAAGAGATGGGACATTCTACGGGATGATTGGCAGGTCTCTTGAGTAAGCCACATAATGGAGAAAAAAAGACATGTATGCAACATGTGTGTATGTAGGGTAGCTGTGCTAGATTAAACGAGAATTTAGGGCTATAACAGCCAGAGGTATGGTCCTGAACAAGATTTTGGACATTTGGGGGCCAACTGGGAGGAAATGTGACTATGGCCTGGGCATTAGAGATGAAAACATTTTGTAGGCAGGTTGCTGAACCTTCTGGGCCTCAGTTTCCTCATCTAAGACAATGACTGGGAATGGCACACAGTAGGTGCTAAGAGACAGCCAAGGAACTGGTCCAAAATTAGCTGGAAGCCTGAAAGGGCTGGGAAAGGGGGTGCCTGCTAGATACTGGACACCAAGCTAGGTGCCTTACAAAAAAAGCTCTTGCCGTGAGAATGAAAACAGAGACCTTGAGAGGCAAAGGGCCCGGCCCAAGCCCACTCAGATGGCAGAGCCAACCCCAACCACACTGACTGACCTGCAGCCAGCTGGCAAACTCAACAGGCTGCTGTGGACCATGGGAGATATTCCTGGGGAGAAAAAATCCTCACGCACAGAAAGAACATTGGTGCAACTGCAGCAGCTTCTCTGGTGTGAATCACAATATTTGCCTGCCTGTCTCTTTACAAGAGACCTCTGCCAGACTGGGGAAATTTTCTGCGAACTCCAGGCTGTGAGGGTGGGTGTTAAATCCACCATCAGCTGCAGAGGCTGGGAGCAGCTCCAAATGCTGACTTGAAGAACTGCTGTCCTCTGGCTGGCCAAAGGGGGCACCAAGACTATGTGGCCACCTCTTCTGAGAGGAAGCTAAGAGGGTGGATAGCCAGCTGGCATTAGCTGTGTTTCTTAAACAGCAACCCCAGGGATCTCAACCTAAGAGGTTTGGACGAGCTGGGCTGGAAACTTCTAACCAGCTCTGTGCACCATCCTGAAATTTCTGGTTCTGAGAGACATCTAATTGTTTAGCACAGGAGTTATAATGAAAATTTATTGAGTGCTAACTATGTACGAGGCAGTGTGTCAAGAGCTTTATGTGCATTTTCTCATCAATTGTCACGAGATCTCTATAAGGTGGGTATTATTTCCATCTTCTAGATGAAGACCGTGGCCTCCAGAGGTGGACTGGCTTGCCCAAGGGTCACATGGCTAGTGGGCAGGAGAGCTGAATGGGAGCCCAGGCAGAGGTGAGCTCTCCAGCACCATGATGGCATGCAGAAATGACCTCAGGAATCATCTACTTCAGTGTCCTCAGCTTTGACCACAGTTAGAATCTTCCGGAGCTTCAGAAAACTACCTCTGAAGGAGTCCTGCTGAAATCAGTTAACTCAGAATATCTGGGGGTGGCACCAGGCATTCAGGGGTGGTTTTGATGTGCAGCTAGGAGAACCACTGAGGCAGGCAATGAGAAGGGGTGATGCTGCAAATGTGGATTGTCTCAAAATGTAATAGCAAGGATTGGTGGTCCATATGGTGGCCAGTGGTGGTGGCTAAGGTGAGAGGCGGCACTGGCCAAGACATGCAGGTGGCTGCTTCATTGGGGCAAGAGTATTGGTAGGCTTCTGCTCCAGAAGTAATACCCAGTCCCCAGGGAGTGAGGAAGAGGGAGCGTCTCAGTGAGCAGGTAGGTTCTGGGGGCCTGAATCCTTTGGACACCCCCTCCCCTGGATTCTACACCCGCCATGGGCACCTATGGGAGCCTCAGGGAGGCTCCTAGGCCCATTTCTCCCACAAGCTGGAAACACTCTGAACCAATACCTTTCAGCCCTGGCTGCTCATTCAAATCATGTGGGGAACTTCTGGAAAATGCCCAGGACCCACTCCAACCCAGTACATCAGAAGCTGGAGGAAATACCGAGCCCAAGCATGGAATTAACAAGTATCACAACAAAGCCATGTCTACACAGAAGCTTATCAGAGCTGCGGGGAGACGCTGGAGTTGAACATCCGAGTTGGAATCCTGCCTCTGATACTGATTGGCGGATTACCTTAGACGAGTTACTCAACCTCTCTGAGCTTCAGTTTCAGGATCTGTAAAATGGGGTTGAGACTAGCAATTATAATCCAAGGCTGGGGTAGATTAAAAGAGATGATGTATATATCATGCTCAGAAGAGTGCCTAACACGTGTTAAGTCCTCAGTATTAATACTGTTTTATGCATTATTTTGTTTAAATGGTGGGGGCAGGGAACTCTCCATTAGTGATGCTGGGGCCATTTTTACAAGTTAAGCTGGGTCAGGTGTCTTTCCTATCACCATCATGTTCCTGGCACTGACCCCAGACAGAGCCCGAGAGAGGCCTGGTGTAGGGTGGGCAGAACTCAGAACCTGCTCTTCAGGTCGGCTCCTACTCACCTTCTCCGTCAAGATGCTGGGAAAGATGACAGCTGCCCCCTAGTGGCCAAAGGCAGAAGTGCACTAAGCCATTTTACCGAATCCTGAAACCTCGGCCCTAGCCTGGCTTCCTGCTCTCACTGGTCCCCAGCTCCAGGAGTTTCTGTTGGCAAAGGTTTCTGCTAGCTAAAGGTTTTCGAAGAATTCTGCCATTTCAGAAAGAGCCTTGATTAATAACATAAAGTTCAAATGAGGCCAGGTAGGTGTCAGACCCTGGGCTATAAACAAACACTTGAGTCTGTTTTCTCTTCCCAGATAGTTTCAGAAAGAAAGGAATACTCCAGGGCCTACAGCAGGTTTTTGTCTGCAAGGCTTATCAGTCTGAATTAACGGGTGCTCATGCTTCTAGGAGCTAGGAAGCTTTAACTTCACCTTTTTGGAAAAGCAGGCTGGAGCTGTGCCGGTAGGTAGAGAGCCTAGTGTCCTGGCCACCCCCTGTCCAGCCAGGGCCATCTGGGAAAACCTTGCCCCATCCCCGAGACATACAACCAAGTGACCCAGAGCCCTCCCCTCCTTCAACTTCTGAATAGCTCCCCTGAGAAAGTGACCAGAGAAGGGACGGGACATGGGAGGCAGGTGTAGGTGAGCTGGAGACCACCAGACCCTCACCCTTTTTTCCAGACGCAGAGTGAAGCACTGTTTACTTTTTATTTTGCCATCTTTGCTGCAAACCCCTCAGATACAGACCGGAAGAAACTGCATATCAACCCTGCCTTCAGTCAACCTTTAGGCCACAGGACAGAAGACCACCACCCCGACACTTTATGAGGAAGCCCACGTCTAGAGCAGGCCATGCAAATTGCTGAAGGTTTCAAAAGACTGCAGGTGTGAAAGAAGAGAGGAACAAGGGGCCCCCTGCCAGCGATCAGAGGTTTCCTGAGAGACAGGTGGAAGTGCAGAGATGGAGGAGAGAGAAGGCACATTGCTCCAGGAGCCAGAGCCCTGCATCTGAGCATCCTGCCAGGTTGGCCAGGGCGTCTGAGGTAAAGGCAGAGGCCCAAAGTGAATGGGTCTGGCAGAGCCACAGAGAGGACAGGAAAGAGCAAGTCACGTTTCAGGTCTGCAGTCTCCGTGGACCCACATGGCCCCACTGTCTGGTCGGCTCGAGAGAAGGCGGAATACAGACCATGTCTTCTGGGCAATCCAGCCCACTACAAGTTGCAGGTCTCACCACTGGGGCTGGAAGGGCACGGCCAGAAGGAGGGACATCACAGGAGGCTGGAGCTTCTCTGTTGGTGTCAGCAGCATGGGCTCATTTCAGAGGCCATCCAGAGCTTGCTGGACCAGGGTATCCAGGGAGGCAGATGAGTGGATGGAGATGCCAGGGGCACCGATGCTGGTTTCCCAGCAGTCAAACCCATTACTGGTCAGTGCCTGCTTCGCAGCCTCTACCTTTGGACTCTCCAGATCTGGGGGAGCGAAAGCAGCAGGTCACCCTTGACAACTGTCCACTCTCTTGGAGAATGTTTGTCCCAATTCAAGGAACAGGTGGGCTCTCAAGTCACATGGACTGGCCTTGTCACATATCAGCTACAAGGATTCAAGCAAGTGACCTCTTTCTGAGCATCAGTCTCCTTGTCTGGTAATGGGGCTAATAGTGATATCACATATCACTGTGAGGATTACCTGGGATAGTACAGGTAAAGTGCCTGGCACAACACCGTGTACACCTTACATGCTTAAGAAATGTTCTCTCTCTCACTGCTGTCATTGACTCTGAACTAGCAACCAGTGGTGAAGTTAGGATGTGATGACTTCCTGAAGCCTGGCAGTCCCGCTGGGGTTAAGGGGAAGCCTCTGGGGCCACTGTGGACTTACTGCAAAGTGAAGGGGAAAAGCAGGACAAAAAAGAAAGAGAAGGTACAGGAGAGACTGAGAGAAAGGAGACCAAAAGGAGTGGGCAAAAAATACAGAAGGACATGGAGGTGGGCAGGAGCATTTAGTTCCAGGTCATGATGGCAGTGTGGTATGTTGGTGACCGAAGACCACTAGGAGGCCCTTGCTGTCCCTGGGCCTTGCTCTTTCCCTGAAGACTAAGGGGAAAGAAAACGCTTTGTTTCAAAGCAGGGTTAGTCCCCATCCTGGCCACATCAAGAAGTGACAGTGGGGGGTTTGAGGTTTTGACATGGGTGGTGACAATGTCTTGGTTATTTCTCGAGCTTGTTGGAGGCTTGACAAGTAAGAATGTAGTAGAAACAGCCACCAAAATATGAGCTTTTACCACAGTCCAGCCCTGTGCCAGGCTCTCTCAAAGTATTTTTCTCCTTCAATCTGGACAACAATCTTATAAACTAGATGTCAGCATCCTTAGTTTCCCAACGGGCAACAAAATCCCAGAGAGATAAATTACCTTGCCCGAGGCCACAGAGCAGAGGCAGGACTTGTTGACAGGCCTCTTACTCCTCCCACAGGAAATGCCCGGGTAGAACCTCTGTATGAGCCTAGGCTGGCAACCCTACCCACCCCCACGTACCTGGCCTGAGGAGTGTGATGCCGCAGCCACCACCACCAGCACCAGTGAGCTTGCTGTGCAGCCCATGGGCCATGGTAATTTGGCAGAGCTGGTCCAGGGAGGTGTGGCCTGCGCCGAGGGCATTCAGATAGTGCTGGTTCATGTCAATCAGCTCCTAGAGGAGAAGATTCAGTCTGTTCCCCTCCGGCATGCCTGAGGCCGAGGTCCTGTGCTCGCCCCATCCATCTGACAGCTGCTGATTTGGGACAGCAGATGGCTTTGACCACCTAGCACAGTGTCCCTCTCTGTTGGTAAAAGAACCTCTCCTTCCTGCAGGACTTCCCAGAGGCCTGGGATGGGGCTGGCCACAGAAGCCTCTGGCCATGGTGATTGGTCAGGAACGGGCATGTGGGTCGATCAGGGCCCTCCCAACGTTTTCTCTGCCTCTTTCCACTAAAGTTGCCACAACTGGTTGACTTCAGAAGCAAGCCGCCAGAGTTATCTACTTTGCACAAGGTCAAGGTCAAAGAATACACAGAAGACAAAGAGAGATTTCAGACCAGGTAGTCTTGGCCCCTGGATTAAGCTATGACTGAAGCTATTCCCTCTGGTGCTCGTGACGAGCCAATAAATTCCTTTTCTGGATGGGATGGGTTTCTGTCACTTATAGAAGTCTCAAGTAACATGCCACCCTCCAGCTGCCTCAGGTGCCAATATTCAGAATGAAACTCGGTTTTACGGTCCCAGCAAGGTCACACACAAGTGGGAGAAACAGTTCAGGTTTCTGCGCTTAGGCATCAAATCCCTTCTCTTCCAAGGATCGAACGCTGATGAAGTAACCAAACTAAGAGCTGCCGCTGCCAAGGCATCCCGCTATTTACATTTCATTTACCCCATCAATGCTTGCCAAATACCTACCACACGCCGGGCGCCATGCTAGAGGCTGAGGCTCTAAGAATGAGCACCCGGCTGTGGTTCTTGCCATCGAGAAGTTAGAACGTGGGACCTGGAGTCAGGTGGGCCTGGGTTTGAGTCCCAGCTTGGCCACTCCATGGCTGTGTGTCCTTTGGCACGGTCTTTCACTCTGAGCCTGTTTCCCCCCCTTGTAAAACAGGGATGGCAAGAGGAAATGCCGCATTGCTGTGAGGCGGATGAGGTGAGTCTTCCATACAACACCTGGTATGAGGTCAGTGCCAGGCAATAGCAGCTGCTATTAGTGATTTTATGATTATACCATTGTCTCCACTTTACAAAAGAGTAAACTGAGGCTCAGAGAGAAAAGGTACTTGGCTAAGGTCGCTGAAACTAGTGAGGAACTGAGCTGGCACCGGGAGCTGGGTCTGCCTGACGGGAGCCTGTGACTACCCTGCCTCCAAGAGTGCCCTTGGCATTCCTGCTGCCACCCATCTGTACTGTTCAGCATGACAGCACACAGCTCTGCTCCAGGGTGCTGGGAGTGCCTGTGCGCCATGAGGCCTGCCAATCACCAGCTGTCTGCAGAAGCCGACCTGGTTCTCCCGCCGCCCAGGGAGCTGGGCAGGGTGGGGTCAGCCCTTCCCTGCAGCCGGTCTCATCTACACCACCGGCACTTCTGACAAAAGAGCAGACAAGCATGATGGCCCCATGGCAGCCCCATGTGCCTTTCAGTGGGTCCGAGGGCTGGATGTGCAGGAAAACTTCTGGGGGCCTCTCTGCGCTTGAGCGCCAGGTGTCACATTGCCAAGGCAGGTTCCAGACACCTGTCACATTCTGATCCAAAATCTGTCAAGGATTGGATGACAGGTTGTGACACAGGAGAACAGCTCGCTCGTTTGAGTGCAAAGCTGTCCGGGAGCCGAGCTGCACATTTCAGCGGCTGCCACAGCCAAAAATACACACAATGTATAATCAACGAGCTGTTCTGGGGTATTCTCCGGGGGCTTAACAGGGTGTATTTTAGGCAGTCCTCTATCATTATTAATTTCCTACTCAGAAGGACCGTGTTCCTTCCTTCCTACGTGAAGGGAATTGAGAGCCAGCAAGGCAAGGCTGGTACAAAAGCAAAGCGCAGGAAGTGGGTGAAGTCTCTGCGCCGGGCTCAGAGGAAGTGCTCAGTAAAGACTTCCTGACTACGGGAAGAAGTCAGGCTGGCCCCTGGCTCAGCCACTCACCAGCTGGAACACCTTGGAGAAAGTTGCTCTCTTTAGACCTCAGTTTTTAGATCTATGAAATGGGGCGACGTACCTATTTCACAGGTAGGTTGTTGTAGGGAGCAAATGAGAAATCATTTGTGGAAAGACTTATAGCTGCGGACTCGAAGGCTACAGTGGGAGAGGGAGGCACCAGGCAAAGGCGGTACTGGCGGTGAGTATATGTAGGAAGCGGTGGGGACTGGGGAGAGACAATGGACACCTCGTGCGCTTTCTAATTGACGCCGCTGCATGGCCACGTAGGCTGGGGCTACCCGATCCTGTGATTCAAGAGAAGCCACGTGACTTTTTAACATCAACGCCAGGCCAGATGGACCACATCTGAGGATGAGGCGCTCTGGCTTACTCGGCTGACATTTCCTCAAGCATTGTGCTTGTGCATCACCCATGGGACCTCACTGCATTCTTAAGACGCTCCAGGGTATGAGGCCAGAATTAAATCCAGAGCGTGAGGTCTCAGCCTCTACACTAGAATCGTGCAAAGGGTGGTGGCTGGGGTAACGATGATGAAAGCAGTTTGGACTATGTCTGATCCAAAGCATGCGGGTGATAATATTACTGAATGAACAGACAGTTAGCAAAAATAGCAGGGAAGAGGCAGCCAGGTAAGAAATCATCCCTGGAATCATGGAAGACTATGTCAGCAATAACCTGGTGCTCCTACACGTGTGACCCCAAACCCAGCCCATCATGCTTAGCTCGTACTAGGCACTGCCCTCACTTTCCATGTATCCTCTCACTGAATCACTCCAATCCCCTAGGAAGAGGCTTAAAAATAAGGCACACTTGCTTGTGTGCATACACACAGGACCCCAGGTCCAGGCTGGGCCCCCGGAGATTCTCAGTGTAGTCAAACCAGACAGCCCTTGACTCAGACAGTGGTGCAGACAAGTGACCGTGGGTCTTACTTCCAGCAAGAAGTAGTGTTCCAGGGCTGGGTCCCCTGTCGCCATCTCTCCCAGCACTCGCTCGCACTCCAAAGAAATGGCATTTATGGAGGTCAAGAGGGGTGTCATGATCTCTGGGAACTGGAGGAAAGGAGCAAAGACCTGTGAAACCTAGGGGCAGGCAGGCACTGGGCAGCTACCCTGGAAATGGGGTGGAGGGAGGAGGTATCCCCATGGCCCACACCCACCCTGAGGAAACGGCCTCAACTTCCGGCCTGGTCTCTGCCTTGCCCAGATGCCCCACATACGTAGAGGATGCTCGCTGCAAAGCTAGCATGTCTAATGACCCGTCCCACCTCCCAGCTGGAGTATGAACAGACAGTACCTCTTTTTCTGCCCAAACTGCCTCCCCATCCCACCCCTCCACTAACGCATGGGGCAGGGGGAGAGCTCCAACTCGCACACATGACTGTTGTGACCCATGGGACACCGCCCAGGGACAGAGCAGGAAGCACCTTGAGTATCCTGTTCCTGACGCTGGCAATGAGAGCCTTGGTGCTGCGAGAGACTTTGGTGTTGGTCAGCAGGATCTTCAGAGACGGTGGCCTGTGGGGTGAAGAGGGTCCACAGTGAGCTTAGGGTGGAGGAGATGGGTCAGGGCTGGGGCAAAGGCTCGTGACACCGAGACCAGCGTGCCTGCAGCCAACCACAGCTGTGTCTCTGCTTTAGCCCTGGGGCGGATGATCACTTAGTTCATTATTCACTCATTCCCCTTTGACTGGGCACCTATATGTGCTGGGCACATGTGAGGGCCTAGCATTGCCTGGGGTAGTAGAGCATGGCACATTCATGGAGTCAGAAGTTCAAAGTCTCTGCAGTGAAGAGTACAAGAAGGGGCCAAGGTTCTGTCATGTGAGCTGCCCCAGAGAACTGGAGTGGAGGGTGCTGTATATTTAGAAAGAAAAAGTCACAGGTCCTGGATGGATTGCAGAGAGGTCGTGCAGAGAGGAAGACACCCAGGTTAGCTGATGCACTCAAGGAGCTCGAGGGAGGGCAGGCTTGCAGAGGAGTCAGGTTCCCAGCCCATTCTGCTCCAAAACCAGATGTGGTAAGAGGGAGTCAGCTGTCCTCACCGGGATGCTCCATGTAAGAGAATGAAGGGTCAGGGAGGCCACAGCCTCCGCTCTCCGGCAGGGCCCCATTGTCCTCACCTGCCCTCTGAACTTTAATCCCTCCTAAAGCCACAATCGCAATTGTCCTTGTGGTTAACTGTCTTTGGGGACTCAAGCCTGTTTTTCTTGTCATCCCAATCTGCCTTTCAGAGGGGCTGCTAGCACGGACAGAGGGTGGAGACTTTGGATGAGCTCTGGCCTGAGACTGCTGGGGATGAGCAGACCCTTTGATACCTTTATTCGCTTTTCTTTTCACAGCTCAAGATTGTAAAATCCAATAGGGCTGGAAAAGGCTGCCAGAAACCTGCTTGATCTCACTATGCCCATGAAATTAATATCGATTCCTAGCCTTGGAGGCCAGCTTTTTTTTTTTTTTTTTTAACTTTACAAAAGACGAACATTCTATTTGGCTTTTCTCTTGCCTTTAAAGACAAGTCGTTTCTCAAAAGAGCAGTGTTCTGGGAAGCCGCATCTTGATCCACTTTGCAAACAATGCATTTATTTTATAGAGAAGCACCATGCATGGAGCCCTTATGAAACGGCTTCTCCATAAGCCACTGGCGGGATTAATGTGGTCTGGCCTCTGTTTCTCAGAGAATCCACCATCTGCTCACAGCGGGGCCCTGCAGCCAGCAGCAAAGGTCAGTTTGTTCTGTTCCCATCCATTGGGGTGGGAGTTTGGGTACTGCCTCATTGTCTTTTTTAGTAAGTCCTCTGCAACAGGCCTCCTGTCAGGCCCACAAAACCCTGGGCTCCTATGACATCCTGTGACCAACTCCTTGGGCTATGCCCCCTTGTGCACTCCACCAGCCTCATCATCTCCGCCTTCCCTGGGTGCTCGCTCCACTCAGCCACCCTGGCCTCCTGGCTGCTGCCCAAAAGCCCAGGCACACTCTTGCCCTTTGCACTTGTGTTTTCTCTGCCCGGGACCCACCCCCATCCTCAATAGCTCCATGACTCACTCTTGTAGTTCATTCAGCTCTCTGCTCAGAGGCCTCTACTGATTATCCCATCCGACTAGCTCCCGCCTTCACCTTGAGCACCTCGCCCTGCTTTGTTTCCTAAAGGCATCTAGGACTGCCTGACATGCTCTTAAAGAGCAATTTATTTGTTGATTGTCTCCCCCCACAAAATGTGAATTCTGTGAAGGCAGGACCTTTTGTTCCTGCTGAGGCCCTACCACCAGTATTTGCTCAATATTTCTGGAACAACGAATAAACTTGGTCAGCAAAAATAAGAACTTTATAGACACCATTTATTTCACGCTCAGGATCCCCACTGTATAAATAAGGAAATGGAAACTTCAACAGTGACTCCATCCAAGGGTACGTGGCTGGCAAGTGGCAGAGCTGGGCTCAAACCCAGGCCTACAGGCCCCAGAGCCTCTGTCTACACACACGAACCAGCCCCTGAGCATGCCTCAGGGCCTCTCCCAGTCCACCCAGCCTTGGAAACTCTCCATCATTCATCTCTTAATTCACCCTGGGAGACTACATGTGCCCAAGCCCATCTTAATTGGTTTTCTATCCTGGGGGGCCCGGTTCAATGCTTAGGACACAAGTGGCTCTCAGGAAACAGTGAACGAATGAAATGCCACTGCCTCCATGAAACACCCCCGAATCTGCTGCCGGACTTATGATGCCCCTCACTGTCATCCAGCAGACTGAGAACCCTTTTGGATTCCTTCCTTCTGAAGGTTACAGTTGTGACTGCCACCTACCAAAGACTGTGAGCCTGAGGGTAGGCCTGAGCCCAGACATTTCGGAATCTGCTCATTCCTGCACATGGATTCAGTATACCTGGCAGAGCCGGCTTCCACTTGGGCCTTGAGGCTCCCCTGCCATCGACTCCACAGGCAGCCAGAGGAAACTGTGCCACACTCCTAAATGGCTCCTCCTCCCCCTCTGTGTCAGCAGAGGCAGTCACCCCGGGGGATTTTGCAAATCGGAGGTTCAAATCTTTATGTTCACTTTAAGAATACTTAAAACTGCCCAGGCCATCAAGGGTATGCATATCCAAAAGCCACCAAGTATCTGAAGGACATCACTTTACAGAAGCAATGTGTGCCATTCTGTCATTACAATGTTGGCGCTGGTAGGTGTGCCCAGGCCAAACTGTGGGGGCTAGATGCAGGGTCAGTGGCCCAAAGAGTGTTACATCTTTGCTGCACATGTTTAAAAATGCAGAGAGGAATGCTGAACTTATGGGTTTAGATGTACATTCTCTGGTCTGAGTATAAAGCTCCCAGATGCAGCTCAGAACCTACAGAGCTAATGGGTGGGTTAACCCCTACATGAGCGCGCTCTTCCATATTGAGATGATCCCCGCTGAGAAAAGGCAGACTGTTCCTAACCCAGAAGAGAAGGTTGCACAGAAGGAAAAACTGAAGAAACAAAAACTTATAGCCTGGAAGTAAATTCAGCATCAATAAATGCTAATAAAAGTAAACAAAACAAAACAAAACAAAACAATGAAGAGCCTCAGAAAGGCAGGCTTGGCTCCTGGAAGCCAACATAGCTGGGACAAGAAGATCCCAGAGGTATGAGAGTGCAGCACCATGTCATCCCAGGTCACTGAGGAACTAACAGTGGCCCAGCTGGTGAGGGCGAAGGCCAGGATCTGCTGTCCATCCTCAAAGACAGCCCTGGGTAAAGAAGGGAAGAGTCAGCCCTGGGACCTGCACAGCCACAGAAAGGCCCACAGTGGTGACAAAGTGCCCTGAGACAAACACCATCACCTGACTTGATCGAGGACTCAGGGAAGAGCCAAAAAGCACCCGCTCCTGCTTGCCCCATTCTTCATTCCCTGCATGTGACATTTCCACTCTGAGTACGAACAGAATAGAAGATACTGAAATTTAATATGCGTGTTTATAATTCCAGTTACACCAGAGGGAGGGGGTAAAGAAAACTGTAAAGCAGGTTGAAAGTTGCCAAATGTTCTAAGCCTTTCTCAAGCTGCCCTCGGTCTCCCATCCTGGTTCTGTGTTGCGTGCCCTCATTACCACAACACTCATATTGTCTTGTGGTGGCTTCTGTGTGCATGTCTGTCTCCTCCCACTCAAACCTGTGTCTAAGATTTATCTTTATGTCCCTAGTTCCTAGTACAGTGTCGTCAGGAGCACATAAGATATCAATTCTTGTTTGCTGAATGAATAACTAAATGAGCAGCCACGGATCTGGGGGAAAGCCACAAGGTGAATGGCACAGCCACACATGACTTCCCCTTTAATCTCTTGACAATTTAAGAGGTGCAGTACAGAAGGGAAGAGCAGGGCTTCCTCATTGCCGATGGCCTATGAGGGCAACATCCTAAGACAGCAAAGCCCAGGGGCACCTGCCCCACACGTTACACAAAGAAACAGAGCTCCCCGACTGGACACAGCCAGGCCGGAAGGTGGTGCTCCACCTCAGAATTACCTCTTTAGGGACGAAATCTTTCCTTGTTGGTATCGGAGTGTTCCTCCTAAAGAGAAAAACAGCGGGTCAGAAAAGCTACAGATCTTTGCCTCTTAGGATTGGATTCTGGGGTTGGTTTGAGTTTCACACCATTCAGGGAACAGACTAAACACCACCACTACGGTATCAGCACTTTAGCTCAGGAGGGCACAAAGGCATTCCATGTTCTGCCAGGGAGTATTCACCAGGCCTCAGGTTCCGGGCTCGCTCCCCTCCCTCCAGGCTGCCTGGCTCCACATGGTGAAGTGATGAACGTGGGGCCCAGGACCATGCCTAGGTCCAATAAGCAAGCGCCCCCACCATAGGGAAGCTCAACTTGTGTGGTCTGCAAACGCCATAGCAGTGGATCTACAGCTTTACTTAGCACCTCCCTGGGGAGCTCCCTAGCACTGTAGTTTTCCGGGCCTCAGCCCCACCCCACCCCACCCCATCCCACCAGAGATCCAGGTATAGGAAGTATAAGGCTGAGATCTCTTCCATTCCCTTTAAAACAGAAAAATGCTATTTTTCTCAGAATCCATTGTTTTATTCATCCCAAATTAACAGAACCTGGGTATCTAAGAATCTTAATGATAAAAATAAAGAACACAAGCCTGAGGTAGCACCTACCCCAGGTGCAGACAGAGTTGTCCACTCCAGAGGGGTTACCGTGAATCACCTTCTCCCCCTGGAAGGCCCACTTGTTAATTAATTCCAAATCTTCCGCTGCCCACCTGAAAAGACACAGAAACTCATCTTTATCACAGTGGTGAGTGGGGGCCAGTGGTCCCCTTGGGCAGCAGAGG